>CM016618.1:16665898-17265898 GCA_005393395.2 Gossypium australe
ACAATAGAAAATCATTCGAGATTTTGTTAGATCGAAGGTAAGCAAATAAGATCTTAGGCCGAAGGCCATTTTATTGTGATTTAATGTTAGAATTGGACCTAACATGTACTCTGTAGGATTTCGACATCTCCTTGGTTAAGTGATTATTTCTGGGATTTGGAATCACAAGGTAAGTGAAGGTGCATATTCGGCCATATTGGTTACTATGTTAGCCGAATCTAACTATGGATATTTAGGGGCAGTCGATAGTGGTATACAAGGATTTCGGGATTTCAAATCGCAAGGTAAGCACTTATGTACAATCGGCCAAGGCCCTATTTTAGTACTTAGATCTGTTTCTTATTTATTCAAAAGCCGGAAACTAATTAGTTAAGTGATATAGTATCTAGCCGATTGCAAGAAGGAACATCACAAGTTTCGGGATTTGATTAGCAGTGAAATCGGCAGCAAGGTAAGATGTGGGTTGCGATAAATCCTTCGGGATTTGATTTTATAGCCGAATAGGCTTTTTGCTAAAACACTTGGTATTGGCCGAATGTAGGGACTAAGATCTAGAGCATTAGATCGGGATTCTTCGGGATTTCGGTGAAACCGCTAAGTAAATCAGGTGTGTACCCCACACTAATTCTTAATAGATTCATGGTTATGTTTTAATTGATGTGTTAATAAGAATGTGAAAACTATGGCTAGAGTACCATGCAATGGTACTAAGTACTCAGGTACGTTTACCTACTCCTACTATGAGTATACTATGATCTGTTACAACACATATGTGACACTATAAGAATGTGAATATAGAATAAGGCATGTTATTGCATGATTTGTATGACATGGGGCATATGGGTGATATGTTAAGGGGAAGTGATCTGGTGGTCTTTACCACAATATCTGAATGTGGTGACTTATGTCACGTATTATTATCTGGTGGCAATGCCACAAAATATATAAGAGCGATGAGCACGTCGACTGCATCGACTGCCTTCGATGGTGTGTAGCAGATGGAGGGTTGACTTAGTAGTCCCCACTGTGTGACGGTTGGTACGGGTGATGTGTAGCGGATGGTTATCTAGGTTTGGGTTCGGGATTGCATCATTATCCTTATTTGTTATGTATGTATGAAATGTTATGATATGCCTAAATCATTGGGACTTAGTGTTGGTTATACACACTGAGTCTGTTGACTCACCCCGTTGTGGGATATTTTTCAGGTGACACTCAGTAATGGACCGGGTCGGCAGGAACTTAGTGGTGGCCATGCTCAGCTCAGAATTTATTTCGTTTTGGACTTTTTATATTTTAAGTACTTTGAATTTACTTTGGGTTTGTTTTGATGTAATAAGGCCATTGTTATTAACTGTTTACGCATGCATTTTTAATTATTTTATTATGACACGAATCTTATCGAATTTATAAATTTAAGTAATTTTTCTTAAAAATAATTGATGGATGTTTTGACACCTAACTCAAATGATTTTCATATTAAACAAGTAAACTCTAAGAACTCGGCAAAGTTTTCCAGACTTCAAAAATTAAACTCGTTTACAAATCGGGCCCAACATAAATAAGTTCTTCTTCAAAACCAACCAAAGTTTTTCAAAGAAACCAACAAGTTTTGACCTGTTTTACTCCAGAAGCATACCAGATCTGGTCAGGGTTTGTGGGCCGGGTTTGAGGTGTTTCAGTTTGGTATCAGAGCCCAGTTTTAAAACTCTCGGCCTTGGGTTTAAAGCCCGCAACGTTTTAAAATCAAGCCTAAACAAGTTTTATGAAAATATTTTTGGAATTGAACAGGTTTTTCTGGCATGGCACCTAAGTCTCCGACCCGAAGTCCACCAGGTAAGTACCCCTATCTATTGTGTGAATTATAATATGACTTGTAGAAGGGTAGAAATGGAACGTAGATTAGTATATTAAGTACTTGAACTCTAGGACTAGTTTACCCCAACAATTAAATAAAACTTTAAATGCCTAATTAAACAAACATGTGATTAAGTCACCGAGTTAGGGTGTGGCAACCATTGTGTGCATGTCTAGGATTGGTTTCGGTGGGAGCTTGGTATTTAAGCAATCCTAGTGACCCACCTCCTCTCCACTCGAATCCTACCTGGTGCGTAGTGACGGTTCACCCTAACCAAGAGGACTCATTCACAGGCTAAACTCAATAACTAAAACCCGAAAGGGACTAGCCGTATTTTTTTTATAAAAACCCTAGTTTTAAAACTCTTAAATTACCCTTTTGATTTGTAAACACTATTTTATAAAATTTTTCTAAAATATTCTCGATTTACAAAATTACCTAAATACCCCTAGTGGTAAAATTACTAAAATGCCCTTGGTTTCTAAAATTACCGTACTATCCTCAATTTTAATAAAATTTTATTACTTTGTAAAAATATCACAAAACCCTATTTCACGAAATACCAAAATACCTTGATTTGGAAAATTTACTAAAGTACCCCTGACTTACAAATTACCGAAATAACCCCCGATTTCCAAAATTTCTGCAATACCTTTGATTTGGAAAAAAAACCTTCAAAATACCCTCGAATTTTGAAAATTTTAGAATGCCTGATTTATTAAGATTTTCAAATTGACCCTGGTTTATTACCAAAATACCCCTTTAGGACAAATTACGAAAATACCCCTGGGATAGGGATAGACAAAAATGTTCGAAGAGTGAATGTGTATAGGAGATACTACAGAATGGATGTGTTTTCTTTGAATTAGGATAGAAGACTTGAAACTTTGATTGATCGAAAGAACTACTATTAAACTCTTTACATAAAACTTCTTCGCGGATAATCAGTGGAATAAAGGCTAATTCATAAAACTTTCTTAAATCAGATTAAAGCACGATCGTAGATATGAGTTCTAGGGGACGTGGTCGTAATGTATGAGGATGCGGCAGAGGTAGAATGACCGTGTCGGAACCCGTTAGATCGGGTCAAGGGTCTGAAAATGAGGTACCACCGCCACTACCACCACCAACTGTTGGTGTGGAACAGCAAGATCAGACGGGGGATGATTCTGTATCGCAGGCTGTGCTGCGAGTTCTTGAGATGGTGGCTGGAGTTGGTGGAGGTATGGGAGCTCAGAAATCTGTACCCGAGCGACTTCGAGCCAATGGAGCTGAGGTGTTCCGTGGCGTATCTGGTGTGGCACCCAGTACTGCTGAGTATTGGTTGGAGGCGACCGAACGAATTATGGATGAGTTGGATTTGACGGCTGAGGAGAAGGTTAAAGGAATGGTGTCGCTTCTTCGCGATGAGTCATATCAATGGTGGCTCACAGTTAGGGATGGTGCTACGGCTGAGGAACTTACTTGGGAATATGTTAAGACGGCATATCAGAAGAAGTATGTTGGTACTCATTATATAGATGCGCAGAGGAAGGCATTTCTGGGGCTGGTTCAAGGGAACAAGTCCGTGGCGGAGTACGAGGCTAAATTCCTAATATTGAGCCGATATGCTCGAGGAACCGTGGCTACAGAACATGAGCGATGTGTCCGATTTGAGGATGGACTGAGAGATGACCTGAGGTTGTTAATAGCTCCACAACAAGAGCGGGAGTTTGCTGTGTTGGTGGAGAAGGCTAAAGTGGCCGAAGGGATTAAGGACTCTGTAAGGCAGAACACGGGTAGGGATAGGCAGAAGAGAGAATTTGGATCATCAGGGTCATCTGGAAATGTGCAAAAGAGGCCTAGAGTTGATGGGCCGCAAGGTCAGCAGGTTGCTACAGGAGGGCAGTATCGTACTTGTACTCAATGCGGAAAGATGCACTTAGGGGAGTGTTGGAAGAAGACAGGAGGCTGTTTTAAGTGCGGATCCAAGGATCACATGATTAAGGACTGTCCTATGAAACCAGAGGGAATCGACCAGTAGGTCAAGGTTTGAATCAGGCCGGAAGAGGTGGACAGCAGCCACCGAGGGGTCGTGGTCCGAACCATGGAGGAAATGGTTCCGACCATGGTCGTGGAGCACCAGGAAGAGGAGTTGAAGGTGCAGATGCGAGGCAACCAAGGTTGGTTTATGCGGTTAGGCGCCGCGAAGAAGAAGAAAAAGATGTGCAGGATGTGACAACGGGTACGTTTCCTATTTCTGGAATGTCCTTTATTGCCTTGTTCGTTGTAAAGTCAGCTCATTCTTGTATTGCTAGTGAGGTGTTTGGAATTCTGAACGTGAACCTTGAAACTGTCCATAGAAATAAGTTAGTTTTTTTTATCAGAGTGTGCAGCAGTAACCTTTGCTTAGTTTACCTAAGTAATCTCGAGGACGAAATTATTTTTAAGGAGGGTAGAACTGTAATATCCAGGATATTGGGCCTGTGCATTTTTACTTAATTGTATGAAGTAGCATGCCTGTGTGTACTAGAGTGTGTCTTGTAGATTTTTAGAAACTTCGGAGTGTAGGAAAATGCCTTAGGAAATATTTGAATTTTAAGTTTAAAAGAGGAAGCTAGGCAGAGGAGGCCTTAAGAGAAATAGTAGGGGAAATATGACACAAAGAATGGGCTTGGTAAAGTGGCTTGGAGGCGCCACTTAGGGCCTCAGTATGTGACGCCATAGGCAAGATGCAAGGGCCTAGGTTCGAGCTGCAAGGGAGGCAATCAAAAGTGTTTTATTTTTTTGGCAATAGGGATCAGCAGTGGACGGCATGGGAACTTTATTTAGATGAGATTATCCTTTTTAAAATTCGGCTAAAGGGTGTGATAATTGTGGATTATTTTCCTTTTAAAAATTCGGCTAAGCTAAGGATAATTGGTGTTTTGTAATATCCCGGGTTAGGGGCTAATTGGTTTTGACTTTGTTTGCATGTTAATGGCTTGCTATGTTGTTGTTTGTATGGTTTCGGGGCTTAGTTGTAGCCTAGAAGTGAGCCTGAGTAGGTGGGAAAATTTTAGTTTTTAGGCTTAGGTGAGAGGAGCTGAGGGAGCTGGGGTTTAAAGATTTTATTTGGTGTTTTGTTGCACATAAGATGAGCTAGCAAAGTGGCAGAGCAAGGCGTCACTTGGAGCTTGGATTGGCGTCACTTGCAAAAGGGAGAGGTCTTGAGTTCAAGCTGCAGAGTGCTCCCTTTTTGTTCCATTTTGACTGCATGGAGGGGAGGAGTTGTAGGCAGTTCAAACTCTACCTAAGACTTGGTCAAATGGTGGAATGATGGGTGGAGAGTAATTTGGGGAGGAAGACTTGTTCAACTAAGTTTGAATGGGTGGCTTGGAGTTTTGGGGGAGTTGTGGCCGATTCTTTGAAGAGATTGTGGGGGAGTGGACGACTTGGTAGTGTGGGTGTGGGGTAGTGCCGAAATTCATTTGGAATTTTGTGCATATTCTATCATTTTTGTGTCAAAAGAAAGGTTTTCTTTTGTCTTTTGTTAGCCGAATTACAAGTGAACTTTCTCTAATTTTTTCTTCACTTTTTTGGAACCGAAAGACCAAACCCCTATAGCCTTGCCGAATTTGCTTTGTCCCTCTCAATTTTCTTGATAGCCGAATGTGCCTTGCTCTCTTTCTTTTCTCTTCATTTGTGTAAGCCGAAACTTACTTCTCTCTTCTTCCTATACTTTCTTTTTCTTCTTGAAATCTTCTTAGCCGAAACACCATCCTCCAAAAATACCTTCTTTCATTTCTTTTTCTTTTGAACCGAAAGTACCATTCTCCTATTTGTTTAATCCTGGTTGATTGGCCGAATATCAACCTTGTTCTTCTCATTTTTCTCTTGTGCTTTCTTACTTTGAGTAAGGCCGAATCTTGAGTGGTTGTTTCAAGCAACCATAGCTTTCCCCTAGTGGTGTTTATTTTTGGCCGAATATTGGTGTAGTGTTGGTGTTCGTCTTGTGTTGTGCAATCGGTTAGTGAAGGCGAGTATTTGGCCGAAGGGCTATCTCTTTTCTCCCTAGTTCTCTATCGATTTTGGTAAGGCTAAAGGATAACTTTCGGCATTTGTTGAAAGAAAACTAATCTCTTGTGTAAATCGATTACATTATAGGACATCTGGATTGTTGAAGGAGACAAGTGGAGCTTTCTTCCTTCGATTAACCGTTTGGTAAGTGGTGGTAAGGGTGAATTCTTTTAGCCTATTCGTTTGGGTTTCATTAAGCCAGGTTACTAAAGGATTAACTGTTTGCCTATTAGGGGTTGGCCGATTGTCAGAGGAACCACTATTTGGTTCGGGATTTGGTAGGAAACCAAATCAAGAGTAAAGGTGAGGGTTCAATCATTAACCTATTCGGTTTATTAGCTTTGGCCGAATGGTCTTGGTTACTAATCCCTTGTTTGGCCGATTCTAGGAGCAAGGTATTCGAGGGATCTAGACGGGTTCTTTGGGTTTAAGACCTTCGTTATATCAGGTGTGTAAGTTAACACATTGATTTCATAGTAAATAGTTAATAACCTGTGTTGTAATAAGTGAAACAGTGGTGATTGATATGATACCCTATTGGGTATGATCATGGATTCGGGTAAGTCAGTGTTATTATGAGTTAATTGGTGATTTATATGGTATCATGATTATTGATGTATGTGATATGAGTTATGATGTTAGACATAATGGCATGAACACATGACTTACATGATTTGCATCGGTTTGATATGCATGGGTGATATGAGAGGAGGGGGATTATGATATCCGTGTCTTTGGGACACTGTGTCTTTGGGACACCAGAGGTTTGGCACCTCCAGTGGTTTGGTACCACAGATGATATTTTGTGACTTTGGGTCACCAGAGGTTTGGCACCTCAGCGTCTTGTCCCAGTGGCTTAGTACCACGGTGGGTTGGCCCCACAGTTGATTATACGGGATTGACGCCAGTGATTTGGTATCACACGATGGGTTGGCCCCATCATCGGATTTGTGACTTCGGTCACCAGTGGTTTGGTACCACATTTGTGTCTTTGGGACACCAGAGGTTTGGCACCTCATAGCGACTCGTCCCTGTGGTTTGACACCACCGTGGGTTGGCCCCACTTGTAAGATACGGGATTGTCGCTAGTGATTTGGTATCACACGATGGGTTGGCCCCATCATTGGATTATTCGTGACTTTGGGTCACCAGTGGATTGGCACCACACTTATGGATATCGTGACTTTGGGTCACCAGTGGTTTGGCACCACCAGTGGTTTGGTACCACACGGGGTAGAAAAGGCGATACGGATGGTTAGGATCGGGATGCATTAATTATGTTGCTATGTTATGATGTGTGTTAGCATGTTGTATTATCGGGAGTGGGATTTATGCACTGAGTCTTGCGACTCACCCTCTCCTTTGACATTTCAGGTGACACTTAGACGCGGACATGGAGCCGGGATGGACTCGAGGTGCTCATGCCATGCTTAAATAAAGATTTGCTCAGACTTTATAAAATTTGGTACCTTAGCTTATTTGTTACTATTTGGTTTTATTTTGGATTGTAAATGGCCTATAAAATTATGTTTTGCTATGTTTATGTTTAAAATAGATTTTTTTTATATGCCTTAACAAATTAATTGAGTTAAAACTTTGCTAAAACTTGGAAAGATAACGAATTCAAAACTATAACGCGATGTGTTTATAAACTATACCATCGGGTATCACACTATGATTTGATATTAAGGAAACTCAATGATTTTCAAACCTAAACTCGATTTTCTACTAAGTCTAAATGAATAAACTTGTTAACTTCTTAATTGATTAAGTTTTCGAAATTTCTGAGTTTTCAAAATGACATATGAAGTTTTCAACAATCATGCCCAAGATTTCTACAAGTCCAAAACCTTTCAAGGGTTCTTATCAAACTTTTAAACGAAAAACCTAACCACTCAAATACGTTTTCCCTTGTAACATACCAGATTCGGTCGTGGTGTGTTGACCGGGTTTGGGGTGTTACATGTTTAATTAAATTATTTTGTATGGGTGGATAAGAGATAATTGTTGGATTATTTTTATTAATTTGGATGAAGTGATAAAGAGGAAAATGAGGGATATGATAAGAGGAGATATAGTGGCCGGCCAAGGGATTCTCTTAAGGTAAGTTTCGGCCAAGCTAGTAAAGGGGGGAGTAGCCGAATTTCATTAAGGCATTGTAGCCTCTCTTTCGTTTTCTTTTTCTCTCTGAAACCTTTCTCTTCTTTTTCTTTTATTCTAGCCGAAAACTTCTTCTTCCTATTCAACCATTGTCGTGACCTCTAAAAAGATTCAAACCCTTCCTCTTGTGTTCTTTGAGATAGCCGAATATCCTATTCCCATTAGAAGCCATAGCCGAATCCCAAGGTGGCTTTATTCTTTTCTTCTTCATTTACTTTGCCAAAGCTGAAAGTTCCTTCCTCTCTTTCCATTGTTGTTGAGGCCGAATCTCCATCATCCACCTTCTTTTCTTCGAAAAGTTCACTCAAAAGCCGAATACTCAAAGTGGTTCTTGCTGATTGTCCATTAAAGCCCCAGAAGCCGAAACTTGAGTAATCTAGCCATAGCTGAATATATCTGTGGGTTCAACAAGGAGCAGTTGACTTCTGTAATAAGGGTAAGGGTCAACTATCAATGTTTTTCTTTCTTTTCTTTAGCCGAAAGATGGAATCTAACCCCATTAATATTCTTTGGCCGAAACCATGAAGGATTCTTTCGGGATTTTCTGCTAAGTCGACTACAATAGAAAATCATTCAGGATTTTGTTAGATCGAAGGTAAGCAAATAAGATCTTAGGCTGAAGGCCATTTTATTGTGATTTAATGTTAGAATTGGACCTAACATGTACTCTGTAGGATTTCGACATCTCCTTGGTTAAGTGACTATTTCTGGGATTTGGAATCACAAGGTAAGTGAAGGTGCATATTCGGCCATATTGGTTACTACGTTAGCCGAATCTAACTATGGATATTTAGGGGCAGTCGACAGTGGTATACAAGGATTTCGGGATTTCAAATCGCAAGGTAAGCACTTATGTACAATCAGCCAAGGCCCTATTTTAGTACTTAGATCTGTTTCTTATTTATTCAAAAGCCGGAAACTAATTAGTTAAGTGATATAGTATCTATCCGATTGCAAGAAAGAACATCACAAGTTTCGGGATTTGATTAGCAATGAAATCGGCAGCAAGGTAAGACTTGGGTTGCGATAAATCCTTCGGGATTTGATTTTATAGCCGAATAGGCTTTTTGCTAAAACACTTGGTATTGGCCGAATGTAGGGACTAAGATCTAGAGCATTAGATCGGGATTCTTCGGGATTTCGGTGAAACCGCTAAGTAAATCCTGTGTGTACCCCACACTAATTCTTAATAGATCCATGGTTATGTTTTAATTGATGTGTTAATAAGAATGTGAAAACTATGGCTAGAGTACCATGCAATGGTACTAAGTACTCAGATACGTTTACCTACTCCTACTATGAGTATACTATGATCTGTTACGGCACATATGTGACACTATAAGAATGTGAATATAGAATAAGGCATGTTATTGCATGATTTGTATGACATGGGGCATATGGGTGATATGTTAAGGGGAAGTGATCTGGTGGTCTTTACCACGATATCTAAATGTGGTGACTTATGTCACAAATATCTGAATGTGGTGACTTATGTCACGTATTATTATCTGGTGGCTATGCCACAAAATATATAAGGGCGATGAGCACGTCGACTGCAGCGACTGCCTTCGATGGTGTGTAGCGGATGGAGGGTTGACTTAGTAGTCCCCACGGTGTGACGGTTGGTACGGGTGATGTGTAGCGGATGGTTATCTAGGTTTGGGTTCGGGATTGCATCATTATCCTTATTTGTTATGTATGTATGAAATGTTATGATATGCCTAAATCTTTGGGACTTAGTGTTGGTTATACACACTGAGTCTGTTGACTCACCCCGTTGTGGGATATTTTTCAGGTGACACTCAGTAATGGACCGGGTCGGTAGGAACTTAGTGGTGGCCATGCTCAGCTCAGAATTTATTTCGTTTTGGACTTTTTATATTTTAAGTACTTTGAATTTACTTTGGGTTTGTTTTGATGTAATAAGGCCATTGTTATTAATTGTTTATGCATGCATTTTTAATTATTTTATTATGACACGATTCTTATCGAATTTATAAATTTAAGTAATTTTTCTTAAAAATAATCGATGGATGTTTTGACACCTAACTCAAATGATTTTCATATTAAACAAGTAAACTCTAAGAACTCGGCAAAGTTTTAACTTATCATTTTGAAAATAAAATTCTATAAGGAAATCCAGACTTCAAAAATTAAACTCGTTTACAAATCGGGCCCAACATAAATAAGTTTTTCTTCAAAACCAACCAAAGTTTTTCAAAGAAACCAACAAGTTTTGACCTGTTTTACTCCAGAAGCATACCAGATCCGGTCAGGGTTTGTGGGCCGGGTTTGGGGTGTTTCAGCTAGTCCGTGAGCAGCCAACCATCGCACTGTAAAAATTGGATAGGTTCGATCTATGGTCATTGGGTCCTCCTAAAAAGATCTACTAAATTCATCGAGTTGTTCCAAAGAATCAAAACGGCCAGTTATTAATGGAATTCCTTGTCGGCTCTCTGTAAAATACTCGTTTGGACGAGGGCTTCCAAACACATCATAAGCTAAACCTGTGCTGACGAATAACCAACCCGCGATGAATAGGGAAGGTATAGTAATACTATGAATGACCCAGTATCGAATACTGGTAATAATATCAGCAAAAGAGCATTCTCCTGTGCTTCTAGACATGCCAAGCTCCACATATTCTTGTAGGGGATCGATTCCGTAAAAGATGGGATCAGTAAATGGGAATTCACCGAAACTAAATCTTTGTGAGATCGTCAATATTGTACCAAAGGTATTTTTAGAGTATACCGAATCAGTATAGATATCCTTCGTCTAACACAACAACGCAATTTCAAACAGTATATTGACGTGAAGTGCTAGTTCTTTCTTCTTCTTGCTTGTCGATGTATAACCAGGTATCATGCAATAGAAAAGTCCTCATATTCTTGGAGGTATTGGCTTGGGCCTAGAAACGGAAAACCAGGTAACCCGTGAATCCAACAAGTTGGTTTATAATAATTCATGAAGGATATTATCATATTTCCGCAGGTCAATTAGATGCGAAATCTAAAAATTTACTTTTTTTCGTAGTTGCACAAGAGGTTTTGTTTTTTGTTGGAAGCCCTCGTTTTTTTTCTTTTTTTTTTAAGGAATTGCTTAGTCGTCTAGTAACAAGTAAGAGTAGTCGATAGTATTAGATATAGATAAAAAAAGCAAGGAATAAAAAAAATTCTACTAAATTTGTGAGGCGGCCTTTCTTGTATTCTATTATTTATTTGATATGACATGAATAGTTGAAGGGAATTCCCCGAAGAGAAAATGGATTATGGGAGTGTGTGACTTGAACTATTGATTGGGCCGTGCAGAAATATGCCTTTATCTACTACATTGGAATTCACAACCAAATGCGTCTTGTTTATCTCAACGAAATGGGCGGAATGGCCGTTTCGATTCCCAAAATATTTACGATGTTCAGTATCTTATCCATGGCTTCTCTTGCATTACCGGGCATGAGTGGTTTTGTTGCAGAATTGATAGTCTTTTTTGGAATAATTACCAGCCAAAAATATTTTTTAATGCCAAAAATACTAATGACTTTCGTAATGGCAATTGGAATGATATTAACTCCTATTTATTCATTATCTATGTCACGTCAAATGTTCTATGGATACAAGCTATTTAATGCTCCGAGTTCTTATTTTTTTGATTCTGGACCCCAAGAGTTATTTGTTTCGATCTCTATCTTTCTACTAGTAATAGGTATTGGTATTTATCCGGATTTAGTCCTCTCATTATCAGGTGAGAAGGTCGAAACTATTCTATATAATTATTTTTATAGATAGTTTTCATGAATCAAAAAAATCAACATGAATCAAAAAAATCAAAAAGGAATCCTATGGTTTTTAAAATTGTTCGTTGTACAATGAACAAGAAAAAAAAAGAAGTCTTTTTTCTTCTCTTAAGTTTAAGTTAAGTAAAAAAGAGTTCAACCCAATGCTTTATTTCTATCCTAGTTGATCCTGATTCGACATTAGAAGTATATTGATTTTTCACCAATAACTGAATACTTTTGTCTGTAACTACTACATATTTGATTCCATCCATAAATCTATTTTCTTCCCTATGAGTTCGAGTCTCAATAAGAATGCTAGTCCTTACTGTTCATATGTTATGATATGAATATACCACACCAATTCGTTATGTATAGATAATGAGATTCCATTGATACAGAGCCAATTCCAATAAACTTATTGGAGGGTCCCATTGGCATGCATCCAGTAGGAATTGAACCTACGAATTCGCCAATTATGAGTTGGGCGCTTTAACCATTCAGCCATGGATGCTTAGCGGGGATCCTCGTACATGGTGAATAACATATTTGACAAGTCGCACTATACGTCAACCCAAACTGCATCTTCTTCTCCCGGATTTCGAAAAGGAACTTTTGGAACACCAATAGGCATTAAAGGAAAGAAAAAGAATTAAATACTATATTTCACTTTGATCTGGAAGCGTAATAATGGTCTTAATAATATTGGCCTCATATTTTATACATAGATAGAATAAGGCCATAAAATAAAGAAAGACAGAATGAATGAAAGAGAATTCTTACCAATAGGTCCTTTGAATGATGAACAAATAGGAACGCGTATTGATGGTTCGAATTTATATTTTTTATTATAATATAGTATATTTAAAACATATATATAATCAGATTTTGTCACACTCATTTTTTGTTAAAAATATTTTCTTTTAAAATGAGTATAATTTAGGTAGTAATGAACTTATATTTTAATACTAGTAAATACGTGTTCAATCTTTAGATTTATAGTTTTTATTCTTTTAATTAAAGATGATATACAAGCATGAAAAGACAAAAGTGACATAGTAATAATATTAATTATAATTTTTATAATTTCATAATTAAGTTGATGAACTGATTGAAGGTGGCGCTAACTCTAAAACACTTAAATATATTACTGAGTTGATGACACGATTGAGGATGATACTAACTCAATAAAACACTTAAATATTGACTAGAAATCCTATCACACACGTATGTGTGTGAAAATCACAAAATTAGAATACAAAGATGTGTTTTAAAATAGCATACAATAAATAATGAAATTTATGGTTTGAAACTAATTAATAATAACATATGAAATATGTACGATATCAAAATGAAAAAAATAAATAAATTGTGCATAAAATAAAATTTTATCATATTACATCAATAAAGTTATATTACATCAATAAATTGTTTGTCATTAAGAACATTACAGTATCCTTGAAAGATATAACTTATTCTAAATAGAGTTGATGTATGGTTGACTTGTGATACCAACTCAGTCAGGGGCTTAAATTTATTAAAATACCCTTATTTTAAAGGGAAATTAATATTATTTAATTGTATTTTCTCCTTTACATACTTTTATATAATTCAAGTAAAACTATAGAAAAATATTATTTGAGAATCAAACACAAGACCAAAAAAATTCATATAAAAAACCCTTACCACTCCACTAATAATCATTTGTTGATGTATTTTTGGTAAAAAGACCTCTCCAATCCCTCTTAATTTCACAATTGCGCAAATTTGTCCCTCTCAAAAAAAATTGGATCAATTTAATCCAATCAAATTTGAAAGTTAGTAACTAAGGACAATTAATCATGATGTTAAATTCTTCCATCAATTGTATATAATTTTGATTGGTATAATAACAAATTTAGCCTTCAATGTTTATATATTTTGTCATTTTGGCCTTAATTATTTTTAAAAAAATTCAAGAAATTCAACCTCAACATTTACATATTTACACGAACGTTGCAGGAAAATTTTGTTAAATTAAGACCAAATTGTAAAGTGTGTAAATTTTGAGGGCTAAATTTATTAATATACCAACCAAAATCATGTACATTTTATGGAAAATTAACATCTTGATTAACTATTCTTAGTTGCTCACTTTCAAAATTAATAGGGATTAAATTGCCTGGATTTTGTTTAGGGTGACCAATTTCCTCAATTTCAAAAGTTGATTGAGACTATTGAGATATTTTACATATATTTTTGTATAAATGTATTTTTTAATATAAAATATATTTGTTCATCCACATAGTGAATGCCATAAAATATTTTTGTTATTAATTGAGTTGGTGTAAAAAATTAACTCGACATTAATTCAAGATTGATGGTATCAATATGATAAATAATTTATTTATTTAATATTATTAATTTAACGTATTTGATGTAAATTTTAAGCCATGCATATCTTGTAGAATTGTGATTATACTTTTTGAGTATTGACTCAGTTTTCCATAATTGTGGGTCTCTATTTGAGCAAAACAATTTGAACATTTCTTCATCTTAGTCTTATCCAAATGCATTTAGGGTTTTCAAATATCATTTTAGTCTTATTGATTGTTTCAAAAACGGTAATAATAAAAAAACGTCGACATTGAATTTGCTATTTCACATTCAATTTTTGGAGAAGTAGAATTTTCTAACCTATTTTCCATCAACTTCACTTCAATTTTCAATCATAATCAATTGCATTCAAGAGCACCACATCTTTTTGGATGAAACAAACCTCTCAATTTTAAGATAAACGGGTCTTTAGGGTTATTAAAATTGCCATCTTTGTTATTCGGGGATAATAACTTCAACATTTCTGTATCACATTTAATTCAATTCCGCATTCAATGTTTTAAATTTTGGAGAGCTGATTGGGTTACAACAATGGTTTGGAGTGAAGATATTTCAAAAGAAGATCAACACTCTTAGCAATAAGTCAAAATTTAAAATTCAGGTTATATTTCATTTCAACTAAGTTAAATGTTAAGATTAAGGTTTAACCTTTTGGAGGTTACTCACATAAGGATCAAATCTTTATAAAAGTGCTTAAATGAAGGCTAAACATTTCAAAATAAACAAATAAGGGCTTAATCTTTAAAAGGTGTTCAAATAAGAGCTTCTCAAATGTTATATATCAGGTTAAGTGTTTTACTCTAAACACATCGGCATTTACTCCAAAACTTAGGTTATACTTCACTGCTTGACAAGCTCTTTCACATTTGTGGGATAAGAACTCTAACATTTTAGGATCACATTTAATTCAATTGCATTTAAGACCTCATGATTTTATTCTATAATCTCAGTCTTATCAACCTTTTCGGAAACAATAAAACATCGACATTTAATTTGTTGTTGATGCATTCAATTTTTTGAGGGGTCTTTGGAGTTATATGCATGTGCCTTTGGCATTGACTGACTTTTTTATAATTAACCTTTTATAATAAGGTAATTATATCAATTTAATAACATTGACATGTTTTTGAGTAGGGTCGAGCAAAACCTAATTAAAACCAATGATATTAGTTTAGTTGACTCGGTCAAGTCGATTAGATTAAGGTAATTAATTATCGAGTAATGAAATACATAATCAAATCAATTGATGTTGTTATAAACTAAAAGAAAAATGGTTAAACTGAAAACTGATTGCCCTTTATTAAAATTAAAGAATCCGACTTTTACATATTAGATAATATGAACATTACATATACAATAAAAAAATTACATACGATTATTTATTATCAAACGAATATTTAAAACTTATAATCTAAATTGTGAAATAATAAAATACATGAGCATAACTTGGATTCACCAAAAATCAAACTCCCATTCATGCCATTGAATTGATATATTCTTTTATACTGCAGAAGACTTTTTTTTTTCTTTTTTTGTATTTTGATATTGCTAGGTAGAAAGTAGAAAGTAGAATTACTCTTTTTTATAATATAAAATAACAACTTCTCTCTTTTAATTTAATAATATGGTTTAAAAATTTCAGAAAAATATTCATTAATTTATATTTTATATTTTAATGTTTATTAAATGGATTGTCAAAACCATTTTTTAGGTTTTGGAAAAATGGGGATCGACTTTAAAAATGACAGATGGAGTCGCCACCAACCTTATTTTGAGGAGTGATCGGATCACCTTGAAATTGAAAACTTTGATTTATTAAATCATATGTTGGTCTATAAAAACTCGACAAAATAGGTTCGGGAGTTGGTTACGTACGAGGAAGGGTTAGCACCCTCGTAGCGCCCAAAAATTGGTACCTAATTGATTACTTAATGTCTTAATGTCGAAATATTGAAAAGATTCTAGATTACGATCCGTTTGTTTAAGATAAATTTGGATAGAATCAAATTGGATGCCAACTTCTTTGTCGAAACCATTTTTAAAAATGAAAAATGGGGATCGACTTTTAAAAACGAAAAATGGGAGTCGCCATCAATCCCTTTTTACTTAGGTGTGATTGGATCACCTTAAAAATGTTTTATTTCAAAATATTGATTTTTGGTCCACGAAAAACAAGAAAATGAGTTCGGGAGTCGGTTACGTATGAGAAAGGGTTAGCACCCTCATAACGCCCAAAAATTGGTACCTAATCGATAAAATTATGTCCAAATGTTTGAAATTTAAAAGGAATTTAAAGATATGATTTCTAAAAAAGCTTCGAACCATTTGATTTAAAATTTGAGAGTTCTTCGTTCCGAATGAATATAAACATCACATCCAGCACGATTAGACATGACATTTTTTAAACGCTTGTAACTGAGATCATCTCACGATTTACAAAGCTTCGAACAATTTTGATTTAAAATTTGAGAGTTCTTCGATCCGAAGGAATATAAACATCACATCCAACACGATTGGACACGATATTTTTTTTAAACCATCGTAACTAAGATCATCTCATAATTCATAAAACTTGTTAAAAGGATATTTAGTTATTTAGCCAAATAGAAAATCACAAATTGGGCACTATTTCTCGAATTTCTAAATACCAAAACATTGCCTTATTTTAAAAACCTTTAAATAAAATATTAATTTTGCAAAAATGTATTTTTTTTATTATAAACAATAACCATGTGACAATATTGCATTTATCGAATTATCGCACATAAATATTAAAAGCAATTATAATATACTAACATTTAAGATAGGCAACAAAGAAACAATAATACAAAATATGACAAATGATGATTCCTACACTAAAGCAATTGCAAATACATGATGAATAAACAAATACAATAACAAATATGAACATATTTCATGCAAGATTAATAAAATAAAAATATTACATACGTATATGATATAAATAATGCAAACGATGTATAAATAAAAAGAATAGTATGTAATGATTTTGAATAAATAAAATAAAATATAAATAACATAAATGAAACATAAATGTATTTTATATAAAATATGATATAATATAATACTATTCAAGGTATAAAATAATATAATAACAAATTTATGAAAATAATATATAATTAAAATAATATATAATTAAAATAATATTAAGCAAAATAAAATGATGAAAATATATAAACAATATGAATAAAATAGATTAGGTAATATGGATAAAAAAAATAAAGTTTTAGAAATAATATATATAAATGTAACATAATAACACATACTATACAAAATATAATAACATATAAATTATTAAACAAGTAAAATAATATATATTGTAACACCCCAAACCCGGCCTAGAAGTTAGACCCGAATCTGGCGTGCCACATGGAAGTGTTTTTCAAAACCATCTTTGCAATTGTAACAACTTGTTGGAGAATTTCAGCCTCTTTAAAACCCAAAACACTTAAGCAATTGTGTCTACATGAAAACATAATTAACTTTAATAACCCTTTTCGGTTGTGAAAGCATATTTGAAATAAACGATTTACGAAAATGTGACCTTTGAAATAGAGTTGCAAAAGCATTTTGAAACATTGCGGAAACGTAGATAAAATACAAGTATTTTGAGAGATTGATTGATGAATCACAAATCAAGGAATTGAACTTTAAATCCGTGACTTTTGAAAATGTCGTTAATAATTTGAAAGAATGTTTGAGTTAAAACATATTTGTATAAGTTTATTTTGAAATCCATTTGTTAATCAATTTCAGAAAACCCTTATTTACGTTTTTAGAAAAAAAAATTCTCGTTTTAAACAATTTAAGAAAACTAATAAAAAAAAACATCCCAACCATAAAGCAAAAATAAAAAAAATAGTTCAGAGGCCTTATTACAACTTAAACCAAATTAGCAAAATAATAAAATAAACGAAAATAGAAATTTAGAGTTTAATAACACCATTTCTGAAGTATGGCCCCCACCGAGTCATCCATGGCCCAAGTCCACGTAACTGAGCATTACCTGAAAGGGTTAAGAGAAAGGGGGGGTGAGTTACTAGAACTCAGTGTGTAACCCACTTACTGTTGTTCACTGGGCCAAAATCCATTAACCAAATATTTGGGCCTAAGCCCATTTACAATAATATGAATGTATCATATATATATATATATATATATATATATATATATAATATGCAAATGATATGTAATTCCCAAACCAAACCTAGTTTTCCATCCGCTACACACCACCCGTACCAACCAACACACCTGTGGGAGAGCTTTAGTCATCCCACCCCGCCACACCAAACGTAGGCATTAAGCCATATATCAAACTGGGCATGAAGCCATATATCAAACTGGGCATGAAGCCATATATCAATTTGTGGACAAGCCACCAGATTAACAGAATTTACATGGCATTGCCATTTATCAGATTTGTGGCAGAGCCACCAGATTTATTTAGCAGAGCTACCAAAACTTCTCTTCATCATCATCCCATCCCATGCAATTCATGTATATAATGCATAACAATTCATAATAATGCATTCAAATATTTCTTACAAATTTTCTGGCCCATTATAACAATTTATTAACTTGACCCACTAAGCATAATATTATCTTGGCCCATTTCACATATTTTTAGATCGGCCCATTTAGCAAATTATCAAATTGCCCCATATAGCAATTTATCAAATTGGCCCATATAACAAATAATCAAACTGGCCCATATAGCAAATTATCAAATTGGCCCATATAGCCAAAGTATCAGATTTGCCCATTTAGCAAAATATAACAAATTGGCCCATCATGCCATATATCAATTGGCCAATTAAGGCAATCTATCAAATCGTCCCATAAAGGCATTTTCACAATTCGGTAATCCTACCCACTAAGGGTAATTCGGTAATCTTGCAATCCAAGGGCATTTCGGTAATTTACCCACCAAGGGTATTTTGGTAATTTTTGCAATCCAACTTAACTACTAATTTGGGCATAACATTTTAAAACTGTCCATCCGCATCATACTGACTAAATTGACCATAAATCGAGTTAGAAAACTCGAAATCTAGATCCGTAAAATTTCCTTGAAACTAGACTCATATATCTTCTTACTGTAATTTTTCCCAAATTTTTGGCCTAGCCATTTAGTACAGTTTATTCCTCAAATTCTCCCCTTTTCTCCTGCCTAGCAATTCCGACCATTCTTTACTAAAATTTAATTATCTTTTTATACAGAATTCAAATGATATTCTAGTTTGTTTCTTGTAAAACTAGACTAATTAAGGAATCTAACCATATAAATTATGTGCCAAAATTAGTTTGTATCAATTTTTAATGATTTTTCCAAGTCAGAACAAGGGATCTCGAAATCACTCTGAACCAGTCTCACAAAAATCTAAAACTCTCAAAATATACTAATCCTTTGCTTTCTCTGTTTCTTTTATAAGAAAATAGACTCAATTATCTTTCAATCCATATCTCCTTCACTTTCTAATTCAATTTCCACTATTTTTGGTGATTTTTCAAATCCACGTCACTGCTGCTAACCAAAACTGTTTCATTGCAAAATACGATTACCACTTCGAACATGCGTACGTCGAGTGGTCACAGATGCCGGTTTCTTGCTTTTTGGTCTTTCGAACGAATCATAGAACATTTTATGCAAACATTCAAAGAGTTGTGAGATTACACACCATTTTAAACATATATTCGGAAAGGTACGGGATTACACACCTAATTTCTATTTCCTAACGAACCACTCGTCGTTGACCTAGAACAATACCAACCAAAAGTTAGCCTCGGATTTCCAAAAGATTTCATATCACTTACACTTGAATCACTTACCACTATGTCCGAAGGTAGAATATATCGAGTGTTAATACGAATGAGAAGAAGAAATAGAGAAGGGATAAAAGTTCGGTTATGGAGGAATAATGGGCACAATATTCGGCTATGGTGAAAGGATTAGAATAGAAGAGAAGCTTGAAGGGTTTTTGCGAAAAAGAAAAGAAGGAAGAAGAAGAATGGTTCACTAGCTTGTTTTTTTCTAGAAATATAAAAGAACAAATTTTGGTCTCAATTGTTGGTCTACATTCGGCAACAAGAAGAAAGAAATAAGAGAATCTGCACACTTGATGCTTATGGAATTAGCACTAAAACTTTACCAAAACACTAACAAAATTCAGCTATGCCCCTTAAGCCCCAAAAACCGTCCACATACATAGCTAAAATGGCCAACAATTTGCCACCCATACTTTCCATAACATCTTCCATTAAAATTCCACTTGTTCCCTTTACTTTCCCCTTCATCCATTTTTGGTTGTCCCCCATCTTGCTAATAAAAAAATTGTTCAACAACCAACTCCTTCATTAGCAACGTGAGTGGTTGCCATCTAAAGGAGTCCCATGTTAATTTTTTTTTTTATTTCCTAATGCTTGATGAAGTATTGACATAATAAGGTAATGGTGGCATTTAAAATGAACAAAAGATGGTGGAATGGCATGGATAATCATGGAGTATTGATATAATGAGTAAGGTGGCAATTATTGAATTTGAATGGCAAGCATTGGAGGAAAGTGACTAAAAAAAATTCTAGGATGTTACAATTCTACCCCCCTTAAAGAAAATTTCGTCCTCGAAATTTACCCGATTAAAAGATGTGAGGATATTGTTGCCGAATGGTGTCCTTAGGCTCCCACGTAGCTTCCTCCGCTCCGTGATTACGCCATAGAACCTTAACCAAGGGTACTGACTTCTTTCTCAACACTTTAACATCTCGGTCTAAAATTTTCACTGGTTCTTCCTTGAACGACAAGTCCGGCCTCATCTCAACTTTTTCTACCAGTACTATGTGAGACGAATCCGATCGATAACGCCTCAACATAGAAACAGGAAAAACACTATGAATCTGATTCAACTCCGGAGGTAACTCAAGCTGATAGGCCACTGGTCCTACACGCTTCACTATCCGATAAGGCCCGATGAACCTTGGGCTCAATTTGCCCTTTCGTCCAAATCTCAAAATCTTCTTCCAGGGTGAGACCTTTAGACAGACCTGATCTCCCACTGCAAACTCCATATCCTTACGCTTCAGATCCGCATATGACTTTTGTCTATCCGAAGCTTCCTTTAGCCGTGCTCGAATCACCTTTACTTTTTCTTCCGTCTCAGAAATCAATTCAGGACCCAAAAACTGCCGTTCCCCCAATTCAGTCCAACAAGTAGGGGTACGACACCTACGCCCATATAACGCCTCATAGGGTGCCATTTGGATACTGGATTGGTAACTGTTATTATACGCAAACTCTGCCAACGGTAGAAAATCCTCCCAACTACCTCTGAAGTCAATCACACAACCCCTTAACATGTCTTCCAAAATCTGGATTACTCTTTCTGACTGACCATCTGACTGAGGATGAAAAGCTGTGCTAAAGTTTAACTTTGTTCCCAAAGCCTCATTCAAAGCTTTCCAACACCATGATATAAACCTAGGGTCCCTATCCGATATAATAGACACTGGTACCCCATGCAACCTCACAATCTCTGCTACGTACAACTTGGCCAACTTCTGCAATGAGTAATCTATACGAACAGGTAGGAAATGGGCAGTCTTCGTCAATCGATCCACTATCACCCAGACGGAATCTTTCTTAGTAGGTGTTAAGGGTAGCCCACTAACAAAGTCCATCGTTATCCGCTCCCATTTCCATAAAGGAATCTTTACCGGTTGCAATAAGCCCGATGGTAATTGATATTCTGCCTTCACTTGCTGACATGTTAAGCACCTACTCACAAAATCAGTAACCTCCAGTTTCAACCCTGGCCACCAATACTGTTCACGGAGATCTCAATACATCTTACTTCCTCCAGGGTGCATAGCATAGGGGCTACTATGCGCCTCTCGCAGAATCATTTGTCTCAATTCCGAATCCTTGGGCATGCAAATTCTTCCGCGAAAACACAGTACTCCATCCTTATCAAATCGAAAATCCCCTATTACACCACTTTCAACTTGATGAAATAAAGGACCCAACTTTTCATCTGATAACTGCTTCTCCTTGATCTGTTCTAACCACATAGGCTTCACCTGAAGTTCCGCTAGCAAACTGCCATCTTCATACAAACTAAGATGAGCAAACATTGCCCTTAACTCCGATATCACCTTACGACTCAACGCGTCTGCTACCACATTAGCCTTTCCAGGATGATACTCGATTGAGAAGTCATAATCCTTCAACAGCTCTATCCATCTCCACCGTCTTAAGTTCAACTCCTTTTGGGTAAGAAGGTACTTCAGACTTTTATGATCCGTATAAATGATCGACTTCTCGCCATACAGGTAGTGCCTCCAAATCTTCAAAGTAAAAACTACCGCAGCCAACTCTAAATCATGAGTAGTATAATTGACTTCGTACAGCCTTAACTGACGAGATGCATAATCCACTACTTTACCACCTTGCATCAACACACATCCCAAGCCCGTATGTGACGCATCGCAGTAAACAGTAAACTCTTTTCTAGCCTCAGGTTGAATCAGTATAGGCGCTTCCGTCAAAATCTTCTTTAATTTCTCAAAACTTTCTTGTTGTTTCTCTGCCCACACAAATGGTACTCCCTTTCGCAATAGTTTAGTTAGGGGTGTAGCAGTCAATGAAAACCCCTCAACAAAACGTCTATAATAACCTGCCAATCCTAGGAAACTCTGAATTTTGGCTACTGACTTCGGTGGTTTCCAATCTAACACAGCCTTCACCTTCCGAGGATCAACTCTTATTCCTTTGGCCGACACAACATGTCCTAAGAAAGTCACTTTCTTCAACCAAAATTCACACTTACTGAATTTGGCATAAAGTTGATTTTCTCGCAATATTTGCAATACTATACGCAGATGTGAGTCATGCTCTTCTTCATTCCTCGAATATACCAAGATATCATCTATAAACACCACCACGAACTGGTCTAAGTAGGGTTGGAAGACTCGGTTCATCATGTCGATAAATGCAGCTGGTGCATTGGTCAATCCAAACGGCATCACCAAGAACTCATAATGTCCATAACGAGTTCGAAATGCCGTCTTATGAATATCCGCCTCCTTAACCTTGAGTTGATGATAACCCGATCTCAAATCTATCTTGGAGTAAACAGAAGCTCCTCTCAACTGATCAAACAGGTCATCGATTCTCGGTAATGGATACCTATTCTTGATCGTCAATTTATTCAACTGCCTATAATCAATGCACATACGCATCGACCCATCCTTCTTCTTGATGAACAAGACCGGAGCTCCCCTTGGTGACACACTCGGTCGAATGAATCCCCAATCTAACAACTCCAGAATTTGAGCCTTAAGCTCCGCTAACTCCTTCGGTGCCATTCTATAAGGAGCAATGGACACCGGATCCGTTCCGGGCAAAAGCTCAATGCCAAACTCTACTTTCTGATCTGGAGGTAGACCCGGTAGTTCTTCGGGAAAGACATCCGAAAATTCTTTCACCGTTCTCACACCTTTCACCGATAATTCCTTGGCATCCAAAGTACTAATGAAGGCTAAGAACACTCCATACCCTTTCCCCAACAACTTTTCTACCTTTAAAGCAGATACCACATTTGACAGGTAATTCCTTCGTTCGCCTATCATTACTACTTCTTTATCTTCCAAAGTCCTTATTGACATCCGCTTTGCAGCACAATCCAATTGCGCCCGGTGTTTTACCAACCAATCCATACCCAAAATAAGATCAAATTCGCTGAAAGGCAGTTCCATCAAATCCGCCAGAAATATTTCTCTTTGAATTTCTAAAGGCACGTCTTTAAACAATTTATTCACGATTACTGACTGTCCTAAAGGACTAATTACGGTCATCTCTCTATCAGAAATCTCAGATCTAATATTCAGGTTTCCAGATATAGCACTAGCAACATATGAATGGGTAGATCCGATATCTATCAAAGCAGTAACAGGTATATCAAAGATGAAGAACGTACCAGTTATCACATCAGGTGCATCGCCATCCTCCCGACGCCTGACCGCATAGACTAACCCTAGCTGTCTTGCCTCCGCGTTACCTCTGAAACCATTACCTCTACCAGGTGCACCTTGACTACGACCACGGCCATTACCACCTCGACCTGGCCCACGGCCTCTCGGTGGCTGTTGCGTGCCTCTAGCTGGCTGTGCATCATGATTACGAGCTTCTTGAGTTTGAGCAGTCCTTCGAGGACAATTCTTAAGCTGATGGTCCTTAGAACCACATTTGAAACACCCACCAGTTCTTTTCCAGCATTCACCTGGGTGTTGTTTCCCACAATCAGGACACGGTTGAATCTGATTTCTAACAGCAGGTGCTCTAGCTTGGGCTGGGTCATCATTCCTAGGACTCTTCTGAAAACTTTTAGTGGAACCCGAATACCTGAAGTCCCTATTGCCTCTGCCTCTGTCTCGGTTCTGACGTGCAGAGTTTTTAGCCTCCTCAGCTATTTTGGCTTTCTCCACAAGCTTGGAAAAAGTCCTTACTTGTTGTGGGGCTATCAGTACCCGCAACTCATCATTCAGCCCATCCTCAAAACGTACACAGCGCTCATGATCGGTTGGCACAATTGTTCGAGCATAACGGCTCAAGCGTAGAAATTCTGCCTCATAAGCTGCCACCGACTTATTTCCTTGGACCAGATTCACGAATTCTTTCCTCCGGGCATCTACATAACTTGCCCCGACATACTTTCCTTGGAATTCAGTCTTGAAGAAATCCCAAGTAACAAGTTCAGCCTGAGTGCCTTCTCGAACAGTGAGCCGCCATTGATACGCCTCGTCCCTCAACAAGGACACAGCGCCTCTTAGTTTCTGCTCGGTGGTGCACTACAAACCATTCATGATTCGCTCCACTACCTCGAGCCAATACTCTGCTACATTCAGAGCTACACCAGAGACACCCCTAAAAACCTTGACACCACTTGATTTAAGTCATTCCGATATTGATCCACGAGTTTCTGGCCCAATTCTAGCCCCAGCAACCCTTTCTAGGACTCGTAACATTGCTTGGGTCAAGGCAATATCCTCTCTCATGTGGTCGTGTGATCCAGTCTCACTCCCGGGTGATGCAGGTGTGTCCATTTCTGGTATATGTCTCGACGCTTCAGACACAACCCTAGCACCTTGGCCTCTACCACGGCCACGTCTACCACGTCCACATCCACGTCCTCTAGTGCTCATATTGGGTATTTCGGTTTAATCTGATTACAAGTTTTATGAATCAATATACTTTTTCAGTATTTATTAACGATGTTTTATGAGATATAAGAGATAGAGTTGTTTTCGTAAACGCGTCCTATAGTCTCAATCTCTATAGTTTAAACACCTAAAACTAAAAGTTCTAGAGTGTTCCTATATTCATTTCACAATAATAAGAATTATTTGATTCACATACACTTACTTGACTTGGTGCCGGATACTCGTGGTGCCATACTACCCTTTTTTAAAAAAACATAAGTT
This sequence comes from Gossypium australe, assembly GCA_005393395.2. NCBI lineage: Eukaryota > Viridiplantae > Streptophyta > Magnoliopsida > Malvales > Malvaceae > Gossypium > Gossypium australe. The sequence continues at coordinate 16,691,598 of CM016618.1, forward strand.
CTATAATTCGAAACAGTTTTGTACCATAAATGTTTTTTAACCCAAACCACAACCGAGTTTTGAACCGGGCTCTGATACCATTAAGTGTAACACCCCAAACCTGGCCTAGAAGTTAGACACGAATCTGGCGTGCCACATGGAAGTGTTTTTCAAAACCATCTTTGCAATTGTAACAACTTGTTGAAGAATTTTAGCCTCTTTGTTAAAACCCAAAACACTTAAGCAATTGTGTCTACGTGAAAACATAATTAACTTCAATAACCCTTTTCGGTTGTGAAAGCATATTTGAAATGAACAATTTACGAAAATGTGACCTTTGAAATAGAGTTGCAAAAGCATTTTGAAACATTGCGGAAACGTAGATAAAATACAAGTATTTTGAGAGATTGATTGATGAATCACAAATCAAGGAATTGAACTTTAAATCCGTGACTTTTGAAAATGTCGTTAATAATTTGAAAGAATGTTCGAGTTAAAACATATTTGTATAAGTTTATTTTGAAATCCATTTGTTAATCAATTTTGAAAAACCCTTATTTACGTTTTTAGAAAAAAATTCTCGTTTTAAATAATTTAAGAAAATAATAAAAAAAAAATCCCAACCATAAAGCAAAAATAAAAAAAAAAGTTCAGAGGCCTTATTACAGCTTAAACCAAATTAGCACAATAATAAAATAAACGGAAACAGAAATTTAGAGTTTAATAACACCATTTCTGAAGTATGGCCCCCATCGAGTCATCCATGGCCCAAGTCCACGTCACTGAGCATTACCTAAAAGGGTTAAGAGAAAGAGGGGTGAGTTACTAGAACTCAGTGTGTAACCCACTTACCGTTGTTCTCTGGGCCAAAATCCATTAACCAAATATTTGGGGCTAAGCCCATTTACAATAATATGAATGTATCATACATATATATAATATGCAAATGATATGCAATTCCCAAACCAAACCTAGTTTTCCATCCGCTACACACCACCCGTACCAACCAATACACCTGTGGGAGAGCTTTAGTCATCCCACCCCGCCAACACACCAAACGTAGGCATTAAGCCATATATCAAACTGGGCATTAAGCCATATATCAAACTGGGCATGAAGCCATATATCAAACTGGGCATGAAGCCATATATCAATTTGCGGACAAGCCACCAAATTAACAGAATTTACATGGCATTGCCATTTATCAGATTTGTGGCAGAGCCACCAGATTTATGTAGCAGAGCTACCAGAACTTCTCTTCATCATCATCCCATCCCATGTAATACATGTATATAATGCATAACAATTCATAATAATGCATTCAAATATTTCTTACAAATTTTCTGGCCCATTATAACAATTTATTAACTTGGCCCACTAAGCAGAATATTATCTTGGCCCATTTCACATATTTTTAGATCGGCCCATTTAGCAAATTATCAAATTGGCCCATATAGCAATTTATCAAATTGGCCCATATAACAAATTATCAAATTGGCCCATATAGCAAATTATCAAATTGGCCCATATAGCCAAAGTATCAGATTTGCCCATTTAGCAAAATATAACAAATTGGCCCATCATGCCATATATCAATTGGCCCATTAAGGCAATCTATCAAATCGGCCCATAAAGGTATTTTCACAATTCGGTAATCCTACCCACTAAGGGTAATTCGGTAATCTCGCAATCCAAGGGCATTTCGGTAATTTACCCACCAAGGGTATTTTGGTAATTTTTGCGATCCAACTTAACTACTAATTTGGGCATAACATTTTAAAACTGTCCATCTGCGTCAAACTGACTTAATTGAACATAAATCGAGTTAAAAAGCTTTAAATCTAGATCCGTAAAATTTCCTTGAAACTAGACTCATATATCTTCTTATTGTAATTTTTCTAGAATTTTTGGCTTAGCCATTTAGTACAGTTTATTCCTCAAATTCTCCCCTTTTCTCCTGCCTGGCAATTCCGACCATTCTTTACTAAAATTTAGTTATCTTTTTGTACAGAATTCAAATGATATTCTAGTTTGTTTCTTATAAAAATAGTCTCATTAAGGAATCTAACCATATAAATTATGTGCCAAAATTAGTTTTTATCAATTTTTAATGATTTTTACAAGTCAGAACAAGGGATCTCAAAATCACTCTGAACCAGTCTCACAAAAATCTAAAAATCTCAAAATATACTAATCTTTTGCTTTCTCTGTTTCTTTTATAAGAATATAGACTCAATTATATTTCAATCCATATCTCCTTCACTTTATAATTCAATTTCCACTATTTTTGGTGATTTTTCAAATCCACGTCACTGCTACTAACCAAAACTGTTTCATTGCAAAATATGATTACCACTTCGAACATGCGTACGTCGAGTGGTCACAGATGCCAGTTTCTGGCTTTTTGGTCTTTCGAACGAATCACAGAATATTTTATGCAAACATTCAAAGAGGTTTGAGATTACACACCATTTTAAACATATATTAAGAAAGGTACGGGATTACACACCTGATTTCGATTTCCTAACGAACCACTCGTCGTTGACCTAGAACAATACCAACCAAAAGTTAGCCTCGGATTTCCAAAAGATTTCGTATCACTTACACTTGAATCACTTGCCACTATGTCCGAAGGTAGAATATATTGAGTGTTAATACAAATAAGAAGAAGAAATAGAGAAGGGATGAAAGTTCGGTTATGGAGGAATAATGGGCACAATATACGGCTATGGTGAAAGGATTAGAATAGAAGAGAAGCTTGAAGGGTTTTTGCGAAAAAGAAAAGAAGGAAGAAGAAGAATGGTTCACTAGCTTGTTTTTTTCTAGAAAGATGAAAGAACAAAATTTGGTCTCAACTGTTGGTCTACATTTGACAAGAAGAAGAAAGAAATAAGAGATATGCACACTTGATGCTAATGGAATTAGCACTAAAACTTTACCAAAACACTAACAAAATTTAGCTATGCCCCTTAAGCCCTAAAAACCATCCACATACATAGCTAAAATGGCCAACAATTTGCCACCCATACTTTCCATAACATCTTCCATTAAAATTCCACTTGTTCCCTTTACTTTCCCCTTCATCCATTTTTGGTTGTCCCCCCATCTTGCTAATAAAAAAATTGTTCAACAACCAACTCCTTCATTAGCAACGTGAGTGGTTGCCATCTAAAGGAGTCCCATGTTAATTTTTTTTTTATTTCCTAATGCTTGATGAAGTATTGACATAATAAGGTAATGGTTGCATTTAAAATGAACAAAAGATGGTGAAATGGCATGGATAATCATGGAGTATTGATATAATGGGTAAGGTGGCCATTATTGAATTTGAATGGCAAGCATTGGAGAAAAGTGTCTAAAAAGAAAAATTCTAGGATGTTACAATTCTACCCCCTTAAAGAAAATTTCGTCCTCGAAATTTACCTGATTTAAATATGTGAGGATATTGTTGCCGAATGGTGTCCTCAGGCTCCCACGTAGCTTCCTCCGCTCCGTGATTATGCCATAGAACCTTAACCAAGGGTACTGACTTCTTTCTCAACACTTTAACATCTCGGTCTAAAATTTTCACTGGTTCTTCCTCGAACGACAAGTCCGGCCTTATCTCAACTTCTTCTACCGGTACTATGTGAGACGAATCTGATCAATAACGCCTCAACATAGAAACATGGAAAACACTATGAATCTGACTCAACTCCAGAGGTAACTCAAGCTGATAGGCCACTGGTCCTACACGCTTCACTATCCGATAAGGCCCGATGAACCTTGGGCTCAATTTGCCCTTTCGTCCAAATCTTAAAATCTTCTTCCAGGGTGAGACCTTTAGAAAGACCTGATCTCCCACCGCAAACTCAATATCCTTACGCTTCAGATTCGCATATGACTTTTTTCTATCCGAAGCTTCCTTTAGCCGTGCTCGAATCACCTTTACTTTTTCTTCCGTCTCAGAAATCAATTCAGGATCCAAAAACTGCCGTTCTCCAAATTCAGTCCAACAAGTAGGGGTACGAAACCTACGCCCATATAACGCCTCATAGGGTGCCATTTGGATACTGGATTGGTAACTGTTATTATACGTAAACTCTGCCAACGGTAGAAAATCCTCCCAACTACCTCTGAAGTCAATCACACAACCCCTTAACATATCTTCCAAAATCTGGATTACACTTTCTGACTGACCATATAACTGAGGATGAAAAGCTGTGCTGAAGTTTAACTTTGTTCCCAAAGTCTCATGCAAAGGTTTCCAAAACCATGATGTAAACCTAGGGTCCCTGTCCGATATAATAGACACTGGTAGCCCATGCAACCTCACAATCTCTGCTACGTACAACTTGGCCAACTTCTGCAATGAGTAATCTGTACGAATAGGTAGGAAATGGGCAGTCTTCATCAATCGATCCACTATCACCCAGACGGAATCTTTCTTAGTAGGTGTTAAGGATAGTCCACTAACAAAGTCCATCGTTATCCGCTCCCATTTCCATAAAGGAATCTTTACCGATTGCAATAAGCCCGATGGTAATTGATGTTCTGTCTTCTCTTGCTGACATGTTAAGCACCTACTCACAAAATCAGTAACCTCCAGTTTCAACCCTGGCCACCAATACTGTTCACGGAGATCTCGATATATCTTACTTCCTCCAGGGTGCATAGCATAGGAGCTACTATGCACCTCTCGCAGAATCATTTGTCTCAATTCCGAATCCTTGGGCATACAAATTCTTTCGCGAAAACACAGTACTCCATCCTTATCAAATCCAAAATCCCCTATTACACCACTTTCAACTTGATGAAATAAAGGACCCAACTTTTCATCTGATAACTACTTCTCCTTGATCTGTTCTAACCACATAGGCTTCACCTGAAGTTCCGCTAGCAAACTGCCATCTTCATACAAACTAAGATGAGCAAACATTGCCCTCAACTCCGATATCACCTTACGACTCAACGCGTCTGCCACCACATTAGCCTTTCCAGGATGATACTCGATTGAGAAGTCATAATCCTTCAACAGCTCTATCCATCTCCGCTGTCTTAAGTTCAACTTCTTTTGGGTAAGAAGGTACTTCAGACTTTTATGATCCGTATAAATGATCGACTTCTCGCGGTACAGGTAGTGCCTCCAAATCTTCAAAGCAAAAACTACCGCAGCCAACTCTAAATCATGAGTAGTATAATTGACTTCGTACGGCCTTAACTGACGAGATGCATAAGCCACTACTTTACCACCTTGCATCAACACACATCCCAAGCCCGTATGTGATGCATCGCAGTAAACAGTAAACTCTTTTCCAGCCTCAGGTTGAATCAGTACAGGCGCTTCCGTCAAAATCTTTTTTAATTTCTCAAAACTTTCTTGTTGTTTCTCTGCCCACACAAATGGTACCCCCTTTCACAACAGTTTAGTTAGGGGTGCAGTAATCAACGAAAACCCCTCAACAAAACGTCTATAATAACCTGCCAATCCTAGTAAACTCTAAATTTCGGCCACTGACTTCGGTGGTTTCCAATCTAACACAGCCTCCACCTTCCGAGGATCAACTCTTATTCCTTCGGCCGACACAACATGTCCTAAGAAAGTCACTTCCTTCAACCAAAATTCACACTTACTGAATTTGGCATAAAGTTGATTTTATCGCAATATTTGCAATACTATGCGCAGATGTGAGTCATGCTCTTCTTCATTCCTCGAATATACCAAGATATCATCTATAAACCACCACGAACTGGTCTAAGTAGGATTGGAAGACTCGGTTCATCATGTCCATAAATGCAGCTGGTGCATTGGTCAATCCAAACGACATCACCAAGAACTCATAATGTCCATAACGAGTTCGAAATGTCGTCTTATGAATATCCACCTCTCTAACCTTGAGTTGATGATAACTCGATCTCAAATCTATCTTGGAGTAAATAGAAGCTCCTCCCAACTGATCAAACAGGTCATCGATTCTCGGTAATGGATACCTATTCTTGATCGTCAATTTATTCAACTACCTATAATCAATGCACATACGCATCGACCCATCCTTCTTCTTGACGAAAAAGACCGGAGCTCCCCATGGAGACACACTCTGTCGAATGAATCCCCGATCTAACAACTCCAGAATTTGAGCCTTAAGCTCCGCTAACTCCTTCGGTGCCATTCTATAAGGAGCAATGGACACCGAAGCCGTTCCGAGCAAAAGCTCAATGCCAAACTCTACTTCCCGATCTGGAGGTAGACCCGGTAGTTCTTCGGGAAAGACATCCAAAAATTCTTTCACCGTTCTCACACCTTTCACCAATAATTCCTTGGCATCCAAAGTACTAATGAAGGCTAAGAACACTCCATACCCTTTCCGCAATAATTTTTCTGCCTTTAAAGCAGATACCACATTTGCCAGGTAATTCATTCGTTCGCCTATCATTACTACTTCTTTATCTTCCAAAGTCCTTATTGACATCCGCTTTGCAGCACAATCCAATTGCACCCGGTGTTTTACCAACCAATCCATGCCCAAAATAAGATCAAATTCGCCGAAAGGTAGTTCCATCAAATCCGCCAGAAATATTTCTCTTTGAATTTCTAAAGGCACGTCTCTAAACAATTTATTCACGATTACTGACTGTCCTAAAGGACTAATTACGGCCATCTCTCTATCAGAAATCTCAGATCTAATATTCAGGTTTCCAGATATATCACTAGCAACATATGAATGGGTAGATCTGATATCTATCAAAGCAGTAACAGGTATATCAAAGATGAAGAACGTACCATTTATCACATCAGGTCCATCGCCATCCTCCCGATGCCTGACCGCATAGACTAACCCTGGCTGTCTTGCCTCTGCGTTACCTCTGAAACCATTACCTCTACCAGGTGCACCTTGACCACGACCACCGCCATTACCACCTCGACCTAGCCCACGGCCTCTCGGTGGCTGTTGCGTGCCTCTAGCTAGCTGTGCATCATGATTACGAGCTTCTTGAGTTTGAGCAGTCCTTCGAGGACAATTCTTAAGCTGATGGTCCTTAGAACCACATTTGAAACACCCACCAGTTCTTTTCCAACATTCACCTGGGTGTTGTTTCCCACAATCAGGACACGGTTGAATCTGATTTCTAACAGCAGGTGCTCTAGCTTGGGCTGGCTTATCATTCCTAGGCCTCTTCTGAAAACTTTTAGTGGAACCCGAATACCTAAAGTCCCTCTTGCCTCTTCCTCTGCCTTTGTGTCGGTTCTGACGTGCAGAGTTTTTAGCCTCCTCAGCTATTTTGGCTTTCTCCACAAGCTTGGCAAAAGTCCTTACTTGTTGTGGGGTTATCAGTACCCGCAACTCATCACTCAACATATCCTCAAAACGTACACAGCGCTCATGATCAGTTGGCACAATTGTCCGAGCATAACGGTTCAAGCGTAGAAATTCTACCTCATAAGCTGCCACTGACTTATTTCCTTGGACCAGATTCACGAATTCTTTCCTCCGGGCATCCACATAACTTGCCCCGACATACTTTCCTTGGAATTCAGTCTTAAAGAAATCCCAAGTAACAAGTTCAGCCTGAGTGCCTTCTCGAACAGTGAGCCACCATCGACACGCCTCGTCCCTCAACAAGGATACAGTGCCTCTTAGTTTCTGCTCGGTGGTGCACTCCAAATCATCAATGATTCGCTCCACTGCCTCGAGCCAATACTTCGCTACATTCAGAGCTACACCGGAGACACCCCTAAAAACCTCGGCACCACTTGATTTAAGACGTTCCGATATTGATCCACGAGTTGTTGGCCCAGTTCTAGCCCCAGCAACCCTTTCTAGGATTCGTAACATTGCTTGGGTCAGGGAAATATCGTCTATCATGTGGTCGTGTGATCCAGCCTCACTCCCGGGTGATGCAGGTGTGTCCATTTCTGGTATATGTCCTGACGCTTTAGACACAACCCTAGCACCTCGGCCTCTACCATGGCCACGTCTACCACGTCCGCGTCCACGTCCTCTAGTGCTCATATTGGGTATTTCGGTTTAATCTGATTACAAGTTTTATGAATCAATATACTTTTTCAGTATTTATTAACGATATTTTATGAGATATAAGAGATAGAGTTGTTTTTGTAAACGCGTCCTATAGTCTCAATCTCTATAGTTTCAACACCTAAAACTAAAAGTTCTAGAGTGTTCCTATAGTCATTTCACAATAATAAGAATTATTCGATTCACATAGACTTACTTGACTTTGTGCCGGATACTCGTGGTGCCATACTACCCTTTTTTAAAAAAAACATAAGTTCTATAATTCGAAATAGTTTTGTACCATATATGTTTTTGAACCCAAACCACAATCGAGTTTTGAACCGAGCTTTGATACCATTAAATGTAACACCTCAAACCCGGCCTAGAAGTTAGACCCGAATCTGGCGTGCCACATGGAAGTGTTTTTCAAAACCATCTTTGCAATTGTAACAACTTGTTGGAGAATTTTAGCCTCTTTGTTAAAACTCAAAACACTTAAGCAATTGTGTCTACGTGAAAACATAATTAACTTTAATAACCCTTTTCGGTTGTGAAAGCATATTTGAAATAAACGATTTATGAAATTGTGACATTTGAAATAGAGTTGCAAAAGCATTTTGAAACATTGCGGAAACGTAGATAAAATACAAGTATTTTGAGAGATTGATTGATGAATCACAAATCAAGGAATTGAACTTTAAATCCGTGACTTTTAAAAATGTTGTTAATAATTTGAAAGAATGTTCGAGTTAAAACATATTTGTATAAGTTTATTTTGAAATCCATTTGTTAATCAATTTCGGAAAACCCTTATTTACGTTTTTAGAAAAAAATTCTCGTTTTAAACAATTTAAGAAAATTAATAAAAAAATCCCAACCATAAAGCAAAAATAAAAAAAATAGTTCAGAGGCCTTATTACAACTTAAACCAAATTAGCAAAATAATAAAATAAACAGAAATAGAAATTTAGAGATTAATAACACCATTTCTGAAGTATGGCCCCCATAGAGTCATCCATGGTCCAAGTCCACGTCACTGAGCATTACCTAAAAGGGTTAAGAGAAAGAGGGGTGAGTTACTAGAACTCAGTGTGTAACCCACTTACCGTTGTTCTCTGGGCCAAAATCCATTAACCAAATATTTGGGCCTAAGCCCATTTACAATAATATGAATGTATCACATATATATATATATATAATATGCAAATGATATGCAATTCCCAAACCAAACCTAGTTTTCCATCCGCTACACACCACCCGTACCAATCAACACACCTGTGGGAGAGCTTTAGTCATCCCACCCCGCCAACACACCAAACGTAGGCATTAAGCCATATATCAAACTGGGCATTTAGCCATATATCAAACTGGGCATGAAGCCATATATCAAACTCGGCATGAAGCCATATATCAATTTGTGGACAAGCCACCAGATTAACAGAATTTACATGGCATTGCCATTTATCAGATTTGTGGCAGAGCCACCAGATTTATGTAGCAGAGCTACCAGAACTTCTCTTCATCATCATCCCATCCCATGCAATTCATGTATATAATGCATAAAAATTCATAATAATGCATTCAAATATTTCTTATAAATTTTCTGGCCCATTATAACAATTTATTAACTTGGCCCACTAAGCAGAATATTATCTTGGCCCATTTCACATATTTTTAGATCAGGCCATTTAGCAAATTATCAAATTGGCCCATATAGTAATTTATCAAATTGGCCCATATAACAAATTATCAAATTGGCCCATATAGCAAATTATCAAATTGGCTCATATAGCCAAAGTATCAGATTTGCCCATTTAGCAAAATATAACAAATTGGCCCATCATGCCATATATCAATTGGCCCATTAAGGCAATCTATCAAATCGGCCCATAAAGGCATTTTCACCATTCGGTAATCCTACCCACTAAGGGTAATTCGGTAATCTCGCAATCCAAGGGCATTTTGGTAATTTACCCACCAAGAGTATTTTGGTAATTTTTGCAATCCAACTTAACTACTAATTTGGGCATAACATTTTAAAACTGTCCATCTGCGTCATACTGACTAAATTGACCATAAATCGAGTTAGAAATCTCAAAATCTAGATCCGTAAAATTTCCTTGAAACTAGACTCAAATATCTTCTTAATGTAATGTTTCTAGAATTTTTTTCCTAGCCATTTAATACAGTTTATTCCTCAAAATCTCCCCTTTTCTGCTGCCTGGCAATTCCGACCATTCTTTACTAAAATTTAATTATCTTTTTGTAAAGAATTCAAATGATATTCTAGTTTGTTTCTTATAAAAATAGACTCATTAAGGAATCTAACCATATAAATTATGTGCCAAAATTAGTTTTTATCAATTTTTAATGATTTTTCCAAGTCAGAACAAGGGATCTCAAAATCACTCTGAACCAGTCTCACAAAAATCTAAAAATCTCAAAATATACTAATCTTTTGCTTTCTCTGTTTCTTTTATAAGAATATAGACTCAATTATATTTCAATCCATATCTCCTTCACTTTATAATTCAATTTCCACTATTTTTGGTGATTTTTCAAATCCACGTCACTGCTACTAACCAAAACTGTTTCATTGCAAAATATGATTACCACTTCGAACATGCGTACGTCGAGTGGTCACAGATGCCGGTTTCTGGCTTTTTGGTCTTTCGAATGAATCACAAAACATTTTATGCAAACATTCAAAGAGGTGTGAGATTACACACCATTTTAAACATATATTTGAAAAGGTACGAGATTACACACCTGATTTCGATTTCCTAACGAACCACTCGTCGTTGACCTAGAACAATACCAACCAAAAGTTAGCCTCGGATTTCAAAAAGATTTCGTATCACTTACACTTGAATCACTTACCACTATGTCCGAAGGTAGAATATATCGAGTGTTAATACGAATGATAAGAAGAAATAGAGATGGGATGAAAGTTCGGTTATGGAGGAATAATGGGCACAATATTCGGCTATGGTGAAAGGATTAGAATAGAAAAGAAGCTTGAAGGGTTTTTGTGAAAAAGAAAAGAAGGAAGAAGAAGAATGGTTCACTAGCTTGTTTTTTTCTAGAAAGATGAAAGAACAAATTTTGGTCTCAATTGTTGGTCTACATTCGGCAACAAGAAGAAAGAAATAAGAGAATATGCACACTTGATGCTAATGGAATTAGCACTAAAACTTTACCAAAACACTAACAAAATTAGCTATGCCCCTTAAGCCCTAAAAACCGTCCACATACATAGCTAAAATGGCCAACAATTTGCCACCCATACTTTCCATAACATCTTCCATTAAAATTCCACTTGTTCCCTTTACTTTCCCCTTCATCCATTTTTGGTTGTCCCCCATCTTGATAATATAAAAAATTGTTCAACAACCAACTCCTTCATTAGCAACGTGAGTGGTTGCCATCTAAAGGAGTCTCATGTTTATTTTTTTTTTTATTTCCTAATGCTTGATGAAGTATTGACATAATAAGGTAATGGTGGCACTTAAAATGAACAAAAGATGGTGGAATGGCATGGATAATCATGGAGTATTGATATAATGGGTAAGGTGGCCATTATTGAATTTGAATGGCAGGCACTGGAGGAAAGTGACTAAAAAGAAAAATTCTAGGATGTTACAATTCTACCCCCTTAAAGAAAATTTCGTCCTCGAAATTTACCTGATTAAAAGATGTGAGGATATTGTTGCCGAATGGTGTTCTCAGGCTCCCACGTAGCTTCCTCCGCTCCGTGATTATGCCATAGAACCTTAACCAAGGGTACTGACTTCTTTCTCAACACTTTAACATCTCGGTTTAAAATTTTCACTAGTTCTTCCTCGAACGACAAGTCTGGCCTTATCTCAACTTCTTCTATCGGTACTATGTGAGACGAATCCGATCGATAATGCCTCAACATAGAAACATGGAAAACACTATGAATCTGACTCAACTCCGGAGGTAACTCAAGCTGATAGGCCACTGGTCCTACACGCTTCAGTATCCGATAAGGCTCGATGAACCTTGGGCTCAATTTGCCCTTTCGTCCAAATCTCAAAATCTTCTTCCAGGGTGAGACCTTTAGAAAGACCTGATCTCCCATCGCAAACTCAATATCCTTACGCTTCAGGTCCGCATATGACTTTTGTCTATCCGAAGCTTCCTTTAGCAGTGCTCGAATCACCTTTACTTTTTGTCTATCCTTTAGCCGTACATTAGTATTATTAAGATCGAAGTGCGCAGCGAAAGCACAGTCGTGATTTGAGCGGTGTGTTTAGAAGTTGATTGGAAATTTTGAGAACGAAATTTTCTTTAAGGAGGGTAGAATTGTAACATCCCAAAATTGGGCCTAGTAGGATTGGGCCAATTAGGCCTTGGGCGTAGGAGTGTTTAAAATTTTTGAGAACAAGAGAATGGCATTATTTCAAGTGGGACTTATTAGGAAGGTGATTTTGGAATGTTACGGAGTTCTATGAAGTTTCGGTTTCAAGTTGGGCCTTAGTGAAAGTTTGTGTTTAAGCCTATTATGGAGAGATAGTAAGTGGCATCAAGGCTTATTGCTAGCATAAATGAGCATATGGCAAGGAGGTTATGGCATCAAGTGAAGTACCCTGAGGGAAGAGGTTCAAATCCCATCTTTTGCCAATTTTTGATTTATTTTTGTGTGCTCTTCCAAGTGTCAACCATGACATTATTAAAGGAAAGAAATAAAAGAAAAATGAAATGATGACTAAAAAGATAAGGTAAGGAGGAAAACAAGGAAAAAGAAATAAAAGAAATAAAAGAAAAATATAATGATGGGATTTGAAAGGTAATGGAGTAGGTGAAAAAAATGCATGGAGGGTGTAATAGCCCGATTTAGGGGATAGTTAGAACAGTGATCTCGGAATCACTAATTTGAGTTATAAAATTATTTTCATGTTATGTTATGTGTTATAATATGTTTATAAGGATGTATGAAAATTTTGGTGCCTTAATTTTAACTATTTCTAGCTAAATTGTGAAAAAGGACTAAATCGCATAAAGTGCGAAAGTTCAAGTTTATTTGCAAAAGGTGCCAAATAGCTATGGGCTATTAATTGGAGGCCCCAATTGTGCAATTTGGCCTTGTTTTAAGTGAGTAGGCCGGCCATGTGACATAGGGGACAAGAATTTTTAATTTTGGTCAAAATAGGTGGGAATTAGGTGATAAAATGAATAAAATAAGATGAGTAAAAGATGCTATCATCTTTTACTATTCATCTATCTTCTCTCCACCGAAAATTGAAGAAGAAATGGAGCTTTGGGGGTTTGAACTTTTAGCCAAGCTATCTCCCTTATTAATCAAAGAAAATAAGTTTCGGACCTAGAACGGATGAAAAGAGAAATGTGGGCAAAAAGTCCCTTCCGACCCTTTAGACATCCAGCCGAAACTTAGTTCTTGTGGTTGCCAAAGCTTCTTTGCCTTCTCAGTTTTTTCGTGATTGCAAGGTCTCAAAGTACTTTATCAAAGGGTCAATCGAAAACCTATCCCTCGTAATAAGCGACTCGGATTTTTTGGTGCCGCGGAGAGCATCGTATTATGGATTCAGAATAAGGTGTGTAATATCATACCCTTTCCGAATACATGTTTGAAATGATGTGTAATCTCATATCTCTCTTAATATTTGCATGAAATGTTCTGTGATTCGGTCGAAAGACCAAAAAGCCGGATACCGGCATCTGTGACCACTAGGGTGTGATTATGTTCGTAGTGGTAACCATATTTTGCAATGAAACAGTTTTGGTTAACAGCAGTGGCGTGATTTTGAAAAATCACCGAAAATAGTGGAAATTGAATTAGAAACAACGTAAGCAAAGAATTTGTATATTTTGAGATATTTAAATTTTTGTAAGACTGGTTCAGAATGATTACGTGATCCCCTGTTCTGACTTGGAAAAATCATTATAAATTGTAAAAAAATAATTATGGGACATGGTTTATATCCTTAGAATCCTTAGTGAGTTTATTTTTATTTGGACAAATGAAAACATTATTTGAGTTCTGTACAATAAGATATCTGAGCTTTTGTGAAGAGAGGGCAGAACTGTCAAACAGTGAAACAAGGGAAACTTTAATGAATAAACTGTACTAAATGGCTAGGCCAAAAATTCTGGAAAAATTACAGTAAGAAGATATATGAGTCTAGTTCCAAGGAAAATTTATGGATCTAGATTCAAGTTTTCTAACTCGAGTTATGGTCAATTTAGACAGTATGACGCAGATAGACAGTTTAAATTTGTATGCCCCAAATTACTAGTTAAGTTTTAGTTACGAGATTACCAAATTACCCTTAGAGGGTAAATTATCGAATTACCCTTGATGGGTAAAACTACTGAATTAACCTTAGAGGGCAAATTACCAAAATACCCTTGGGTTGTGCAATTACTGAAATACCCCTGGGTTACAAAATTACCGAAATACCTTTAGAGGGTAAATTACCAAAATACCCTTGGGTTGCAAAATTACCGAAATACCCTTGGAGAGTAAATTACCGAAATACCCTTGGGTTGCGAAATTACCGAAATACCCTTGGGTTGCGAAATTACCGAAATACCCTTAGAGGGTAAATTACTGAAATACCCTTGGGTTGTAAAATTACGTAAATACCCTTGGAGGGTAAATTACCGAAATACCCCTGGGTTGCGAAATTGCCGAAATACCCTTGGAGGGTAAATTACCGAAATACCCCTGGGTTGCAAAATTACCGAAATACCCTTGGAGGGTAAATTACCGAAATACCCCTAGGTTGCAAAATTACCGAAATACCATTGGAGGGTAAGTTACCGAAATACCCCTGGGTTGCAAAATTACCAAAATACCCTTGGAAGGTAAATTACCAAAATACCCTTGGATTGCGAAATTATCGAAGTATCCTTAGTGGGTAAAATTACCGCTATACCCCTATGGGTTGATTAGCACGACTGTGTGTATTCTGTTTATCTGGTTATGACGGTAATCTATTTCATACATCATTATGAAATGTGCTTTGCATACATGACATACTGCATGGGTTGGGATATGTAATTGGAGGAAGTGAATGATTTGTTAGGGTCGCACGAGTCACCCAAGATGACTGTGGACTCATTGATTTGATTTGTTAGGGTCACATGAGTCACCCAAGATGACTGTGGACTTATCCATTTGATTTTTAGGGTCACACGAGTCACCCGAGATGACTGTGGACTCACCGATTTGATTGCACTCATCGATTTGATTTGTTAGGGTCACACGAGTCACCCGAGATGACTGTGGACTCACTGATTTGATTTCACTCATCGATTTGATTTTTAAGGTCGTAGAGTCACCCGAGATGACTGTGGACTCATCGATTTGATTTGTTAGGGTCGCACGAGTCACTCGAGATGACTGTGGACTCACCAATTTGATTTCACTCATCGATTTGATTTTTAGGGTTGCACGAGTCACCCGAGATGACTTTGGACTCATTGATTTGATTTTTAGGGTCACACAAGTCACCCAAGATGACTGTGGACTCACTGATTTGATTTTTAGGGTCACATAAGTTGCCCAAGACGACTGTGGACCTACCAAAGGCTCTAAGCCACTTATAATCTGGCAGCTCGGCTGCATTCTTGATGTGTTGGCGGGGTGGGTTGACTGATGATCACCCACAGGTGTGTTTGGTTGGTACGGGTGGTGTGTAGCAGGTGGATTATTAGGATTGGGTTGGGAATTGCATTACATGATCTGCATTATCATGTTTATATGGGATTCGGCCCAGTTGTTTTTGTATGGGTCTCAGCCCAGTTAACGACCGATTAGGGGATTACACACTGAGTTCTCGTAACTGACCCCCTTTTTCTTTAACCTCGCAGGTAATCCCCAACATTAGAGGATTTGGAACTGTGGAGGACTCGGTGGTGGCCATACATTGGAATACTTCTCCAAAATATTTAGTAAAATTCTGTTTAGCTTTATTTTGACGTTTATTTTAATTTGGGTTTGGTTTTTATAATAAGGCCATTGGAAATTATTTTTCTTTGAATTACCATTTCAGTTATATTCAAACTATAAATGATTAAACTCTGGATTTTTATAAAACGACAATAACTGCTTCTCAAAATATCACGTTTCCGCAATTCATTGAATCTGATTATTGTTATAAACAAAGTTTTTGGAAATGGTAGTAAAAATATTTTTGCAAGGGAATGATTTTTAATAAAATACATTTTGAAAATAAGCAAACAAAATTTTAGGTTTTGAATAGCAGAAAGTTTTAAATTCTTTAAGAAGAGTTTCTAATGAAAACATAGTTTTCGAAAAACTCTTCAATGTGACATGCCAGATTCGGGCCTAACTTCTAGGCCGAGTTTGGGGGGTTACAAAATATAACAATATAATAAAAAAAATTTAAAAATAAATAAAGAAATCAGGATCAAATAACGATAATAATAAATAAAAAGGGTTAAAATAGCAATTTAAAACAAATATAGAAGGGTTAAATTTAAATGCGCGTTAAATTATAGGGACTAATGTGGAAATTAAACCTTTTTACAAAACAGCGTCATTCCAATTTTTACCATTAAAACGGACCGAGTGACTAAATTGGAACCAAAACAAACTTTAGGGCTAATTTTAAAATAAATAAAAATACAAATTGGGCTGAATTAAAAATAAAAAACTTAATTATAAAACCAAAAAAATGGAAGAGCTAAAAGCGCAATTAGCCCTTCCCAAAAAACGGGCGGATCCTAAGCTGGAGCAGGTCGGATCGGATTGGGCCAGGGGCGATACGGCGTCGTTTTGATGCTTAAGGGCCTGGTGCAAAACGGCACCGTTCTAGAGCCCTAGAAAAGCCACCCTTTTCCTTCAAAATTTCATTTCTCCCCTTAGCAAAAAAAAAAAAAATTGAGAGCCTTCCCCAGGGTGATTTCCGGTCCTTCTCCGGCGAGGCTTCTTCCATTGTCTGCCACCGTCGCGGTGGCTGGAGTTTTCCAAAAGGTAAAATTTTCCTTTTTTTTATTTTAATAAATATATATTATATGAGTAAAAAATAAAAATAACAATAACAAAAAAAAAGTATTCAATAAATAAAAAAAACGAAAACCTTTGATGCTTTATAAACTGTGTATATTCTCTCTTGTGTATTTCGTGTGTATATTTCCCCCCTTAGTTTACAGATCTTGGGGGTTTTTATAGCCCCGAAATGAAAATCAAAAAAAGGAAATACATGTTATTTCTATCTTTTGCTACAATTTCTTTCTTCTTTTGCAAGTCAGAAGCGGAGATCGTGGCTGTGGGGCGACATGCGCGCTAATGATGGCATGGTTCACGGCGATAAAGGCGGCGTGACGCTTGGTCTGCTTGCGGCGCGAGGGAGACCTAGGGTTTCAGAACCCTTAGTCTCTGATTTAGGTTTTGGGCCTTTTTGGGCCTTGTAGGCTTTGGGCTAATCGGTTTTTTTGGGGTTAGGGTTTTGTAATTGGGTCAAGGTAGTCTGATGTGTTCTGGATCTGTAATTGGGTTTAAGATTTGGGCTTTTTAGTTGTAAAAGGACTTTAAAAAATATGGACTTTATTTATTATTGGTTTATTTCAAAGCCCAGACAAAATTGGGCTCTTACAGTCTTATTTCGAAGAAATAAAGTAAGTTAGGGCACAACATCTTATATTCTCGAAATGAAATTTATCTTTTGTTTTTTTTAAAAAATCCAGTAATAAAGTTTGAGAAGGGTATTCGATTATTTGGGCCTTATGGAAAATTGGAACCCAGTAAGTTAAGGCACAATTTCTCCAAATTCCTGAATACTGAATATTGCCTTTGTTTTTTTTTCGAAATTATTATCTCGAGATGATAAAACATCACACCCAGTGAGTTAGGGCGCAATGTCTCAAATTCCCGAGAATAAGTTTTTTCCTTTTTTATTTAAAATATTATGCATTTTGATTTAAAAGAGAAAAGGGTACTCGTTGCTAGGTTTTAACGAGAAGAATCGAAACCCAGTAAGTTAGGGCATGATTTTCTCAAAACCTCCAAACACGAGCATTGTCTCATTTTTAAAAACCTTTGAGTAAAAATGATTTTAAAACTGAAATGACATTAAAACACAACATTTTTCATAAGATGCAATGGAATACTAATATACAAAGCAAGATATTAATACATACATCAAATATTACAATGATGAATCACAAATAATTAATAGTTACAAATTAACAATTTATAATCCATACAACAGCAATAATCATATAACACAATTTTGACATTAGCAATTGAAGAAAATGGAACAAAATAATATACAAAACCAATAATAGGAAATGAACCTAAATCAAATTAAAAATAATAATAAATAAGTTTAAAATAAATGATGTAAAAAAATAAATTTAAAAAAAAAAACAACAATAGACAAATTTGAAACAAAGGATGTATAAAACATTTAAATATACTTATAAAAGTGTAAAATAATATTGAAACATTTTTTAAAACGGATAAATAAAACCTAAAATAAGATATATAAAATAATTTAATATAAAAGTTTAAAACAATAAATAAAAGAGGAAATTATAATATATAACAATTCCAAAGGAATATATATATATATATATATATATATATATATATATAAAGGAAATAAACTATATAATATGAAAACAAATCTAAAATAAATAATATATATAAGAGTTTAGAATAGATAATATATAAGATTATTTTAAATAAATAGTAAAACGAATTTTAATAAACATTAGTTAAAATAAATAATACATTTAAATAATAATTTAAAAACAAAAGTATAAATATTTTTTATATCATATAATAAAATATTTTAAAACTAAATTAATAAATGAGTTAAATTTGATTAAAAAAATGCAAAGATTGTGTATGAAAACAAAAAGGTACTTAATCGAAACAAAACAAAATTAAAAGACTACTTTATAATAAATAAAATCATTTAAGTATGCACAAGGATCAAACTGAAATGCGCGTAAACTATCAGGGGCTAAACCAGCAAATATTTCCAAAGCCCAAAACGCAACATTCAAGTTGGACTAAATTGAAAGCACGCTTGAATTGCAGAGACTAATTAAAAAAAATAAAAATCACCTAGGATCTAATCAAATAGCGGCGCAGAAAACGGGGACTAAACGTGCAATTATCCATCACCGCGAAAATGCACGGATCCTATGGATAACGGGTCCGGTTGAATCGGGTCGCCCAATACGACACTGTTTCAAGGCCATTCAGATAAACCTAAACGGTGTCGTTTCTCTATGAATACTGATCCCCTAAAATCAAATTAAAACAAAATAATTATCCCTTTTTTAAAACAAAACCCTAGCCCCCGTTTTAGGAAAATTTCACCCTTCTTTCACCATTCGGCCGCCTCAGAAATCGGTGCCATTCGACCACCATTCCACCACTGTAAATCGGTGGATGGTGTCGCACGACGATGCTCCCTTATCCCCGCTTAACACTAAGTCCCAAAGGAATCGCCCCTGCTCGAAATCCCCATTCGAACTTTGATTTCGACGAAGCGAGTAGAGTATCAACAGATAAGTGCTTCCCTTTTTTATTCGTTTTGTTTTTTTTGCATGCAGTAAATAAAAAACAAAGAGTAGTGAATAGGGGAAAAGAAAAATCAAAGAGAAAATCTAAATATGAGAATCACCTCTATTTTCTGTATATTTCTCTATATCTGTAAAAAATAATGTTTGTAACCGTGTCCAAAAAAAAATATAGGCCTTTATCTCTTGTTTTTATAGCCTTATATTTGAAAATAAACAAAAAAATACAAATTCCTTTTCTTTGCTGTTAATTGCTACTGTTGTTTGCTGTTGTCGTGGTTTAATTTGTAGGTACGGCCATCGTACGGAGGAGGACGTGGCAATGCACATACGGAGGTGGGGCGCTGGAGGCTTGCGGCGATGGAAAAAATAAAAACCCTAGGGTTTCTGTTGTGTTAGGGCTAGTGGGCTAGGATAGTATTTGGGCTGGTATTGGGCTGTTTTGGGTATGGGTATTTGGGCTAGGTTTAGGCCTGCTGTAATAAACTGGACTATTGATGGACTTTTATTTTTTTGTTTATTTTTTTGTATTTTCTGTTTGCTTTTTTTGGTTTTATGGGCCCGGGCAAATTGGGTCATTTACATGGATTAATATCATATTTGATACCTATACATTGATTAAATGTCCAATGTGACACATTTACTTTTAAATTACGCGAAAGATCTATGTATTTTTCTAAAATTTAAATTTTAATCCCTATACTTTAATTTAGAGACATTGAGTCACTATTTTAAAAATCTTGGTCCCTTCATCAATTTTATCATTATAATTGTTGATTTAGCTATTATAAAAAAGGGTAGAATAACTTTTTTAGCCTTAAACATTTATAGTTTTTGTTAATTTGATTCTTACTCTTTAAAATTACATAAAAATTGCAAAAAAAAAATATTTTAAAAATTAATATTTTTTTTATTTTTTTAAAACATTTATAGTTTTTTTCGTGGTTTGGTAACTTATCAACTCGACTCTTAATTGTAGCCAACTTTTCTGACATTTTTCGTACCCTTAACCTAAGCCCCGTTACAACTTTCTAAAGAACTCTTGATTGATGTGTCATCTCGATTTTTTTTATAGTGTTGGAGATTTAGTTTTCAAGCAAGCCTATGATAATCACATTTTTTGTTCTATTATTGAGCGCACATTACTTGAACCTTAAATACTTTGAGTGCTTTGAATGAACCTTACTTAGGGTATTGATTATTGTTGAGTTTGAATTTCAGGTAATTATTAAGATAGAGGAGACGCCTATGTTTTTTGTGCTTTAAAAATTTCTGCTTAGATTGCTAGTTTCAATTTCCAATGCATGATTATCTGTAGATTATTCCTAAGACATTGTCAATGAAAATGATAAATAGAGGGAGATTAACTTGAATAAGGGTTGAGAAGTTTTCTTAAGGACAAACAAATGCTTAAGTGTGTGGATATTTGATAAGTGCTAAAAGTAATATGTTTTAACATCATTCTTAATATGTTTTTGGCCGATTATTTGATGTTAATTATGAATTTTATGCTCATAATACTTTCAATTCGTGTTTTTATACTTAATAGAACATTTGGGAGGAAAATGAGAAAAAATCGAAAAATGGGGGCAAATTATAGGACCCACATGGGCTGACCTATTCCACATGACCGTGTGACCCACACGACCATGCGGCAGGCTGTGTCGAGTTTGTAGATATGCATTATGAACGCCAAAAAATGAGAATTTTAGGTTCTTCAGGCATTCTAAGTCATATATATGACAAAAATAAGAAGATATGAGAGAACCTTCCTAGAATATTGAAGAAAACAACTCCAAAAACACCATTGAAGCTGACTCTGAAGTAGATTTTCATCAAGATTGAAGATTCCCAGTTGATTTCTTAGAAGATTATCATGTGTTTTTTTTTTATTTCTTTCGATTATACTGCCCTTTGGATGTTTTTATTTTTAAGCATGAACTAATTTTCTAAATACCCAAGAGAGATGAACCTTATGATAGATTGTGACACCCCAAACTCGACCGGGATAGACTGGCCCCAATTTGAAGCATTACATTAGCCACCTAAGTGACTCTCCAACTAACGACCACTTAAGACACTCCCCGACCTTATAACATCTCAATATTATCTAATTATTAGTTAATTTTTAATGCGAAAGCAAATTATGATCCAATTTTAAACTTTTCCTAGGTAATTTAACCTAAGGGCATTTTTTTCATTTTACTACCTATGGTAAAACTAACCCTATTTTAGATCTAAGTGTTTACCGATCTTCTTTTAGTCAAATTATGCAAGCCTAAAATATTCAGCTTAATTTGAGTTTCTTTACTATGTCTAATTCAAGTTTTATTATTAGGGACTGAATTGTAACTTAAACAAATTAGAATACAAATTTAAAGAGACAAAAATTCAACCCACACAGTCGTGTCCTCCAGACCGTGTGTAATTAAACGATCATGTTTGCATCTTGAAAAACTTTTAGACCAATCGCACATGCCCGTGTGAAAACCACTGCACCTATTTTTGTGAAAAACTTGTTTTAAAACCCGATTTTTTCATATTTTAATGGCCAATTAAACCTGATTTAACTATGATTAATTAACATACATATGAATACACCTTGAATTGAGTTTATTGACATCAATCAAGCCTCAATTATGTAGAATTAGACAATCAATTTCATGCATAACAAACACCGAATAAATCAAACAAGTGGTGTACCTTAGTCGCTAGTAAACCACTCCCTGGAAGCTTCATTTAAACAATTGTTAGTATAAATTTCATACCTCACACACCGTCTTATCAATCACCGTGTTATCAAGAAACAATACACTGTAACTCATTCAATAATTAAACTCAAACATGCCTTAAAATTATTATAAAACCATCCAAAATAAAATGTCTAATTACAACAAAAATTAAAATAACTCCTGGGAATTCCACAATGCTTGATTATAGTCTCTAAAATGTGTAATAAAGTCTCTACTAAGCCTAAATCTCTTGGAACTCTCTTGCTCGGCTCCTCAAGCCCAACGATTATCTATACAAATTGTGAGGGTGTGAGCTTTAAAAAGCTCAGTGAATTTTCATAAAAACGACTAGTAAATTAAGTTCCAAATCATGCCTAAATCACATCCAATCAATCACCGATTATCTACCATAATATTGAAACATGTGATAAATGATAAAACTAACATATTTTAATCCCATTCTTAATGCGTTTTTGGATGATTATTTATGAAAATTGGTGAATTTGATGCTCCTAATCATTTTAATTCATGTTCTTTTACTTAGGTGATCATTTGGGAGCAAAAGGAGCAAAAATAAAAAAAAAAGAGCAGATTTCAAGAGCCAGACGAGCTGGCTACACTCCCATGTCAATTTCGTATCTTGCTTTCCAAACACGCGAAAAAAAGACAATTTTTAGGCTTTCTGAGCATCTAAAGTCTATAAATACCAATTAGAAGAAGAGACATAAGAGCTATTAGAGAAAATCTCGAACAAGTTAAATATTTCAATTTTATACATAGGAGCCAATTGACTTAATTTTCTACTGTTAGTTTTCTCCAACAAGTTAAATATTTCAATTTTAACAACATTGAGAGGTCTTTGGGGTAGGGTCGAGTAAAACTCAATAGAAACATATGATATAGGTTGAGTTGGCTCGGTCAAGCCCATGCCACTTGTAACATCCTGCACATGTTCTTTCAATTGTTTATTTAAGTAAAAACCAAAAGCATCCCACCTTGTACCATGCTTACTATTAATTTCCCATTGTTTATTCACAAAGCCAAATTCCATTACTTCCAATCACATGCTTGCCGTCCATGCCATAGATATTCCTTCTTTAATTCACCCTGTAACACCCCAAACCCGGTCCATGCGTTTAGACGAGGTTTGGTTTGTCACACCAATCATACATTCGTTTATTTTCAATTGGTTAAGATAAAATAGTGCTACAAAACTTTCTTTTAAAAATAGAGTTTAATAAAACTAAACTTGAGGATTTGAAATTTGGGGCTTAAGAATAATACTTGTTTGAAAACTTATCGTCAAAATTTAAATGTCAAAATCTTAAGTTAGTTTAAAAGAACTTTGAAAGAATTTAAAACAATCAAAGTGTCCCAACATTTGTTATAAAACCAATGTTCTTAAGAAAACTTAACATATATAAAATAAAACCATATTAAAAGTTTAGAAATAAAAATTTAAACCATCCACACAATAAAATCCTTAAAAACATTTAAGAGGCCTTATTACATAAAACCCATAATAGAAATTTAAGATAGTAATAATCTAAATAAAGTCATAGTTTAATAAAAACCCAAGTTTGTAGTATGGCCTCCACCAAGTCATCTCCGGCCCCAGTCCACGTCAATTTCCATTACCTGAAATGGTTAATAAAATTTGGGTGAGTTACAAAGAACTCAGTGTGCAACTCACTTACCACCATTATTGGGCCAGATCGTCAAGATATCAAGCTGGGCTTGAGCCCATTAACAGATTTCAACCATACATCATAAAGTGACATAATTTAAAGAAAAGAATGCATGAAATATGAATTTCCCAAACCAACCTAGTATCCATCCGCTAACACCCCCGTACCAACCAACACACCTGTGGGGATCAAGTCAACCCACCCTGCCAAACACACCAATCATGGGCTTAAAGCCCTTAAATAATTTTGTAGTGCACTACGGAACTAGATTGTGACATTGTCACCGGACTAGAGGCATTTAGCCGAATTTGTGGCAGAGCCACCGAACTAGAGGCATTGAGCCATATTGTGGCAGAGCCACCGAACTAGAGGCAATGAGCCAAATTTTGTGGCAACTGGCCATTCTTCTCTTCATATATATCCCACCCCATGCAGTTATGCGTGTATAACAAATATAGTCATATAACAAATTTTCAATTTAACCATAACATCGGTGGGTTTATCAATAAACATTTCATTAGGCCCATATAATTAATTATTTAATAATTTGCCCATTAACAGTTTAGTGGGCTTTGGCCCATTTTATCGAACTAGAGTATTATGGCCCAATTTATCGAACTAGAGTATTATGGCCCAATTTATCGAACTAGAGTATTGTCGGCCCATTTATCAAACTAGAGTATTATGGCCCAATTTATCGAACTAGAGTATTGTCGGCCCATTTATCAAACTAGAGTATTATGGCCCAATTTATTGAACTAGAGTATTATTCTCGGTTTTAACCGTTTTCATGCATTTACTCAAAAATATGAGTTACTACGTATTTTTCCCGTTTTTAGTATTTTTACGATTTTATCACAGAACTTACAACTTGATGTCCAACCCGAAAATGAGTGTGAAGTTACACACCTGATTATGGAGAGAACTAAACTTTCCCGCTCCTCAACACCTATACGTATTGCGTTAATTAAAACACTATAATCTATAATAAAATCGATCTAAAGATTTCGATCTAGAAATTTACCCTCGGATTTCCGTAAGACTTCTACTTGCGATTTCTCTCCAATCGATGGTTCGCTAACCGAATTGAATCCACGAACGAATAATGGTTCGGGAGTACGAACGACTTCGAACAATTGATTTTCCTCGGTTGAACGTCCGCAACCCGGTGGAAAATCCCAGATTCCCGAAATAGTACTTTGTTTATACTTAGGGGGAATAACAGAACCTCCCTTCTTCCGAAGGCTAAACACCGCCCTTTTCTTCCCTATTTTGAAAGTCTTCAAAGGCAAAGAACATTAATCTAATGATATCGAAATAATTCTAAAGTTTAAAAGATGTGATTTCCTTACCACAAGAATCGTTTCCAACGATTTGTGTCACCCACAACTTCTTGATTCCAGACTTCCGTTATCGCACTAAAGTATAACAAAATAAACGTTAATAAAATAAACGTTTATTTTGATCCAAATAATGCCTTTAAGCCAACATCAATATTCGGCCAAATCCACTAATAACTAATCGAAACGAAAAGAATTCTTACCTATCTTCCACGTTGAAAAGAAAGGGTTCGAGAATAGAATGGATTTAAGAAGGATTCGGCTATGAAATATTAAGGAGAAGAGAAAATAAAATCGGCTATGGACACTCTAACATTCGGCCATGATAATGAAATTGGGGTAGATTTCGATTGAAAGAAATCAGATAGGAGAAGGTTGGTGAAAAAGTTGCTTTGATTTCAAAGTGAATAGAAGAAAAAGAAAGAAAAAAAAGATGAGCTTTAAGATAGGTGCATATTCGGCTATGGTAGAGAGAAAAGAAAAGAATAAAATGGTCTCTTTAGGTATTGGTAAAATCGGCACAAAGAGAAAAGCACAAAATTGACACAAAAGTGTAAAACAAAATGACCAAATGGTCAAAAGAAACTAGGCTTACCAAGTGCACAATTTCGGCCAAAGGAGAGAGTTTGAGAGAATTTTCAAAACTTGCACAAAACAAAAATGACCAAAACAAAAACTAAAATTCCTAGCCAAAACTATCACCAAAATTCGGCTTCCCCCCTAGCCATAATGCCGTCCATATGCTTGGTCATTAGGCCAAGATATTGTTTCCAAAAATACTTCCTTGATTCATGCCTCATATCTTCACATTTTCCTTATTCTCTTGATACCTTTCCTTAAGTTCAAATTTTCCTTATTCCTTTGATATTCTAACCAAAAATAACATGGTCAACACATACCATAATTACTCTTGGCCGACACATGCTAGGAAAACCAAAAATAAAAACCACCTTATTGCTATTTAGGGGATTCGAACCTCCAACCTCATGCACTAGCTCATGCGCCAACACCACTTTGCCATGCACTCATCTTATGCTTCATTTTGACACTTAAATTAATTTATGTGTCAATGCCACTTAATCCATCTCCATAAATTCTCAAAATTAATATTATTCCATCTTAATAAAATTTCTAATTCTTCTTCAGGACTATACTAACCACATAAATTAATAAGAAAAAATATTTCTTTCTAAAATACTTACTCAAAGCACACACAAATAAAATAAAATAAATAAATAAATAAATAAAATAAAAAATATACTCGGATTTTCAGGGTGTTACAACTCTACCCCCCTTAAAGAAAATTTCGTCCTCGAAATTTACCTGGTTGAAAAAGGTGAGGGTATTGCTGCCGAATTGCATCCTCAGGCTCCCACGTAGCTTCCTCCACTCCGTGGTTACGCCATAACACTTTGACCAACGGCACAGTCTTCTTTCTTAGCACCTTAACGTCTCGGTCTAAGATTTCCACTGGTTCCTCCTCAAAAGACAAATCCGAATTCAACTCCACTTCTTCTACCGGTACTATGTGCGAAGGATCCGATCTATAGCGCCTCAACATGGACACATGGAAAACATTATGAATTTGGCTCAATTCCGGAGGTAACTCAATCTGATAGGCCACTGGACCAACTCGTTTCACCACACGATATGGTCCAATGTATCTAGGACTCAACTTGCCCTTCTTCCCGAATCTGAATATCTTCTTCCAAGGTGAGACCTTCAGGAAAACTTGATCTCCTACGGCATACTCGATATCCTTACGCTTCATATCCGCATACGACTTCTGTCTATCCGAAGCTTCCTTTAACCGTGCTCGAATAGCTTTCACTTTTTCTTCCGTTTCGGAAATCATCTCAGGTCCTAACATCCGTCGATCGCCCAACTCAGTCCAACAAATAGGAGAACGACACTTACGACCATACAATGCCTCGTAGGGTGCCATCTGAATGCTAGACTGGTAGCTGTTGTTGTACGCAAATTCTGCCAACGGTAGAAAATCCTCCCAACTACCTTTGAAGTCGATTACACATCCTCTTAACATGTCTTCTAGAATCTGAATTACTCTCTCCGACTGACCATCTGACTGAGGATGAAAAGCCGTACTGAAGTTAAGCTTTGTACCCAGAGCTTCATGCAAAGCTTTCCAAAATCGAGATGTAAACCTCGGATCCCTATCCGATATAATCGATACAGGTACCCCATGCAACCTCACGATTTCAGATACATACAGCTTCGCCAACTTCTGTAACGAGTAATCCGTACGCACTGGTAGAAAATGAACAGTCTTCGTCAAACGATCAACAATTACCCAAACATAATTTTTCTTAGTAGGTGTTAAAGGTAACCCACTAACAAAATCCATCGTTATCCGCTCCCATTTCCAAAGAGGAATCTTAACTGGTTGCAAAAGACCTGACGGCAATTGATGCTCTGCTTTCACTTGCTGACAAGCTAGACATTTTCCCACAATTTCTGATATTTCACGTTTCAACCCAGGCCACCAATACTGTTCACGAAGATCCCGATACATCTTATTTCCTCCGGGGTGCATAGCATAAGGGCTACTATGCGCCTCCCTCAAAATCATTTGCCTCAGATCAGAATCCTTAGGCATACAGACTCTTCCACGAAAACACAACACACCTTCTGGGTTTATTCCAAAATCCTCTATTTCACCATTTTTAACTTGCTGAAGTAAAAGTCCCAACTTCTCATCTAATATTTGTTTTTCCTTGATTTGGTCCAACCACAGGGGCTTCACTTGAAGTTCCGCTATCAAACTACCATCCTCATACAAACTCAAATGGGCAAACATAGCTCTCAAATCAGATACCACCTTACGACTTAA
This sequence comes from Gossypium australe, assembly GCA_005393395.2. Classification (NCBI taxonomy): domain Eukaryota; kingdom Viridiplantae; phylum Streptophyta; class Magnoliopsida; order Malvales; family Malvaceae; genus Gossypium; species Gossypium australe. The sequence continues at coordinate 16,719,729 of CM016618.1, forward strand.
TGCGTCCGCCACCACATTAGCCTTTCCAGGATGATACTCAATTGAGAAATCATAGTCCTTTAACAGCTCCACCCATCTTCGTTGTCTCAAGTTTAACTCCTTCTGAGTAAGAAGATACTTAAGACTCTTGTGATCCGTGTATATGATAGACTTTTCACCATATAGATAATGCCTCCAAATCTTTAAGGCAAACACCACTGCTGCTAACTCCAAATCATGAGTAGGGTAGTTTACTTCGTGCGGTCTCAACTGACGAGAAGCATAAGCTACCACTTTCCCACTTTGCATCAATACGCAACCTAAACCCGTATGTGACGCATCACAATAAACTGTAAACTCCTTTCCAGCCTCAGGTTGAATCAAAACCGGCGCTTCCGTTAAAACCTTCTTCAATCTCTCGAAACTTTCTTGCTGTTTGTCGGTCCACACATACGGCACTCCCTTCCTTAAAAGCTTAGTTAGGGGTGCAGCAATCAACGAGAACCCCTCAACAAAGCGTCTATAGTAACCAGCCAAACCCAAGAAACTCCGAATCTCAGCTACCGACTTCGGTGGTTTCCAATCCAATACCGCCTCAATCTTCCGAGGATCCACCCTTATTCCTTCGGCTGATACCACATGACCCAAGAAAGTCACTTCTCTTAACCAAAATTCACATTTACTGAATTTGGCATACAACTGATTATCTCGAAGCACTTGCAATACAATCCGCAAATGCGAGTCATGTTCTTCTTCGCTCCTCGAATAAACCAGAATGTCATCTATGAATACCACCACAAACCGATCTAAGAATGGTTGAAAGACCCGGTTCATCATATCCATAAATGCAGCTGGTGCATTGGTCAACCCAAACAGCATCACTAAAAACTCATAGTGTCCGTAACGGGTTCGAAATGCCGTCTTGTGAATATCCGCTTCTTTCACCTTAAGCTGGTGGTAACCCGACCTTAAATCAATTTTGGAGAAAACAGAAGCTCCCTTCAATTGATCAAACAGGTCGTCAATCCTCGGCAGAGGGTACCGATTCTTGATCGTCAGCTTATTCAATTGCCTGTAATCGATACACATACGCATCGACCCATCCTTCTTCTTAACAAACAAAACCGGTGCTCCCCACGGAGACACACTCGGTCGAATAAAACCCCGATCTAGCAGTTCTTGAATTTGGGCCTTAAGCTCCGACAACTCCTTCGGTGCCATTCTATAAGGAGCAATGGACACTGGAGCAGTTCCGGGCAAAAGCTCAATACCAAATTCCACTTCCCGATCTGGAGGTACACCAGGAAGTTCTTCAGGAAAAACATCAGGGAATTCTATCACAGTTCTCACATCTTCCACTGACAGCTCTTTGGCATCTAAAGCACTAATAAATGCTAAAAATGCTCCGTACCCTTTTCGCACTAACTTCTCCGCCTTTAACGCAGAAATCACGTTTTCCAAGAAATTTCTCCGCTCGCCTATCATAACTATCTCCTTATCCTCCGCAGTTCTTATCGACATCCGCTTTTCAGCACAATCCAGTTGCGCTCGGTGCTTAACCAACCAATCCATGCCCAAAATGATATCGAATTCGCCAAAAGGCAATTCCATCAAATTTGCCAAGAATGTTTCTCCTTGAATTACTAAGGGCACGTCTCTAAACAGTTTATTAACCAACACCGACTGTCCTAAGGGACTAATCACCTTCATCTCACTATCAGAAATTTCATAGTCTAATTTCAAGTTTCCAGTTATGGTGCTAGCAACGTACGAATGAGTAGAACCAATATCTATCAAGGCAATAACGGGTACATCAGAAATGAAGAACGTACCAGTTATCACATCAGGTGCATTACCCTCCTCACGACGTCTGACCGCATACACCAATCCTGGCTGTCTTGCGTCCGTGTTGCCTCTAGGACCATTGCCTCGACCCGCTGCACCTTGACCACGTCCAGCCCCAATACCACCACGACCCGGTCCACGACCTCTCGGTGGTTGCTGAGCTCCTCTTGCCGGTGGTGCATCAGTAATACGAACTTCTTGAGTCGTATCCAAACGTCGAGGGCAACTCCTATATTGATGATCCGTCGATCCACATTTATAACAAGCACCCGTCTTCCTCCAACATTCTCCCGAATGCCTTTTCCCACAATCAGTACAATCTCGACTCTGATTAACAGCTACAGGTGTTCTTCCTTGGGCTGGTTCCTCATTCCGAGGCCTCTTCGGAAACCTTTTTGAAGAACCCGAATTCTTCAGATCTCTCTTGCTTCGAACTTGCTCCCGATTCTGACGTTCCGAGTTCTTAACCTCTTCGGCTATCTTGGCCTTCTCCACGAGCGTGGCAAAAGTTCTAACTTGCTGTGGGGCTATCAGAACCCGCAACTCATCTTTCAAGCCATCCTCAAAGCGTACACAATGCTCATGATCCGTTGCCACTATCGTTCGAGCATAGCGACTCAAACGTAAGAACTCAGCCTCATATGTTGCCACCGTCTTATTTCCTTGCACCAGGTTCAAGAATTCCTTCCTTCGAGCATCCACATAGCTCGTTCCCACATATTTCCTTGAAACGAAGCCTTGAAGAATTCCCAATTAACTAATGCAGCATCAGTGCCTTCTCGGACAGTAAGCCACCATTGGTATGCTTCGTCCCTTAACAAAGATACCGCTCCTCTTAGCTTTTGCTCCACAGTGCACTCAAGATCGTCCATAATTCGCTCTACTGCCTCAAGCCAATATTCAGCGACATTGGGAGCTACACCAGAGACACCTCTGAAAACCTCAGCTCCACTGGATTTCAGTCGCTCCGATATCGACCCACGAGCTGTTGGTCCAGTTCTGGATCCAGCGACCCTTTCAAGTACTCGCAGTATTGCTCGTGTCACAGCATTATCCTCTTCCATATGGTCGTGCGATCCCGTCTCACTCTCGAGTGACGCAGGTGCATCCATTTCCGGCATATGACCCGGCACATCAGTTGCGCCTTTAACACCGCGTCCTCTACCACGGCCACGCCTACCGCGTCCACGACCACGTCCTCTAGTGCTCATAGCGATTAATTCGATTTAATCGGATTAAGAGTTTTATGAATCAGAATAATATTTCAGTTGTTTATTAACGATGTCTTATGATATGAAAGAGATAGAGTGTTTTCGCAACAATATCCTATTGTCTCAATCTCTACGGTTTTAACACCTAAAACTAGAAGTTCTAGAGTGCTTCTTACAATCATATCATAATGATAATAAACATACAGTATACAGATACTTACTTGACTTGGTGCGGGATGCTCATGGTGCCATACTACCTTTAAAATCAAAAGTCTAGAAATTATTTTCAAACAAATTTCTTTATTGAACCCAAACCACAGCCGAGTTTTGAAACTGGGCTCTGATACCACTAAATGTAACACCCCAAACCCGGTCCATGCGTTTAGACGAGGTTTGGTTTGTCACACCAATCATACATTCGTTTATTTTCAATTGGTTAAGATAAAATAGTGCTACAAAACTTTCTTTTAAAAATAGAGTTTAATAAAACTAAACTTGAGGATTTGAAATTTGGGGCTTAAGAATAATACTTGTTTGAAAACTTATCGTCAAAATTTAAATGTCAAAATCTTAAGTTAGTTTAAAAGAACTTTGAAAGAATTTAAAACAATCAAAGTGTCCCAACATTTGTTATAAAACCAATGTTCTTAAGAAAACTTAACATATATAAAATAAAACCATATTAAAAGTTTAGAAATAAAAATTTAAACCATCCACACAATAAAATCCTTAAAAACATTTAAGAGGCCTTATTACATAAAACCCATAATAGAAATTTAAGATAGTAATAATCTAAATAAAGTCATAGTTTAATAAAAACCCAAGTTTGTAGTATGGCCTCCACCAAGTCATCTCCGGCCCAAGTCCACGTCAATTTCCATTACCTGAAATGGTTAATAAAATTTGGGTGAGTTACAAAGAACTCAGTGTGCAACTCACTTACCACCATTATTGGGCCAGATCGTCAAGATATCAAGCTGGGCTTGAGCCCATTAACAGATTTCAACCATACATCATAAAGTGACATAATTTAAAGAAAAGAATGCATGAAATATGAATTTCCCAAACCAACCTAGTATCCATCCGCTAACACCCCCGTACCAACCAACACACCTGTGGGGATCAAGTCAACCCACCCCGCCAAACACACCAATCATGGGCTTAAAGCCCTTAAATAATTTTGTAGTGCACTACGGAACTAGATTGTGACATTGTCACCGAACTAGAGGCATTTAGCCGAATTTGTGGCAGAGCCACCGAACTAGAGGCATTGAGCCATATTGTGGCAGAGCCACCGAACTAGAGGCAATGAGCCAAATTTTGTGGCAACTGGCCATTCTTCTCTTCATATATATCCCACCCCATGCAATTATGCGTGTATAACAAATATAGTCATATAACAAATTTTCAATTTAACCATAACATCGGTGGGTTTATCAATAAACATTTCATTAGGCCCATATAATTAATTATTTAATAATTTGCCCATTAACAGTTTAGTGGGCTTTGGCCCATTTTATCGAACTAGAGTATTATGGCCCAATTTATCGAACTAGAGTATTATGGCCCAATTTATCGAACTAGAGTATTGTCGGCCCATTTATCAAACTAGAGTATTATGGCCCAATTTATCGAACTAGAGTATTGTCGGCCCATTTATCAAACTAGAGTATTATGGCCCAATTTATCGAACTAGAGTATTATTCTCGGTTTTAACCGTTTTCATGCATTTACTCAAAAATATGAGTTACTACGTATTTTTCCCGTTTTTAGTATTTTTACGATTTTATCACAGAACTTACAACTTGATGTCCAACCCGAAAATGAGTGTGAAGTTACACACCTGATTATGGAGAGAACTAAACTTTCCCGCTCCTCAACACCTATACGTATTGCGTTAATTAAAACACTATAATCTATAATAAAATCGATCTAAAGATTTCGATCTAGAAATTTACCCTCGGATTTCCGTAAGACTTCTACTTGCGATTTCTCTCCGATCGATGGTTCGCTAACCGAATTGAATCCACGAACGAATAATGGTTCGGGAGTACGAACGACTTCGAACAATTGATTTTCCTCGGTTGAACGTCCGCAACCCGGTGGAAAATCCCGGATTCCCGAAATAGTCCTTTGTTTATACTTAGGGGGAATAACAGAACCTCCCTTCTTCCGAAGGCTAAACACCGCCCTTTTCTTCCCTATTTTGAAAGTCTTCAAAGGCAAAGAACATTAATCTAATGATATCGAAATAATTCTAAAGTTTAAAAGATGTGATTTCCTTACCACAAGAATCGTTTCCAACGATTTGTGTCACCCACAACTTCTTGATTCCAGACTTCCGTTATCGCACTAAAGTATAACAAAATAAACGTTAATAAAATAAACGTTTATTTTGATCCAAATAATGCCTTTAAGCCAACATCAATATTCGGCCAAATCCACTAATAACTAATCGAAACGAAAAGAATTCTTACCTATCTTCCACGTCGAAAAGAAAGGGTTCGAGAATAGAATGGATTTAAGAAGGATTCGGCTATGAAAGATTAAGGAGAAGAGAAAATAAAATCGGCTATGGACACTCTAACATTCGGCCATGATAATGAAATTGGGGTAGATTTCGATTGAAAGAAATCAAATAGGAGAAGGTTGGTGAAAAAGTTGCTTTGATTTCAAAGTGAATAGAAGAAAAGAAAGAAAAAAAAGATGAGCTTTAAGATAGGTGCATATTCGGCTATGGTAGAGAAAAGAAAAGAATAAAATGGTCTCTTTAGGTATTGGTAAAATCGGCACAAAGAGAAAAGCACAAAATTGACACAAAAGTGTAAAACAAAATGACCAAATGGTCAAAAGAAACTAGGCTTACCAAGTGCACAATTTCGGCCAAAGGGAGAGAGTTTGAGAGAATTTTCAAAACTTGCACAAAACAAAAATGACCAAAACAAAAACTAAAATTCCTAGCCAAAACTATCACCAAAATTCGGCTCCCCCCCAGCCATAATGCCGTCCATATGCTTGGTCATTAGGCCAAGATATTGTTTCCAAAAATACTTCCTTGATTCATGCCTCATATCTTCACATTTTCCTTATTCTCTTGATACCTTTCCTTAAGTTCAAATTTTCCTTATTCCTTTGATATTCTAACCAAAAATAACATGGTCAACACATACCATAATTACTCTTGGCCGACACATGCTAGGAAAACCAAAAATAAAAACCACCTTATTGCTATTTAGGGGATTCGAACCTCCAACCTCATGCACTAGCTCATGCGCCAACACCACTTTGCCATGCACTCATCTTATGCTTCATTTTGACACTTAAATTAATTTATGTGTCAATGCCACTTAATCCATCTCCATAAATTCTCAAAATTAATATTATTCCATCTTAATAAAATTTCTAATTCTTCTTCAGGACTATACTAACCACATAAATTAATAAGAAAAAATATTTCTTTCTAAAATACTTACTCAAAGCACACACAAAATAAAATAAAATAAATAAATAAATAAAATAAAATAAAAAAATATACTCGGATTTTCAGGGTGTTACAACTCTACCCCCCTTAAAGAAAATTTCGTCCTCGAAATTTACCTGGTTGAAAAAGGTGAGGGTATTGCTGCCGAATTGCATCCTCAGGCTCCCACGTAGCTTCCTCCACTCCGTGGTTACGCCATAACACTTTGACCAACGGCACAGTCTTCTTTCTTAGCACCTTAACGTCTCGGTCTAAGATTTCCACTGGTTCCTCCTCAAAAGACAAATCCGAATTCAACTCCACTTCTTCTACCGGTACTATGTGCGAAGGATCCGATCTATAGCGCCTCAACATGGACACATGGAAAACATTATGAATTTGGCTCAATTCCGGAGGTAACTCAATCTGATAGGCCACTGGACCAACTCGTTTCACCACACGATATGGTCCAATGTATCTAGGACTCAACTTGCCCTTCTTCCCGAATCTGAATATCTTCTTCCAAGGTGAGACCTTCAGGAAAACTTGATCTCCTACGGCATACTCGATATCCTTACGCTTCATATCCGCATACGACTTCTGTCTATCCGAAGCTTCCTTTAACCGTGCTCGAATAGCTTTCACTTTTTCTTCCGTTTCGGAAATCATCTCAGGTCCTAACATCCGTCGATCGCCCAACTCAGTCCAACAAATAGGAGAACGACACTTACGACCATACAATGCCTCGTAGGGTGCCATCTGAATGCTAGACTGGTAGCTGTTGTTGTACGCAAATTCTGCCAACGGTAGAAAATCCTCCCAACTACCTTTGAAGTCGATTACACATCCTCTTAACATGTCTTCTAGAATCTGAATTACTCTCTCCGACTGACCATCTGACTGAGGATGAAAAGCCGTACTGAAGTTAAGCTTTGTACCCAGAGCTTCATGCAAAGCTTTCCAAAATCGAGATGTAAACCTCGGATCCCTATCCGATATAATCGATACAGGTACCCCATGCAACCTCACGATTTCAGATACATACAGCTTCGCCAACTTCTGTAACGAGTAATCCGTACGCACTGGTAGAAAATGAACAGTCTTCGTCAAACGATCAACAATTACCCAAACATAATTTTTCTTAGTAGGTGTTAAAGGTAACCCACTAACAAAATCCATCGTTATCCGCTCCCATTTCCAAAGAGGAATCTTAACTGGTTGCAAAAGACCTGACGGCAATTGATGCTCCGCTTTCACTTGCTGACAAGCTAGACATTTTCCCACAATTTCTGATATTTCACGTTTCAACCCAGGCCACCAATACTGTTCACGAAGATCCCGATACATCTTATTTCCTCCGGGGTGCATAGCATAAGGGCTACTATGCGCCTCCCTCAAAATCATTTGCCTCAGATCAGAATCCTTAGGCATACAGACTCTTCCACGAAAACACAACACACCTTCTGGGTTTATTCCAAAATCCTCTATTTCACCATTTTTAACTTGCTGAAGTAAAAGTCCCAACTTCTCATCTAATATTTGTTTTTCCTTGATTTGGTCCAACCACAGGGGCTTCACTTGAAGTTCCGCTATCAAACTACCATCCTCATACAAACTCAAATGGGCAAACATAGCTCTCAAATCAGATACCACCTTACGACTTAATGCGTCCGCCACCACATTAGCCTTTCCAGGATGATACTCAATTGAGAAATCATAGTCCTTTAACAGCTCCACCCATCTTCGTTGTCTCAAGTTTAACTCCTTCTGAGTAAGAAGATACTTAAGACTCTTGTGATCCGTGTATATGATAGACTTTTCACCATATAGATAATGCCTCCAAATCTTTAAGGCAAACACCACTGCTGCTAACTCCAAATCATGAGTAGGGTAGTTTACTTCGTGCGGTCTCAACTGACGAGAAGCATAAGCTACCACTTTCCCACTTTGCATCAATACGCAACCTAAACCCGTATGTGACGCATCACAATAAACTGTAAACTCCTTTCCAGCCTCAGGTTGAATCAAAACCGGCGCTTCCGTTAAAACCTTCTTCAATCTCTCGAAACTTTCTTGCTGTTTGTCGGTCCACACATACGGCACTCCCTTCCTTAAAAGCTTAGTTAGGGGTGCAGCAATCAACGAGAACCCCTCAACAAAGCGTCTATAGTAACCAGCCAAACCCAAGAAACTCCGAATCTCAGCTACCGACTTCGGTGGTTTCCAATCCAATACCGCCTCAATCTTCCGAGGATCCACCCTTATTCCTTCGGCTGATACCACATGACCCAAGAAAGTCACTTCTCTTAACCAAAATTCACATTTACTGAATTTGGCATACAACTGATTATCTCGAAGCACTTGCAATACAATCCGCAAATGCGAGTCATGTTCTTCTTCGCTCCTCGAATAAACCAGAATGTCATCTATGAATACCACCACAAACCGATCTAAGAATGGTTGAAAGACCCGGTTCATCATATCCATAAATGCAGCTGGTGCATTGGTCAACCCAAACAGCATCACTAAAAACTCATAGTGTCCGTAACGGGTTCGAAATGCCGTCTTGTGAATATCCGCTTCTTTCACCTTAAGCTGGTGGTAACCCGACCTTAAATCAATTTTGGAGAAAACAGAAGCTCCCTTCAATTGATCAAACAGGTCGTCAATCCTCGGCAGAGGGTACCGATTCTTGATCGTCAGCTTATTCAATTGCCTGTAATCGATACACATACGCATCGACCCATCCTTCTTCTTAACAAACAAAACCGGTGCTCCCCACGGAGACACACTCGGTCGAATAAAACCCCGATCTAGCAGTTCTTGAATTTGGGCCTTAAGCTCCGACAACTCCTTCGGTGCCATTCTATAAGGAGCAATGGACACTGGAGCAGTTCCGGGCAAAAGCTCAATACCAAATTCCACTTCCCGATCTGGAGGTACACCAGGAAGTTCTTCAGGAAAAACATCAGGGAATTCTATCACAGTTCTCACATCTTCCACTGACAGCTCTTTGGCATCTAAAGCACTAATAAATGCTAAAAATGCTCCGTACCCTTTTCGCACTAACTTCTCCGCCTTTAACGCAGAAATCACGTTTTCCAAGAAATTTCTCCGCTCGCCTATCATAACTATCTCCTTATCCTCCGCAGTTCTTATCGACATCCGCTTTTCAGCACAATCCAGTTGCGCTCGGTGCTTAACCAACCAATCCATGCCCAAAATGATATCGAATTCGCCAAAAGGCAATTCCATCAAATTTGCCAAGAATGTTTCTCCTTGAATTACTAAGGGCACGTCTCTAAACAGTTTATTAACCAACACCGACTGTCCTAAGGGACTAATCACCTTCATCTCACTATCAGAAATTTCATAGTCTAATTTCAAGTTTCCAGTTATGGTGCTAGCAACGTACGAATGAGTAGAACCAATATCTATCAAGGCAATAACGGGTACATCAGAAATGAAGAACGTACCAGTTATCACATCAGGTGCATTACCCTCCTCACGACGTCTGACCGCATACACCAATCCTGGCTGTCTTGCGTCCGTGTTGCCTCTAGGACCATTGCCTCGACCCGCTGCACCTTGACCACGTCCAGCCCCAATACCACCACGACCCGGTCCACGACCTCTCGGTGGTTGCTGAGCTCCTCTTGCCGGTGGTGCATCAGTAATACGAACTTCTTGAGTCGTATCCAAACGTCGAGGGCAACTCCTATATTGATGATCCGTCGATCCACATTTATAACAAGCACCCGTCTTCCTCCAACATTCTCCCGAATGCCTTTTCCCACAATCAGTACAATCTCGACTCTGATTAACAGCTACAGGTGTTCTTCCTTGGGCTGGTTCCTCATTCCGAGGCCTCTTCAGAAACCTTTTTGAAGAACCCGAATTCTTCAGATCTCTCTTGCTTCGAACTTGCTCCCGATTCTGACGTTCCGAGTTCTTAACCTCTTCGGCTATCTTGGCCTTCTCCACGAGCGTGGCAAAAGTTCTAACTTGCTGTGGGGCTATCAGAACCCGCAACTCATCTTTCAAGCCATCCTCAAAGCGTACACAATGCTCATGATCCGTTGCCACTATCGTTCGAGCATAGCGACTCAAACGTAAGAACTCAGCCTCATATGTTGCCACCGTCTTATTTCCTTGCACCAGGTTCAAGAATTCCTTCCTTCGAGCATCCACATAGCTCGTTCCCACATATTTTCCTTGAAACGAAGCCTTGAAGAATTCCCAATTAACTAATGCAGCATCAGTGCCTTCTCGGACAGTAAGCCACCATTGGTATGCTTCGTCCCTTAACAAAGATACCGCTCCTCTTAGCTTTTGCTCCACAGTGCACTCAAGATCGTCCATAATTCGCTCTACTGCCTCAAGCCAATATTCAGCGACATTGGGAGCTACACCAGAGACACCTCTGAAAACCTCAGCTCCACTGGATTTCAGTCGCTCCGATATCGACCCACGAGCTGTTGGTCCAGTTCTGGATCCAGCGACCCTTTCAAGTACTCGCAGTATTGCTCGTGTCACAGCATTATCCTCTTCCATATGGTCGTGCGATCCCGTCTCACTCTCGAGTGACGCAGGTGCATCCATTTCCGGCATATGACCCGGCACATCAGTTGCGCCTTTAACACCGCGTCCTCTACCACGGCCACGCCTACCGCGTCCACGACCACGTCCTCTAGTGCTCATAGCGATTAATTCGATTTAATCGGATTAAGAGTTTTATGAATCAGAATAATATTTCAGTTGTTTATTAACGATGTCTTATGATATGAAAGAGATAGAGTGTTTTCGCAACAATATCCTATTGTCTCAATCTCTACGGTTTTAACACCTAAAACTAGAAGTTCTAGAGTGCTTCTTACAATCATATCATAATGATAATAAACATACAGTATACAGATACTTACTTGACTTGGTGCGGGATGCTCATGGTGCCATACTACCTTTAAAATCAAAAGTCTAGAAATTATTTTCAAACAAATTTCTTTATTGAACCCAAACCACAGCCGAGTTTTGAAACTGGGCTCTGATACCACTAAATGTAACACCCCAAACCCGGTCCATGCGTTTAGACGAGGTTTGGTTTGTCACACCAATCATACATTCGTTTATTTTCAATTGGTTAAGATAAAATAGTGCTACAAAACTTTCTTTTAAAAATAGAGTTTAATAAAACTAAACTTGAGGATTTGAAATTTGGGGCTTAAGAATAATACTTGTTTGAAAACTTATCGTCAAAATTTAAATGTCAAAATCTTAAGTTAGTTTAAAAGAACTTTGAAAGAATTTAAAACAATCAAAGTGTCCCAACATTTGTTATAAAACCAATGTTCTTAAGAAAACTTAACATATATAAAATAAAACCATATTAAAAGTTTAGAAATAAAAATTTAAACCATCCACACAATAAAATCCTTAAAAACATTTAAGAGGCCTTATTACATAAAACCCATAATAGAAATTTAAGATAGTAATAATCTAAATAAAGTCATAGTTTAATAAAAACCCAAGTTTGTAGTATGGCCTCCACCAAGTCATCTCCGGCCCAAGTCCACGTCAATTTCCATTACCTGAAATGGTTAATAAAATTTGGGTGAGTTACAAAGAACTCAGTGTGCAACTCACTTACCACCATTATTGGGCCAGATCGTCAAGATATCAAGCTGGGCTTGAGCCCATTAACAGATTTCAACCATACATCATAAAGTGACATAATTTAAAGAAAAGAATGCATGAAATATGAATTTCCCAAACCAACCTAGTATCCATCCGCTAACACCCCCGTACCAACCAACACACCTGTGGGGATCAAGTCAACCCACCCCGCCAAACACACCAATCATGGGCTTAAAGCCCTTAAATAATTTTGTAGTGCACTACGGAACTAGATTGTGACATTGTCACCGAACTAGAGGCATTTAGCCGAATTTGTGGCAGAGCCACCGAACTAGAGGCATTGAGCCATATTGTGGCAGAGCCACCGAACTAGAGGCAATGAGCCAAATTTTGTGGCAACTGGCCATTCTTCTCTTCATATATATCCCACCCCATGCAATTATGCGTGTATAACAAATATAGTCATATAACAAATTTTCAATTTAACCATAACATCGGTGGGTTTATCAATAAACATTTCATTAGGCCCATATAATTAATTATTTAATAATTTGCCCATTAACAGTTTAGTGGGCTTTGGCCCATTTTATCGAACTAGAGTATTATGGCCCAATTTATCGAACTAGAGTATTATGGCCCAATTTATCGAACTAGAGTATTGTCGGCCCATTTATCAAACTAGAGTATTATGGCCCAATTTATCGAACTAGAGTATTGTCGGCCCATTTATCAAACTAGAGTATTATGGCCCAATTTATCGAACTAGAGTATTATTCTCGGTTTTAACCGTTTTCATGCATTTACTCAAAAATATGAGTTACTACGTATTTTTCCCGTTTTTAGTATTTTTACGATTTTATCACAGAACTTACAACTTGATGTCCAACCCGAAAATGAGTGTGAAGTTACACACCTGATTATGGAGAGAACTAAACTTTCCCGCTCCTCAACACCTATACGTATTGCGTTAATTAAAACACTATAATCTATAATAAAATTGATCTAAAGATTTCGATCTAGAAATTTACCCTCGGATTTCCGTAAGACTTCTACTTGCGATTTCTCTCCGATCGATGGTTCGCTAACCGAATTGAATCCACGAACGAATAATGGTTCGGGAGTACGAACGACTTCGAACAATTGATTTTCCTCGGTTGAACGTCCGCAACCCGGTGGAAAATCCCGGATTCCCGAAATAGTCCTTTGTTTATACTTAGGGGGAATAACAGAACCTCCCTTCTTCCGAAGGCTAAACACCGCCCTTTTCTTCCCTATTTTGAAAGTCTTCAAAGGCAAAGAACATTAATCTAATGATATCGAAATAATTCTAAAGTTTAAAAGATGTGATTTCCTTACCACAAGAATCGTTTCCAACGATTTGTGTCACCCACAACTTCTTGATTCCAGACTTCTGTTATCGCACTAAAGTATAACAAAATAAACGTTAATAAAATAAACGTTTATTTTGATCCAAATAATGCCTTTAAGCCAACATCAATATTCGGCCAAATCCACTAATAACTAATCGAAACGAAAAGAATTCTTACCTATCTTCCACGTCGAAAAGAACGGGTTCGAGAATAGAATGGATTTAAGAAGGATTCGGCTATGAAAGATTAAGGAGAAGAGAAAATAAAATCGGCTATGGACACTCTAACATTCGGCCATGATAATGAAATTGGGGTAGATTTCGATTGAAAGAAATCAAATAGGAGAAGGTTGGTGAAAAAGTTGCTTTGATTTCAAAGTGAATAGAAGAAAAAGAAAGAAAAAAAAGATGAGCTTTAAGATAGGTGCATATTCGGCTATGGTAGAGAGAAAAGAAAAGAATAAAATGGTCTCTTTAGGTATTGGTAAAATCGGCACAAAGAGAAAAGCACAAAATTGACACAAAAGTGTAAAACAAAATGACCAAATGGTCAAAAGAAACTAGGCTTACCAAGTGCACAATTTCGGCCAAAGGGAGAGAGTTTGAGAGAATTTTCAAAACTTGCACAAAACAAAAATGACCAAAACAAAAACTAAAATTCCTAGCCAAAACTATCACCAAAATTCGGCTCCCCCCCAGCCATAATGCCGTCCATATGCTTGGTCATTAGGCCAAGATATTGTTTCCAAAAATACTTCCTTGATTCATGCCTCATATCTTCACATTTTCCTTATTCTCTTGATACCTTTCCTTAAGTTCAAATTTTCCTTATTCCTTTGATATTCTAACCAAAAATAACATGGTCAACACATACCATAATTACTCTTGGCCGACACATGCTAGGAAAACCAAAAATAAAAACCACCTTATTGCTATTTAGGGGATTCGAACCTCCAACCTCATGCACTAGCTCATGCGCCAACACCACTTTGCCATGCACTCATCTTATGCTTCATTTTGACACTTAAATTAATTTATGTGTCAATGCCACTTAATCCATCTCCATAAATTCTCAAAATTAATATTATTCCATCTTAATAAAATTTCTAATTCTTCTTCAGGACTATACTAACCACATAAATTAATAAGAAAAAATATTTCTTTCTAAAATACTTACTCAAAGCACACACAAAATAAAATAAAATAAATAAATAAATAAAATAAAATAAAAAAATATACTCGGATTTTCAGGGTGTTACACACCCATAATGCCATGTTTATTTAATTCAAATTCAAAGATTCCCCTCAATCAACACTTGTTTTTGGCTTCCATTTGTTTATTCATCCATTACCTTATATTCCTTATAATCCCCCAAATTATGCCGTCCATGCTCTCTATATTTTACTTCAACTTTGTGCCATCCTATAAAATAAAATATAAAATCCAATTGCCATCATTTGGTGTGGCCGAATATCTCCCACCAATCCACTTTCACCTTTGTTTTTTTTTTAAAAAATACAACTCATGCCCATCCATTTTTTTCGTCCCACCAATTTTTGTTATCTTTTAAGTGCTATCCATAGCCTTATTATATTAAGGCTCCACCAAACATTAAGAAAAAAATCATTAAATAATAATATGGGGGACATATTGGCACAAAAAGGGGAGGGTATGGTTGGCAAATTTTGACCATTTGGGTCATGTATGGGGACGGTTTTGAGTGTTGGGAGGGGGTAGCTGAATTTTGCTTGGTGTTTTAGTAAAGTTTTAGTGTTTGTTTTGGTCAATCCCTTTATGCAACTTTTGTAACAATTTCTCTTCTCTCTTCAAATTTCCTTCTTGCCGAATCCTCAAATTTGAGTGTGCAGATTCTCTTCTTTTCTTTCCTTCTTGTTGCCGAATGTACACCAACCATTGAGATCAAAATTTGTTCTTTCATCTTTCTTGAAAATCAAGCTAGTCAAACATCCTTCTTCTTATTTCTTTTCTTTTTCACGAAATCCTTCAAGCATCTCTTTTGTCTTAATTCTTTTCACCATAGACGAATATCAACATACAATTTTCTCTATAACCGAACCTTCATCTCTTCTCTATTTCTTCTTCTCATCCATATTAACGTCCATTTCTTGATCAATCGGTAAGTGTTCTTTTTCAACTTTTTATTTTCTTTCTTTTATGGCCGAATCTATGTTTGGTTTGTGATGGCCATATTGACCGAGACCATCACCATACTTTCTTTCATTCGAAATCACTTTTCATCTCTGTAGAAATATAATGAAAGGTCGAAACTTAGAGTTTCCGAAGTCATCTTTTAATCGCTAGAAAATGGTTCTAAAATCTTAGAGGTAAGAGTTCTTCAAGGATCTTATAATCATTTTTTATTCGATTAAGATGGTGATGATTAACCAATATTATTATAGGGACTCTATAGCTCGATCTTTCATCTTGAGATCATACGGACTTTTTGTGGTAAGATGACACTATTCCTTAAATCAATCGTTCATAACAAGGTAATATTAGTTTGGACTAATAGTTGTTCGCAATTGTGAGACATCAGTGATTCTGGACTTTCCATCGGGTTGTGAATCGTTAACCGGGAAAAAATCAACAAATCGTAGCTGTTCATGATTCCGAGAGTAAATTTTAGATCATTTGTTTTAAAATAGATTTATTAAATCACATGTGTCAACTAATCAAGCGTTATAAAATTATAGGTGTCGACGATCGAGAGAGCTTAGTGCTTACCGTGATCAGGTCTGTAATTTCACACTTACCTTATGGGTTAGATGTCTTACCGTAATTAAACATTAGAATAAAAACCACAACTTTGATGAAATCAGAAAATATGGTATAATAACACTTTAGTGTTAAGTGCATGAAATCAATATTAAATCGCAAAAATTTCGGAATTGGCCTTAACGGGCTATTATGTTAAAAAGTGATATTTTGGGCCTCATGTGATAAATGGGCCATACGGATTATTTGATAAAATTGGCCATGTGTGAAAATTGTGAAAAGGGCCTCATGTGATTAATGGGCCAAATTGCTAGATTGCTTAATGGGCCAAATTGCTAGATTGCTTAATGGGCCAAATTGCTAGATAGATTGCTTAATGGGCCAAATTGCTAGATTACTTAATGGGCCAAATTGCTAGATTGCTTAATGGGCTGAATTGCTAGATTACCATATGGGCCAAAATGAGAAATGGGTCAACTTGTGGTATGGGCCTTATGTTGAAATTATCATATGAATATTGTGATGCTTGATATATGTATACATGATTGCATGGGTTGGGATAAGATTGAAGAGAAGTTCTGGTGGCTCTGCCACAGTCTAGTTCGGGTGGCTCTGCCATAATCTAGTTCGGGTGGCTCAGCCACAAACTTTTTAAATGGCTTTATGCTTGCGATTGGTGTGTTGGCGGGGTGGGTTGGCCTGATCCCCACAGGAGTGCTAGTTGGTACGAGTGGCGTGTAGCGGATGGAAATCTAGGTTTGGTTGGGAATTTCATTTCACATGCATTTTTTTTTAAATTACTATGTTGTTAAATTCGTTAATGGGCTCAAGCCCAATAAAAAAATGCTTTGATGATTTGGCCTAGTGGACTTGGTAAGTGGGTTACACACTGAGTTCAAAGTAACTCACCCTGTTTTCTTACCCTTCTCAGGTAATGATAATTGATGGAGGCTTGGGCCGAGGATGACTTCGCGGGGGCCATACTTCAAATGATGGTTTTTTTTATGAACTTTGAACTACTCTTTAGTATTTTACTTAATTAATTTTTCAGTTGTGATGTAATAAGGCCTCTATTATTATTATTATTATTATGGATTTTTAATTGTGGATGAATTTTAATATGTTTTAGATACTAAAAGGGGACTATTTTAAATTTTATAATGTTTTCTTTAATTTACTTATAAAAAGAGGTTTTTCTTAAATATTTCAATCTCGTAAAAATTTTGTGAAACTCTTATGAATTTTGTTTTCAAAATCTTTTTGAATTCATTTTAAACTTTGTTAAAAAAAATAATAATAACCAATTATTTCTTCGAGATCAAATTATAAACACTTATACTCTAAAATCATTGATTTCAAATTAACCTCGGTTTCTGATAAACTCCATCACCAAAATAGTTTTTGAAGATTTGTTTTCTTTAAATCATTTGATGATTAGATGTATGTTCGACTTGTGTGGCATGCCAAGTCTAGTCTTAACGCATAGGCCGTGTGCGGGGTGTTACATTTTATGGTATCAGAGCCCGGTTTCAAAACTCGGCTGTGGTTTGGGTTTAACAACAATTTTGTTTAAAACTATTTAAATTTCTAGACTTTATGTTTTAAAGGTAGTATGGCACCACGAGCATCTGTCACCAAGTCAAGTAAGTATTTGTATATTGGATGTTTATTATTGTGATATGATCATATGAACACTCTAGAACTTTTAGTTTTAAGTGTTGAAAACGGTAAAGATCGAGATTATAGGATGTGATTGCAAAAACAACTCTATCTCTTATATCTCATAAAATATCATTAATAAACACTGAAATAGTATTCTGATTTATAAAACTTGTGATCAGATTAAACCAAAATAGCCGGTATGAGCACTAGAGGACATGGACGTGGACGCGGTAGATGTGGCTGTGGTAGAGGACGAGGTGCTAGGGTTGCGTCTAAAGTGCCAGGTCATATGCCGGAAATGGACGCACCTGCGTCACCCGGAAGTGAGACTGGATCACATGACCATACGAGAGAGGACAATGCTTTGACTCAAGCAATGTTGCGAGTCCTAAAAAGGGTAGCTGGGACTAGAACTGAGCCAGCAACTCGTGGATCGATATCGAAACGACTTAAATCAAGTGGTGCCGAAGTTTTTAGAGGTGTCTCCGATGTAGCTTCGAATGTTGCGGAATATTAGCTCGAGGAAGTGGAACGAATCATGGACGATTTGGAGTGCACCACTAAGCAGAAGCTAAGAGGAGCCGTGTCCTTGTTAAGGGACGAGGCGTATCAATGGTGGCTTACTGTTCGAGAAGGCACAGAGGCTGCATTGGTTACTTGGGATTTCTTCAAAGCTGCTTTCCAAGGGAAGTATGTCGAGACAAGTTATGTGGATGCTCGGAGGAAGGAATTCTTAAATCTGGTTCAAGGAAATAAGACGGTGGCAGCTTACGAGGCAGAATTTCTACGATTGAGTCATTATGCTCGAACTATAGTGCCAACGGATCATAAGCGTTGTGTACGCTTTGAAGATGGGCTGAATGATGAGTTGCGGGTACTAATAGCCCCACAACTTTTGCCACGCTTGTGGAGAAAGCTAAGATAGCCGAAGAGGCTAAGAACTCAGAACGCTAGAACCGAGAAAGAGTCAGAGGCAAGAGGGACTTTAAGTACTCAGGTTCTTCTAAAAGGTTCCGAAAAAGGCCTCGAAATGATGAGTCAGCTCAAGCTAGAGCACCTGTGACTACCAATCAGAGTCGAGACTGTGCCGACTGTAGGAAACGACACCCCGGGGAATGCTGGAAGAAAACTGGTGGTTGTTATAAATGTGGTTCCAAGGATCATCAATATAGGAATTGCCCTCGACGGACTGCTCCGACTCAAGAAGCTCATAACTTTGATGCACAGCCAGCCAGAGGTGCTCAACAGCCACCGAGAGACCGTGGACCAGGTCGTGGTGGTAATGGTGCTGGTCGTGGTCAAGGTGCACCGGGTCGAGGAAATGGCTTTAGAGGTAACACGGAGGCAAGACAGCCGGGGTTGGTCTATGCGGTCAGGCGTCTTGAAGATGGCGATGCACCTGATGTGATAACTGGTACGTTCTTCATTTTTGATGTACCTGTTACTGCTTTGATAGATATCGGGTCTACACACTCGTATTTGCTAGTGCCATATCTGGAAACCTGAATATTAGATCTGAGATTACCGATAGAGAGATGGCGGTAATTAGTCCTTTAGGACAGTCTGTAATCGTGAATAAATTGTATAGAGATGTGCCTTTAGAAACTCAAAGAGAAATATTTTTGGCGGACTTGATGGAATTGTCTTTCGGCGAGTTTGATCTTATTTTGGGCATGGATTGGTTGGTGAAGCATTGGGCGCAACTGGATTGTGCTGAAAAGTGAATGTCAATAAGGACTGTGGATGATGATGAGGTAGTGATGATAGGCGAGCGAAGGAACTTTTTGGAAAATGTGTATCTGCTTTAAAGACAGAAAAGTTTGTGCAAAAAGGGTATGGAGCGTTCCTAGCCTTCATTAGTGCTTCGGATGCCAAGGAACTATCAATGGAAAATGTGAGAACGGTGAAAGAATTTTCAGATGTCTTTCCCGAAGAACTTCCTAGATTGCCTCCGGACTGGGAGGTAGAGTTTGGCATTGAGCTATTACCAGGAACGGCTCCAGTGTCCATTTCTCCTTATAGAATGGCGCCGAAGGAGTTAGCGGAGCTTAAAGCCCAAATTCAGGAATTGTTGGACCGGGGATTTATTTGACCGAGTGTGTCTCCGTGGGGAGCATCGGTTTTGTTCGTCAAGAAGAAGGATGGGTTGATGCGTATGTGCATTGATTATAGGCAGCTGAATAAATTGATGATCAAGAATAGGTATCCATTACCGAGAATCGACGACCTGTTTGATCAATTGAGAGGAGCTTTAGTTTTCTCCAAGATTGATTTGATATCGGGCTATCATCAACTCAAGGTTAAAGAGGCAGATATTCATAAGACGACATTTCGAACCCGTTATGGACATTACGAGTTTTTGGTGATGCCGTTTGGTTTGACCAATGCACCAGTTGCATTTATAGACATGATGAACTGAGTCTTTCAACCCTATCTAGACCAGTTCGTAGTAGTGTTCATAGATGACATCTTGGTATTTTCGAAGAATGAGGAAGAGCATGACTCACATTTGCGCATAGTATTGCAAATACTGCGAGATAAACAACTTTATGCCAAATTCAGTAAGTGTGAATTTTGGCTGAAGGAAGTAACTTTCTTGGGTCATGTGGTGTCAGCTGAAGGAATAAGAGTTGATCCTCGGAAGGTAGAGACTGTGTTGAATTGGAAACCACCAAAGTCAGTGGCTGAGATTCGGAGTTTCTTCGGTTTGGCTGGTTATTATAGACACTTTGTTGAGGGGTTTTCGTTGATTGCTGCACCCCTAACTAAGCTGTTGCGAAAGGGAATACAGTATGTGTGGACCGATAAACAACAAGAGAGTTTCAAGAAACTGAAGAAGATTTTGACGGAAGCGCCAGTACTGATTCAACCTGAGGCTGGAAAAGAGTTTACTGTGATGCGTCACACACGGGTTTAGGATGTGTGTTGATGCAAGGTGGTAAAGTAGTGGCTTATGCATCTCGTCAGTTAAGGCTGCACGAAGTCAATTATCCTACTCATGATTTAGAGTTGGATGCGGTAGTTTTTGCTTTGAAAATTTGGAGGCATTACCTGTACGGCGAGAAGTTGATCATTTATACGGATTATAAAAGTCTGAAGTACCTTTTTACCCAAAAGGAGTTGAACTTAAGACAGCGGAGATGGATAGAGCTGTTGAAGGATTATGACTTCTCAATCGAGTATCATCCTGGAAAGGCTAACGTGGTGGCAGACGCGTTGATTCGTAAGTTGATATTGGAGTTGAGAGCAATGTTTGCTCATCTTAGTTTGTATAAAGATGGCAGTTTGCTAGCGGAACTTCAGGAGAAGCCTATATGGTTAGAATAGATCAAGGAGAAGCAGTTATCAGATGAAAAGTTGGGTCCTTTATTTCATCAAGTTGAAAGTGGTGTAATAGGGGATTTTTGATTTAATAAGGATGGAGTATTGTGTTTTCGCGGAAGAATTTGTATGCCCAAGGATTCAGATTTGAGACAAATGATTCTGCGAGAGGCGCATAGTAGCCCCTATGCTATGCACCCTGGAGGAAGTAAGATGTATCAAGATCTCCGTGAACAGTATTGGTGGCCAGGGTTGAAACGGGAGGTTACTGATTTTGTGAGCATGTGCTTAACATGTCAGCAAGTGAAGGGGGAACATAAATTGCCGTCGGGATTACTACAACCGGTGAAGATTCCATTATGGAAATGGGAAAGAATAACGATGGATTTTGTTAGTGGGTTACCCTTAACGCCTACTAAGAAAAATTCCGTTTGGGAAATAGTGGATCGGTTGACGAAGACTGCCCATTTCCTACCTGTTCGTATGGATTACTCATTGCAGAAGTTGGCCAAGTTATACGTAGCTGAGATCGTGAGGTTACATGGCGTACCAGTGTCTATTATTTCGGATAGGGACCCTAGGTTTACATCACGATTTTGGAAAGCCTTACATGAAGCTTTGGGAACCAAGTTGAATATCAGTACGGCCTTTCATCCTCAGTCAGATGGACAGTCAGAGAGAGTAATTCAGATTTTGAAGACATGTTAAGGGACTGTGTGATTGACTTCAGGGGTAGTTGGGAGGATTTCCTACTGTTGGCAGAATTTGCTTATAACAATAGCTATCAATCCAGCATCCAGATGGCACCCTATGAGGCATTGTATGGTCGTAGGTGTCGTACTCCTACTTGTTGGACTGAATTGGGGGAGCGACAGTTATTGGGTCCTGAACTGATATCGGAGACAGAGGAAAAAGTAAAGGTAATTCGGGCACAGTTAAAAGAAGCTTCGGATAGACAAA
This sequence comes from Gossypium australe, assembly GCA_005393395.2. NCBI lineage: Eukaryota > Viridiplantae > Streptophyta > Magnoliopsida > Malvales > Malvaceae > Gossypium > Gossypium australe. The sequence goes on from CM016618.1 coordinate 16,741,904, forward strand.
AATCTTATGTGGATCTGAAGCGTAAGGATATTGAGTTTGTGGTGGGAGATCAGGTATTTCTAAAGGTCTCGCCTTGGAAGAAGATCTTCAGATTTGGAAGGAAGGGCAAATTGAGCCCTAGGTTTATCGGATCGTACCGTGTGTTGAAGCGTATTGCGCCAGTATCTTATCAGCTTCAGTTACCTCCGGAGTTGAGTCAGATACATAGTGTATTTCATGTCTCAATGTTAAGGCGTTATCGATCGGATCCGTCTCATATTGTACCGATGGCAGAAACTGAGATAAGATCTGATTTGTCATTTGAAGAGGAACCGGTACAAATTCTAGATCGGGACGTTAAGGTACTGAGAAGGAAGACTGTGCTGTTAGTTAAAGTTCTATGGCATAATCACGGATCGAAGGAAGCTACATGCGAGCCTGAGGAAACAATTCGGCAGCAATATCCCCATCTCTTTTAATCAGGTAAATTTCGAGGACGAAATTTTCTTTAAAGGGGTGTAACACCCCAAACCCGGCCCATGCGTTTCGACCGGATCTGGCATGTCACGGCTTGTACTTTGAAAACTTTTGCCTTGTTGGTTTTGGAAGTCGTAAATTAAATAGACATTATTTAAGAAAATAAGCGGCATTTTAAAAATAAAACCTTGTATTAAGTATATTTAAACCTTTAACATAATCTCATAAGTTGCAGAACATTAAAACTACTTAATTGGATAAACCTATGGGGCTTTATTACATTGATAATTCCAAAGTAAAAAATAAAATAAAAGAAAACTTTAAAGAAATCCCAAAATAATAATTTGTAGAAATAAAGCTTGATGGCCCCTCGAGTCTGTCTCGGCTCCCATGTCCACGATCTACTGCTCATCTGGAGAGTAGAGAAAAGGAAAGTGTGAGTCACCAAGACTCAGTGTATAAATCTCAAAACACACATTGACCTGAGCCCACAAACACATTATGGGCCCTGGCCCATACAGGAAGGCATCAATCATAATCACATAATAACAATAAAGAATGAATAACCCAACCCATCCTAGGTTTCCATCCTCTACACACCATCGCGTACCAACCATCACACCATGGGGATTTCTACAATCAACCCTCTATCTACTACACACCAAAACGACAGCCGTACTACCTATTCCTATTAAGTAGGAATCATTAAACGTGGCATAGCCACCGATCACAATGTGACCTTACATTTAAATTATGTGGGATTTCTACCATCGATCACCAAGTGACCTATCATGCACTTCCCCTTCAATTATCATCATTCCCACCCCATGCATACATACATAAAGAAACATCAAGCAGACATATATATTCTTCAATACACATAGGGAGTTCTATGTTTACGTACCTGGCATCCTTTCCTAACCCTTTTTAGGGTTCCATTCGACTGTCTATATAGCCTTATTCCGGCTTTTTAGCCCATAACATACAAAAATAAATATACATTCAGGTTTATCAGTAGCGTGTTAGAGATCTACACACCTGATTAATGTTGATATCCTTGCTAAATCGATCTACAACTTTGCTCAAAAAGCCGGAAGGATGTGAAACTAGGGCCTCTCCTATATTCGGCCATGGTTAGTGTTCTACCCAATTTTTATGTATTTGAATAAACAACTCTTCTTACCTTAAAATCCCGAAATTGAAGACTAATGATTTTTCAGCTTTTAGATCTAGTCGACCAAGCTTCCTTCAAATCCCGAAAACTATTAAACTATTAGCTTTCGGCTTTTGCTTTTCAAAAACCGGGAATAGATTATGAGAACTAAACAAAAATCGGCTCTTACCTTAGCTTAGGAGATTCGGCTAGCGCTAGAGAGAGGATTTGGCAATGCCAATGGAAGATTTAAATGCCGGAAGTATAGAATAATTTCTCAAATATGATGAATAAAAGAAAAAACAATGGATGCTTCGGCTTTTTAGAGAAATCGGCACAAGGGAAAAGAAAGTGGGGAAAAGTTTCGGCTTTTGAAGAAATTGAAGAAATAAATTTGGAGAGGGAGAGGCTAGGGAATTTCGGCACCAAGGGAGAGGATTTTAGGGTTTTTCAATGTCAGAAACAAGGAGCTAGCCCCCCTATTTATAGATTTTTGGCACCGACTGCTAAATACCAAAAACGCCCTTAAAATTTAAGCTAGAAGAGAGGAGAATTTCGGCACCCTCTATGCCATGCAATAGCTGAATTTTACACTCCTCTAGGTGGTGGATTTTCGGCCAACACTTCCTTTGAAGATAAGCTCCTAACTTTTCTCCTTTTTATCTATGATATTATCACTTAAAAATCCGTATTTATCTTCCTATTTTTAAGCCTTGTAGTCGTCCACCTCATTAATTCTAAATGCCGAAATTTAACTCATTTAAATTAAAAGATTTGGGCTTCATTAAACTTAAATTTAAATCCCTTAAATCCCTTGTTCTGGTGTCACCCTTGCTCCCATTTAATTGCCGAAAATGGCCCAAAAACATGGGCTCCTTGCGACCCAAAACTTGTTCCTTTTTAATTGTTAATGATGCCACCTTAAAATAATTTAATCCGGGCCTTTGCCTAATTCTAAGCCCAAATTTAGACCCCTATCACTTAAATTAACAAATTAATTCTATCCCTACATTAAATGCATAGGCCCATAATTTTAGGATGTTACAGTTCTACCCCCTTAAAGAAATTTCGTCCTCGAAATTTCCAACTAACTAGTAATCATACTACCTAAGTCTCACTACTATGCTTTCGCTGCGCACTCTAATTCTAAAGCCAAAATAAGCACTTAGTATACTATGGTAGGGTACGCACCGGTATTCGCATCCAGAGCGTCCTCGTCCCCTTGTACTCATTCTATCGATTCGCGTTTATCTGATTAAAAATTTTATGAACTATTAGTTTTCTTCCACTGTTTTAACCACGAACAATCTTATGAATAGTAACTTTAAGAGTAATTCTTTCGAACTCGCATTCACCATACAGTCTCAAGTTCATATCCTCTAGGAAACGCATACATTCAATCATGAACTTACGTTCATTACAGAAAAGTGGTGGTGGTGTTGTTGTTGTTGTTTCCACTACCTAGGGGTATTTCCGTAATTTTATCCTACAGGGGTATTTTCATAATTTTTCAAAATAAGGTTCCTTTGTGATTTTGTCAAATAGGGGTATTTTGGTAATTTTACATTCCCGGGGGTATTTTGGTAATTTTGAAAATCGAGGGTATTTTGGTAATTTTGAAATTCGGGGGTATTTCAGTAATTTTGAAATTTAAGGGTATTTCAGTAATTTTAAAATTTAGGGGTATTTCGATAATTTTGAAATTTAGGCGTATTTCAGTAATTTTGATATTCGGGGGTATTTCGGTAATTTTAAAATTTGGGGGTATTTTGGTAATTTTGAAATCCGGGGGTATTTCGATAATTTTGATATCCGGGGGTATTTCGGTAATTTTGAAATCTAGGGGTATTTCAGTAATTTTAAAATTCAGGGGTATTCCTATAATTTTGAAATCCAGGGGTATTTCGGTAATTTTACCAAATAAGGGTAATTTGGTAATTCTACAGAGCAAGGGTAATTTGGTAGTTTTCTTCATAGCTGTGAACATTTTCAAATCAAGTTTTTTTTTTGAAGTATACAAAACTTAGGGGTTTTTGTTTGTAAAATAGGGTGGTTGGTCCCTTCCGGGTTTTAATTATGGGTTCAGCCCATGAACAAGTCCTTATCGCTAGAGTGAACAGTCACTACGCACCAGGTAAGATTTCAGCGAAGAGGAGGTGAGTCACTAGGACTGCTTAAATACCAAGCTCTCCCTGAATCCACTCCTAGGCATGCGTATGCCTATTGCCACACCCTGTCATGGCTAAAGTGAACAGTCACTATGCACCAGGTAAGATTCCAGCGAAGAGGAGGTGAGTCACTTGGACTGCTTAAATACCAAGCTCTTCCGGATCTACTCTTAGACATGCATATGCTTGTTGCCACACCTTAGTCTTGCGACTTGTTTACAGGTTTTGTTTAGTGAAAATTAAGTCTTATGGATTTGAAGAGTTGTTTGTCTAAGCCTAGAGTCCATCAAGTTCTAATCTAGATAGTCTACGTCCCATAAAGCCCATTAAGCCCACATTTATATCACAATCAGGAGTTGAGAATACTTACCTGGGTGGATTGGGTGCCGGTAGATTCGGAGGCCATGTCTTCAAACCAAAATCTTAGATTCAATTTTTTTTCTAAAACATTTCTAGACCCATTTCACAGCCCGAGTTTTAAACTGGGCTCTGATACCAAAATGTAACACCCCAAACCCAGCCCATGCATTTCGACCGGATCTGGCATGTCACGGCTTGTACTTTGAAAACTTTTGCCTTGTTGGTTTTGGAAGTCGTAAATTAAATAGACATTATTTAAGAAAATAAGCGGCATTTTAAAAATAAAACCTTGTATTAAGTATATTTAAACCTTTGACATAATCTCATAAGTTGCAGAACATTAAAACTACTTAATTGGATAAACCTATGGGGCTTTATTACATTGATAATTCCAAAGTAAAAAATAAAATAAAAGAAAACTTTAAAGAAATCCCAAAATAATAATTTGTAGAAATAAAGCTTGATGGCCCCTCGAGTCTGTCTCGGCTCCCATGTCCACGATCTACTGCTCATCTGGAGAGTAGAGAAAAGGAAAGTGTGAGTCACCAAGACTCAGTGTATAAATCTCAAAACACACATTGACCTGAGCCCACAAACACATTGTGGGCCCTGGCCCATACAGGAAGGCATCAATCATAATCACATAATAACAATAAAGAATGAATAACCCAACCCATCCTAGGTTTCCATCCTCTACACACCATCGCGTACCAACCATCACACCGTGGGGATTTCTACAATCAACCCTCCATCTGCTACACACCAAAACGACAGTCGTACTACCTATTCCTATGAAGTAGGAATCATTAAACGTGGCATAGCCACCAATCACAATGTGACCTTACATTTAAATTATGTGGGATTTCTACCATCGATCACCAAGTGACCTATCATGCACTTCCCCTTCAATTATCATCATTCCCACCCCATGCATACATACATAAAGAAACATCAAACAGACATATATATTCTTCAATACACATAGGGAGTTCTATGTTTACGTACCTGGCATCCTTGCCTAACCCTTTTTAGGGTTCCATTCGACTGTCTATACAGCCTTATTCCGGCTTTTTAGCCCATAACATACAAAAATAAATATACATACAGGTTTATCAGTAGCGTGTTAGAGATCTACACACCTGATTAATGTTGATATCCTTGCTAAACCGATCTACAACTTTGCTCAAAAAGCCTGAAGGATGTGAAACTAGGGCCTCTCCTATATTCGGCCATGGTTAGTGTTCTACCCAATTTTTATGTATTTTAATAAACAACTCTTCTTACCTTAAAATCCCGAAATTGAAGACTAATGATTTTGCAAAATGTCCAAGGTTTGTAAAAATGATGTTTTTACATGATTAAAGTGATGTTTTCTTTGCAAGATTGAGAACCTTAAGAATGTGATAATGACTGGTAAACTAAACGAGTACAGTATGAGACGACTTTGATTCTAATTTCTGTTATTATTACTCCGAGATAGAATTCATGCAATGAATTATCTAGAGCTTATGCAGAAAAAGTTATACGAAATTACCCTTATTTTGCAAAATGACCAAAACAAACCTGATTTGTAAAATTACCGAAATACCCCTGGACTTCAAAATTACCGAAATGCCCCTGGACTTCAAAATTACCGAAATACCCCTGGACTTCAAAATTACCGAAATACCCCTGGGATTGTAAAATTACCAAAATACCCTTATTTCACAAAATCACCAAGGAACCCTATTTTGAAAAATTACGAAAATACCCTTGGGTAGTGAAACAACGAAAACACGCTTACGTGATGAATGTAAGTGTTAGGATGCTATTTGTGTGTGGTGATTGAATGTATGTGTTTTATTCTAGTTAGAAAATATGAACTTGAGACTGTTTGTGAATGCGAATTCGAAAGAACTACTTTTAAAACTATTATTCATAAGACTGTTCGCGATAAATCAGTGGAAAGAATTAATGATTCATAAAATTCTTAATCAGATAAACACCAATCGAAAGAATGAGTACAAGGGGTCGAGGACGTCCGCCGTGCGGACGCGGTAGGGGTAGGATCTGGCCACGGGTCAAGAAATGAAATGCCGGATCCTCCAGCTGTGGAGGGAGAGTTACGGGATCAAGCGACCGGAGATGATGCTGTATCTCAGGCGATGTTGCGAGTCCTTGAGAGAGTTGCTGGAGTAGGCGTGGGTACAGGAGCCCGGAAATCTGTGCCGGAGCGGCTTAAGGTCAATGGGGCAGAAGTGTTTAAGGGAGTTTCTGGGGTAGCCCCTAACACAACTGAGTATTGGATGGAAGCGACTGAGCGCATAATGGATGACTTAGACTTCACGGTAGAGGAAAAGTTAAAAGGGGTCGTGTCTCTCCTTCGAGACGAGGCTTATCAGTGGTGGCTCACAATGAAGGAGGGTACTGCTGCAGATCGGATTGACTGGGACTTCTTTAAGGAGTAATTCCAAGGAAAGTATGTTGGGGCCAGTTATATGGACACACAAAGGAAGGCATTCCTGAACTTGGTGCAGGGAAGTAAGTCTGTGGCTGAGTATGAGGCAGAGTTTCTGCGCTTGAGCCGCTACACTCGGGGAATGGTAGCAACGGAGTATGAACATTGTGTTCGGTTTGAGGATGGGCTGCAGAATGAGTTAAGGGTTCTGATAGCACTGCAGTGAGAGAGAGTTTTTGCGGTCTTGGTAAATAAGGTTAAAATAGCTGAGGAAGTGAAACGGGTTGAGACAAGAAAGAGATAAGGAACGGGGTAAGAGTAAGAGAAATTTTGGGTCATCAAGAGCATCTGGGAATTTTCAGAAAAAGCATAGGACTGATGGGCCAGCTCGTGCTCCGACGGGCCAGAATCCAGCATGTTCTACATGTGGGAGGACGCATTATGGGGAGTGCAGAATGAAAACTGGTGGATGCTTTAGGTGTGGATCCATAGAACATCTGATTAAGGACTCTCCTCAGATGGATCGGGTACAGCCAGCGGGCCGAGGTTCTGATCAGGCTAGGAGAGGTGATCAGCCTGGATCAAGGGGTCGGGGTGTAGCCAGAGGAGGAAATGGATATGGTCGAGGTCGTGGAGCACCTGGTAGAGGTGCAGGTAATGTAGATGCGAGGCAACCAGGTCTAGTTTATGCAATTCAACGACAGGAGGATGGTGACACACTTGATGTTATAACCGATACGTTTCGTATTGCTGATACCCTTTTTCTTGCTTTGATTGATATTGGGTCAATCCATTCCTATGTTGCATGTTCGGTATCTGAGACCCTAAGTGTAGACTCTGAAACAACCACTAGAAAAATGACTGTGGTTAGTCCCCTAGGACAAACGAGGGTAGTGGACAAGCTATTTAAGGATGTACCGTTAGAGACTCAAGGGGTAGTGTTTCCGACGGACTTAATGGAATTACCATTTGGAGAGTTTGACCTCATCTTAGGAATAGATTGGTTGACAAAGCATCGTGCTAAGTTGGATTGTGGGTCTAAGCGCATGGTGTTAAGTACCCCAGAAGGCGGGGAGGTGGTTATGTTAGGAGAGAGAAGGAACTATCTGTCCAACGTAGTGTCGGCTTTGAAAGCTGATAAGATGATTCGGAAGGGATGTAATGCCTTTCTAGCTTTTATTAGTGCTCTGGATGCTAAGGAGGTGACTGTCAATGAGGTTCGAACAGTCAAGGATTTCGCGGATGTCTTTCCGGAGGAGTTACCAGGATTACCCCCAGATCGCGAAGTGGAGTTTGGAATAGAACTACTTCCGGGTACAGCTCCGGTATCCATTGCACCTTATCAGATGGCACTGAAGGAGTTGGTGGAACTCAAAGCTCAGATCCAGGAGCTTTTGGATCGAGGATTTATTCAAATGAGTATGTCTCCATGGGGAGCGCCGGTCCTATTCGTGAAAAAGAAGGACGGATCCATGCGTATGTGTATGGACTATCGTCAACTGAATAAGCTGACGATTAAGAACAAGTACCCATTGCCAAGAATCGACGACCTGTTCGACTAGCTTAAAGGAGCTTCAGTCTTTTTGAAGATTGATCTAAGGTCGGGTTATCATCAGTTAAAGGTGAAGGAAGAAGACATTCATAAGATGGCATTTCGAACACGCTACGGTCATTATGAGTTCTTGGTAATGCCGTTCGGTTTGACGAATGCGCCAGCAGCATTCATGGATATGATGAACCGGGTGTTTCAACCATACCTAGATCGGTTCGTGATGGTGTTCATCGATGATATATTGGTTTATTCCAAGTCTGAGGAGGAGCATGATGCACATCTTTGTGTGGTGTTGCAAATTCTGAGGGAGAAGCAGTTGTATGCGAAGTTTAGTAAGTGTGAGTTCTGGCTGAATGAAGAGACTTTCTTAGGGCATGTAGTTTCCGCAGAGGGGATTAGGGTAGACCCTCGGAAGATAGAAGCTGTGTTAGATTGGAAATTGCTAAAGTCTGTGGCAGAAATTCGAAGTTTCTTGAGATTAGCAGGGTATTACAGGAGATTTGTTGAGGGGTTTTCCTTGATAGCAGCACCTTTAACTAAGTTGTTAAGGAAGGGGGAATTGTTTGTGTGGACTAAAAAACAACAGGAGAGCTTTGAGAAGCTGAAGAGAATTTTGACTGAAGCGCCGGTGCTAATTCAGCCAGAGGCGGGAAAAGAATTTACCGTTTACTGTGATGCATCACACACAGGTTTAGGGTGTGTGCTAATGCAGGATGGAAAAGTTGTTGCATATGCGTCTCGACAGTTGCGACCGCATGAATTGAACTACCCTACGCACGATTTAGAATTGGCGGCGGTAGTGTTTGCTCTAAAGATTTGGAGGCATTACCTGTATGGGGAGAAGTCGGTTATTTACACGGGCCATAAGAGTCTGAAGTATATCCTTACCCAGAAGGAGTTGAACCTGAGGCAGAGAAGGTGGGTCGAGCTGCTAAAGAACTATGACTGCTCGATCGAATATCACCCGGGTAAGGCTAACGTGGTGGCAGATGCGCTGAGTAGGAAGGCGATAGTGGATTTGAGGGCGATGTTCGCTCATCTTAGCCTATATGAAGATGGCAGTTTGGTAGCTGAACTTCAAGTAAGACCCTTGTGGACAAGTCAGATCAAAGAGAAGCAACTTTTGGATGACGTTTTGAGTACTCGGATTCGTCAAGTGCAGAATGGTGAATGAAGGGATTATAGTTGGAATGGTGATGGAGTTTTGTGTTTCCGTGGGAAAATTTGTATGCCAAAAGATGTGGAGTTAAGGCAGATGATTCTTCGGGAATCGCATAATAGCCCTTATGCTATGCATCCTGGAGGAGTTAAGATGTATCGGGATTTGTGAGAGCAGTTCTGGTGGCCAGGATTGAAGCGAGAAGTTACGGAATATGTGGGGAAGTGTTTGACATGTCAGCAAGTCAAAGCTGAACACCAGTTGCCTTCGGGTTTGCTGCAACCGGTGAAGATTCCTCAATGGAAATGGGAAAGAATCACAATGGATTTCGTTAGTGGGTTACCCCTTAAGCCCACTAAGAAGGATTCGATCTGGGTAATCGTGGATCGGTTGACGAAGTCGGCTCACTTCATACCAGTTCGAGTGGACTTTTCTCTACAAAAGTTGTCTAAGTTGTACGTGACTGAGGTTATAAGATTACATGGTGTACCGGTGTCGATCATATCGGATAGGGACCCTAGGTTCAAGTCACGATTTTGGAAGGCTCTTCATCAAGCAATAGGAACAAGGTTAGACTTTAGTACTGCTTTTCACCCATAGACTGATGGTCAGTCTGAGAGGGTAATTCAGATCCTGAAAGATATGCTAAGGGGTTGCATCATCGATTTTAGCGGTAGTTGGGAGAAGTATTTACCCTTGGCTGAATTCGCGTACAATAATAGTTATCAAGCTAGTATTCAGATGGTGCCGTATGAAGCGTTATACGGAAGCAAATGTCATACTCCTATTTGTTGGATGGAGTTAGGTGAACGTCAGGTGTTGGGTCCGGAGTTAGTTTTGGAAACGGAAGAGAAAGTTAAGTTAATACGGACTCGGTTGAAGGAAACGTCTGATCGACAGAAGTCTTATGCGGATCTAAAGCAGAAGGAAGTGGAATTTGCAGTAAGAGATCAAGTCTTTTTGAAGGTATCTCCCTGGAAGAAGGTAATGAGGTTTGGACGGAAGGGTAAGCTAAGTCCCCGGTTTATTGGACCTTATCGGGTATTGGAACGTGTGGGCCCAGTGGCTTATCATTTGGAGTTGCCTTCAGAGTTGGAGCAAATACATGACGTGTTTCATGTCTCAATGCTAAGACGTTATCGTTCTGATCCATCGCATGTGGTGTCGATGGAAAAGATTGAAGTAAGGCCAAATTTATCTTTTGAGGAGGAACCAGTGCAAATCTTGGATCGAGACGTAAAAATGTTGAGAAGGAAATCCGTCCCTTTGGTTAAGGTTTTGTGGCGAAATCACGGAGCAGAAGAGGCGACGTGGGAGCCAGAGGATGTTATGCGACAACAGTATCCCCATCTCTTTTGATCAGGTAAATTTTGAGGCCGAAATTTGTTTTAAGGGGGGTAGAACTGTAACATCCTGAATAATTGGGTTTGTGTATTTTATGTGTTTGAATGCTTAAAATATTAAATTGGGAGTTTGAGATACAAATGGGGCTCAAATTGGGTTGAGGCCTTGTTTTAAATATTTTATTTAGATACTCTAGGGGCTTAAATTAAAGTTTAGTAGTTTAAGTGACATATTGGGCTTGTGGCCCAGCAACTAAGGGCACAGTAAAGGGGAGCTATAGTGGCCTCACCTGTGCATGAGGAAGGCCCAAATTTTGGCAGCTTAAAGCCCAAGATTTAGGGCTAAAATTTGGCAATTACATGAGCAAGGGGGCGGTACAAGGCTAAATTTTAGGGATTTTATGTGTATGGATAATAAGCATATAAAAGCTATTTTTGAGGAGATAATAGATCAAAGATAGGAGCCATCTTTAAGTGTTTAATGTTAGCCGAAACTTTGAGGAATTTGAAAAGAAAGGGGCATTCGGTTTTGGCTTAAGGTGTATGTGCCGAATTTTGCTATTCATTCTTCTCTTTTCTGTCGAAATCTCTGCTAAAGCTCTCATATTTTTCTCTGCCGAAATTTCTTCCCTATTCTTTCGTCTTTTCAAAGTCCTTAGCCGAATGGCTATTAGAAACTAATCTCTTATTTCACTCTTATTTTCGGCATTCTGGGATCTGAAGAGGAGTCAATCGTGTAGATCTCTAAGTCATAAGTTCAGTAATACTCGAATCAAGGTATTTCTGGGATTTCAAGGTAAGAAAGTCTATTGATTTTAGTATGTAAAAACGGATAGAACACTAACCATGGCCGATTATAGGAGAAGACCTATTTTTCATATCTTTCAGGCTTTTTGAGCAAGTTGTAGATCGGTTAAGCAAGAGTATCGACACTAATCAGGTGTGTAATTCTCCACACCATCTAGATCTATTTGATTAATATATGATTATAAGTCTTATATGTTTTGATAAATGCCGAAATACCGGCATAATGACGGAACCCAAAGAGGGTAAAAGCAAATCACCAGATTAGTGAATGTTCTGATTAAATGATATAAGAATATTGATTTTATGTGATTGCATGGGTTGGGTTTGATGAAAGGTGGAAGTTATATGTTGTAGCGATTTTTACCGTGATCTGTTGTAGCGGTTCCTTACCGTGATCTGTTGTAGTGGCTTTTGCCGTGATCTGTTGTAGTGGCTACGGCCATGATCTGATGATGAGCAGCACGACTGCCATCAAGGCGTGTAGCGGTGTGGGTTGATTGTAGAAATCCCCAATGGTGTGAATGGCTGGAACGGGGTCGTGTAGCGGATGGACACCTAGGATATGGGTTGGGCTTTGCATATTATTTTTGTTATGTATATTTTGATTATTCTATTTTATGGGGCTAAAGCCCAAATGTAATGGTGCATGAGGGTTGCACACTGAGTCTCACGACTCACCCTTTTATTTTAACCATCTCAGGTGACGCTTAGGGCATCGGACTGGGCTGGAGAGGAGAGCAAGGTGGCCATGCGATAGAGCTTTGAGGATTCAGCAAAAAGACTTAGTTTAATATTTGATTTTCATTTAATTAATGGGTTTAAATTTTCTTGTAATAAGGCCATGGGCCACTAGATTACCATTTATGTTTTGGGGATTTTGTTGGGTTTTTATTTTAAATTTTATGTTTTCAATTAAGTTAAGACTTGTATGAAATTTCAGTTTTCATTTAAAATCCACCAAGATAATTTATGACTTAATATTTTATTCTTTAATGAATTTTTTTTAAGCTTTCGGAATAAAGGTGTAAACCTAGTAATTGTTTTCCAAAATGCGACATGCTTTGTAAAATCTCTTAAGTGACATACCAGATCCAGTTGTAGCGTTTGGGCCGGGTTTAGGGTGTTATACTTGTTTTCCTCTATATTTACTAAAAAATCCAGACAGAGTTGACATATGACTGCGAGATTCTTACACTTTATTTGAAGGAGAAGAAAAAGATTTTTTCTTTTGTCTTTTACCCAAGTCTCGGACTTCAAAATTTGCCTTTCTCTTTGTTTTGTTGAGTTCTTCTGCTTTATGCGCTCGGTCTCCTAAGACAACAAACTCTTTCAACTCTAGTATCCCGACAAGCAATTGGATGTCTTCCTTCAAGCCCTCTTCGGATCGAGTACACATAACAGCTTCTAACGAAATGCATGTTCGAGCATACTTACTAAGCTAGACGAACTCTTATTCATATTCATCTACAATTCTATAACCTTGCTTCATCTCGAGAAACTCTTTCTGCATTTTATCAAGATATCACTGACTGACATATTTTTTTCCCGCGCTCAGTTTGGAATAATTTCCAACTTATACGATCTTTCGGTACAACCGCTATCAAAGTATTCCACTGCTGGTATGTTTCGTCTTTTAACAAAGAAATTACACACTTCAAAAAATAGTTGGGAGAACACAACAACTCATAAAAAAACTCTAGTAGTATTTTCTATCTATAATTCAGCCTTTTTCGAATCATCCTCAATTTTACCAAGAAATTCTTCAGCCCAGTATTTGCAAATTTTATCAATAGGAGGCTTGTTAACATGTACATGTTCCAAACCTTGAAGAATAGGGGGAGTTGGTTGGGCTACGAGAGGGGGCAGAGGTTGAGCCATTGGATTTGTTTTCATGAAATCTGTAAACCATTTAGACATCATATGGAAGAACGCTTCCCGAGCCTCACTTCCTCTACCCTTAAAAGCGAGCTCACTATGGACAGCTCCTTATACGGAGGCTTGAGCATTTATCTCAACTTCATCAGAATTAGCTCGATTGGATGAAATCTTTTATCTATATAAGAAACAAGATCAAATTGATTCAGAATACATCACACTATCACAGGTTATAAAATGGCATGTATTTCTATACTCTATACATACTATGTTCAGTCCGAGAACTGACTAAATCGTAGCTCTGATACACTAATGTAACATCTCTAATCCATCTCTGTCATTGGATTAGGGTTTCAAAGTATTACAGTACATAGGGTCTTATAATTATACTATGTTAAGTTGAAGTTGATAAAGGCATGTACATATATATGTATTTTGGAAACTTAACATTTGAAGTTGATATATTTAAATATATGTTAAATGAAGGTTGAATTGAAATTTTTTATGGATAAACTATAGCTAATTATATATGTTTGAGTGGATTTGGTATAATATGTTAGTATGTGAATGTAACTAGAGATTATTAGTCTTAGATAGATGAATGAAATATTAAGTTGATAAAAGTGTTGAGAGTTGTGTTTTGATATGGTTATGTATATAAATACATTGATTTTAGAATCACATATATGTTGTATAACAGTTAAGAAGGGTAGAAATAGATGGTTGTAATTGTATGATATGGAATTATGATCGTATATTTGAATGGAATTAATGGTTGGAATGTGAACTGAATGTATTTTGAACATTGTTAAATGGTTTGATACTATTCATTCGGTCATTTTTTAGAATGCAAATTGTGATGATGATTGGAAAATCTTAGGTTTTTGAGTGAATTTTCGCAGAAACAATCTGTGACATTATGACGTTATTCGTACTTCTTCGCAACAAGGGATTGACTTCGTGACATAGAAAATGGGGATATCAGGATGAGGCTAAGCCCAGGTCACGAAGCGATGAGAATTTTTGTCATTGTGACAAGAGCAAGATAGTGACTCACGTCGTGACGAGGAACTCTCTTTTGTCACGACGTTGACCCTGAAATTTTGAAACTTCACATTTTAGGCCTTCTTCAATTTTAAATTTGTTTTAGAGCTTCCATAAACTCGTACAAAGCTCAAGAATGATAGTAATTCTTGTTGATTGTATAATTCCTTGATTTTTTGTCAATAAATTGCACAATTTAAATGTAAAATGAATGTAGTTACTCTAGCAATGAATGTGGCACATGTAACTCAACCCAACAATCGTGTCGGGTTTTGAGGTTTTACACAAACCTTTCTTGTTTAAAGTATATTGTAATTATATTGTTTCAACATAATTTTGGGTTAACACTAACTTGATCTTTTTAAACGGAAAACACAACAACATGAAACTCTATTAACCCAACCCTTGGATAGATAATACTACTATTTTCTATTAATATACACATGCATTGTCATTACTAAAATCAAAATTCAAAATATATTTGAAATATAAAGTATAAAAAATGGGAAGAAATTTACATTTCATTTCATTTCTTTCTTGGAATCATATTTGTGAACAAATTTACCATATTCTAAAATGCTTTTCATGATTAATGAATCTGTTGGTGTTATATTGTATAATAAATTTATATCAAGTAAACTTATAACTGATAAAGGTTATTCATCCACCATTAATAATTACATCTAAAAAATATATATATTGGACAAACTAACAAAACAAAATAGTGCCTAAAAACAATGACAACTTGAAATTGATGTTTCACGGTTTCTTAAGTGTTAGTTATTTAAACAATATATTTAGTTTAAAAAATATAAACATTATATATAAGGTAGCTCTCTCATTTAGTTTTAAGCATTAGAATATAAAGAATTCAATAAATGTTTGTTACCTGTAACACCCTAAACCCGGCCTAAACGTTATGGCCGAATCTGGAAGCGTCATATGAAATGAGTTGAAAAAGTGTTGTCATTAAATTGAAAACCCTTTCTAGTTCGACTAACCTTTATCACTGTTATTAATTTCAAAACTTTCTTTCATTTAATTATCTAGCGATAAAACTTATTTTGTAGCGGAAGCTTTTAAAAATTGTTGTGTTTAGGAAACCGTTCAAGGTTTAAGAAAATCTGTGCTTTTGATAAAATCCGAGTTAAAACGCATTTTGCAGTTATTAAATCATAAAATCGCAGTCTAACCCAATTTAAAGTAAAACAGTCCATAAAGTCCAAATTGTATAAAACAAACCCAGAATAAACCAAAACATATAAATTAGTTAAAACTTAAATCAGCTCGTACATGTGGTCACCGAGGGACTCCGGAGCTCCAATCCGCCTAACTCTGTGGATTACAGGAACAGAATAAACAGAAAGGAGCAAGTTTACGTAAACTCAGTGTGTAACCCTATAGAATTAAGCATGCATACAATAGAGTCAGAATCAATTAGATACAAATTCGGGCCTGAGCCCATCACAGATATAGATGCATATTCGGGCCTAAGCCCATTTCATATACAGATACATATTTGGGCCTAAGCCCATGTCGGATACAGATATAGATATACACATCAGAAATCAGATATCCTACCCCTATCCTCTACACACCATCTCCGACCATCCCTACACACCATGTGGGGTTTAAAACACCCACCCAACCCTACACACCATGATGTACCGATGCAGCACATATCAGAAATAATAGATATATTGCAGCCATGCTGCCAGATATTAGGCATAATCTGCCTTTCAGACACTTCCTTCAAAAATATATCATCCCAACCCCTAAAATCAGATATTAGAACATATATACATAATTTATAGATAATCATGCTTTCAATAACAGATAACAGACAGTCATACTAGTCAATCATCAAACATGCTCAGAATAGCATATCAGTCAATCAGATCATACAATTTAGGGTTTAGTCGGCCCTTACCGAGCCTACAGTAGGTTCACAATCATTTGGGACGACGCATGCAACCCTAGGGAAAAACTTAGATAAATGGGCCCACATGCCCGTGTGGCTTGCCTGTGTGGGCCCACACACCTAGATTGGCCTTGCCCGTGTGGCCCACAAGGCCTAGCCCAATAAGCGACACGCCCGTGTGGCCCACACGGCCACACTCGAGCCACCACACAGCCCTGTGCTGTGCACGGCCATGCCTTCGTCAATCACACGGTCGTATCCTCTCACACGGCCTACCACACGGATGACCACATGCCCGTGTGGCGTCGACAGTGGCCTTTTTTGGCTTTTGCTGAGACCTCATTTTCTGTGTTTCGAGTACACATCTGGTTCATTTTAGACACTACAGCAACCCCGGACCACCAGAACCTAAACATCAACATTACATAGCCTGAATTTAGCATTACTTACGAACACTCCACTGAATTTGATTCACAAACGAAAACCCTACAACACCAACAACGCATACAAAAATCTTACCGTTGACGAATTGAACTCCGAACACTCAGAATGCTGTGAGAACCTTAGCCAAGTCTTGTTCTTCGCCTAAACCAAAAGAACAGCATTTCCCCCTCAAAACCACTTAGTCAACAAGCGAAAATATTCATAAAATAAAGTTACCGAGAGAAATCAGCAAGAAATTACGCCAAAAGGGAAACGAATTGAAACCGAAAAGGAAAAAGGGAAGAAAGAAAAAAAAATGGACAGTGAAGATGGGAGCACAGAAAAGTAAAAAAGGAAAAAGGGATTTTTGGAAAACAAAACAAAATAAAAATAAACTTTGATATCCCCTAACTATCCACTACTCAAGTTTTCTGATAAAACTGAAACTCTAGAAGCCAACAGAGCAAAAATATTAACAATCACGCTTGCACAAAGATTCGAACACAAGACCTCTGGCAAACTCACATTTTACCTAACCATCAGACCAGCAGCCCCATTCTGATATGTTTTACAAATAATCAAATATAAGCCCACTAAGCAAGAATAGGGCTTAAGTCAGAAAAATACCAAAATTTGCCAAATGTAAGGCTTCAACTTGGGACCTCTCACACACGCCCAGAACACTTAACCACTAAAGCAGATACACACTTGTGTCAAAATTTTGACCTCGAAATTTACCTAGTCAGAACAGATAAGGATCGTGCTGACACATCAAGTCCTCAGGTTCCCACGTGGCCTCTTCAGCACTATGATTCCGCCACAGAACCTTCACTAATGGAATGGACTTCTTCCTCAGAACCTTAACGTCTCACTCCAGAATCTGAACTACTTTCTCCTCAAAGGTTAAATCCAGTCTAACCTCGATCTCCTCAAAAGAGACAACATGAGATGGGTCAGATCGATATCACCTCAACATCGAGACGTGGAACACATCATGAATATGGTTCAACGCAGGAGGTAACTCCAACTGATAAGCAACCGGTCCCACTCACTTCAGAATCTGATACGGTCCAATAAACCTAGGGCTCAGCTTTCCCTTAGGACCGAACCTCAGAACCTTCTTCCATGGAGAAACCTTGAGAAAAACGAAGTCCTCCACATAATACTCAATCTCACACCTCTTCAGATCTGCATATGATTTATGTCTATCAGAAGCCGCTTTCAGTCGATCTCGAATCAGTTGAACCTTATCCTTAGTTTCAAAAACCAACTCAGGACCCAAAACTCGTCGTTCGCCCAACTCAGTCTAACACAAAGGAGTATGACACTTACGACCATACAGAGCCTCGTAAGTTGCCATCTGAATACTATCTTAGAAATTATTGTTGTAGGCAAACTCAACTAGCGGCAAATAATCCTCTCAACTACCTTAGAAATCAATCACACAACTCTGAAGCATATCCTCCAGTATCTGAATCACCCTCTCAGATTGACCATTGGTCTGAGGATGGAACGTAGTACTAAATTCCAACCTTGAACCCAGAGCCTCATGTAATTTCTTCCAAAATTGAGATGTGAAGGGAGGATCTCTGTCAGAAATAATCGAGATAGGAACCTCGTGCAGTCTTACAATCCAAAAAATGTACAAATTCGCTAGCTTTTGCAAAGAGTAATTAGTTCGAACTGGAATGAAGTTAGTGGACTTGGCCAATCGATCCACAATGACCCAAACAGAATCCTTCTTAGTGGGTGTAAAGGGCAAACCACTAACGAAATCCATAGTCACTCATTTCCATTTCCATAAGGGAATATTGACTGGCTACAATAAACCCGAAGGTAGCTAGTGCGCAGCCTTAACTTGCTGGCACGTCAAACATTGAGCCACAAAGTCAGTAACCTCATGTTTTAAACCCGACCACCAGTACAACTCCTGAAGGTCTCGATACGTCTTATTACCGCTGAGATGCATCTACTATACGCCTCCCTCAAAATCGACTGCCTCAGATCCACATTATTCAATACACAAATTTGACCACGGAAATAAAGTACCCTATTATTATTCAGTCCAAAATCTGAAGTGTTGCCACTCTCAACCTGACAGAATAGTAAATTAAGAGACTCATCCCCCAACTGCTTATCTCGAATTTGCTCAATCCAAGTCGGCTTAACTTGCAACTCTACCAACAGGCTCCCATCATCAAATAGACTAAGACGAGCAAACATCACCTTCAAATTAGATATCGTTCTTTGGCTTAGAGCATCGACTACCATATTAGCTTTACCAGGATGATACTCAATGGTGCAGTCATTGTAACAGTCCGGTTTAGACCCTAGTCGGAATAGTGGTTTTGGGACCACAAATTCGAGTCATAAAAATATTTTAATATTATTTTCTGTGTCGGTGATATGTGATTAAGCATGTGTGTAAGGTTCGTGATTTAATTTCGTCAATTACATGCTTAATTTGAGAAAATGACTAAATCGCATAAAAGGTAAAAGTGACATTCTATTTGTTAATGTGCTTATTTGAGTGGCTTTTAAATGTGGAGGCCTTATGAGACAATTAAGCCATGTTATAAGTTAGTGTATGGTAATGGACAAATATGACATTGATGTATATATGTTTCAAATATTAATTAAAAGGTTAATATGGTAAATAATCTAATAATATGTGTATAATAAAACAAAAATATGAAAATGGTGGGTTGTTCATCTTTTGGGTGCCGAAAATAAGAAAAGAAAAGAAAGTTTAAGCTTAGGTTACATCCGACCATTGATATTCCTTGATTAAAGGTATGTTTTGCTTCGATTTTTGATAATTTATACGTTTTTGTAATCGTTGCTTTGTATTCTTCAAAACCCATGCTCTAATTTTGTGAATTGATGATGAATGTGAAATATGCCATTGATGATTTTTCAAGCTTTATGATGTTTGAGGATGGAATTTGGAAGATATGTAATGTATTAACATCTTTTGTCTTTGGATTTTTAGTGAATTTGAGTAATTTGGACTTAATTGAGAAAATAATATTTTGAGGGACTAAATTGTGAAATAAATGAAATTTATGGACTTGTATGAATATAGTGAACATTCAGCTAAGCATGGGTATAAGCAAATTTTGTGTATTTTGTGATTTTGTGAAATAGGGACTAAAATGTCAAAATGTGAAAATATGAGGGATAATTTGTAAATTGCCCTAAATATGTGTTTTTGGATTGAATTGAATGATTTAATGAATAAATGGATTAAATTTCAATATGTATAGACCAAGAACCGAAGAAAACGGGTTTAGATCGCAGAAAGTCGAAAGTGATCGAATAGTCGAGTCCGTACATTAACCGAATCCGAGGTAAGTCTATATACAAATAATTGTATTTGTATTGATTTATGTATGTTCATGTGAAATCCTATTGTGATGAATGTGTACGAGAATGATAAATATATGAAATCTGAGGATGTATCGATAGTGTAACAATGTTCGAGAAGCCCCGTACAAACCTAGGAATAGATAAGATTACATATGTTATGACATAGGTTTTCGATATGTGATATCATGTAAGACCACGTTTGGGACGTTGACATTGATTCGAGATTCTTTGTAAAACCACGTCTGGGACGTTGGCATCGATAAGAGATTTACGTGTAAGACCATGTCTGGGACATTGGCATCGTATTGATTCGCGTAAGACCCTGTCTGGGACAGTGGCATCGATATTTAGTTACATGTAAGACCAAGTCTGGGGCATTGGCATTGTACAACTATTTCGAGAATTTTGAGTATCCTATTTGATTTCGAATGGTTCAACGGGCAAGTCCGAGAAATGAATGACTATGTGAGTTGTATATCCGTTTTAGGTACGTTTGATGTATATGCTTTGAATAGGCCTGAAAGGTGAGTAAATACGTACATAGATGCAATGAGCTAAAATGTGATATATGAATGAATGTGATAAGAGCAAATGAGATAGATGGAGATATGATGGTTGATAAGCAATGGCTAAATAATGAGCCAATGAAGAATTATGAATTTGCTATTGAGATATGTTAATGATTCATGTATTGATATGATAATGTGAATTATATGTTAAGTTTATTTGTATATGGCTTACTAAGCTTTTGGAAAGCTTACTTTGTGTGTGTTTGATCTGTTTTATAGATTGTCAAAGCTACTGAGGGCTCGGGGATCGTCGAGGATCGTCATCACACTACTCAAATCACATTTTGGTACCTTTTGGAAATGTATTGATATTAAAGTATGGCATGTATAGTCTAGTTTCTTCGGAGTATGTTTAAGATAAGTATATAGCCATGTGATATGGCTAGATAAATGGTTGTGTTATGAATGAGTAGCCATGTTGTATGATGCTTGGTTTTGGTATGTATTGATGGCTAGTGAAATGGACAAAGTATGGTAAGCTTATTGATGCATAGTTAACATATTATTGATGGTAAGCTTGTGATGGATTATGTTGAGATGAATGTTTTCTAAGTTGGAGTGTTTGTGATGTTTACAAATGGGTATAAATGATGCACAAATTGTTATGTTTTGGTTATCATTGATGTATGGAAAGATGCTTGTGTGTGCTTGTAGGGATGACCCAATGTGTGGGTAGCATTTTGGCCTTGCAAATGGCCTATAATTGCCCACACGGTTGAGCACACGGGCATGTGGCTCGATCGTGTCCTTCTTGGTTGCAATTCAAAATGAAACAGACTCGACCACGGGCAAGACATGCGGGCGTGTGACTGGCCGTGTGGATCAAATCAGTAGCGACCACGGGCTGGACACACGGGCGTGTGACTGCCCGTGTGGTGCAAGTTAGTAGAGACCACGGGTGAGGCACACGAGCGTGTCCACGGCCGTGTGGACAAGTCAGTATGTATGCCCTATTTTGACACGGCTTAGACACACGGGCGTGCCTGAGGCCGTGGGAAGCACACGGCTTGCCCACACGTGCGTGTGACCTCTGTAACTTAGAAAAATTTTTGAATTTCCGAGAATTTCTGTATGTGTTCGGTTTAGTCCCGGCCCTATTCTAAAGCATGTTAAAGGTCTTAAAGACCTATTTAAGGGACACTTTGATGTGACTTGTCAAATCTAGTTATGAAATATCCATATAAGTTTTCGATTGTCTGGTAATGCATCTTAACCCTATTCCGGCGACGGTTACAGGTTAGGGGTGTTACAGTCATAGTCCTTAAGTAGCCCAATCCATTGACGCTTTCTGAGATTTAACTCCTTCTGAGTGAGGAGGTACTTGAGGCTTTTATGATCAGTGTAGATAATACATCTCTCACCATACAGATAGTGCCTCCAAATTTTTAGTGCAAATACCACAGCAGCTAACTCAAGGTCATGCGTCGAATAGTTGGCCTCATGCGTCTTAAGCTGACGAGACGTATAAGCCACAACGTTACCATCCTGCATCAGAACACAACCCAATCCAACATGTGACGTATCACTGTATACTACAAACTCCCTTCCAGATTCTGTATGTATCAAAATAGAAGCCTGAGTCAAAATAGATTTGAGCTTCTCAAAGCTCAACTGCTGTGCATCCATCCAGACAAATGGTACACCCTTACACAGAAGCTTAGTTAATAGTGCAGCAATCAAAGAGAACCCCTCAACGAAACGCCGATAGTATCTTGCCAAACCCAGAAAGCTACAGATCTCAGATACATTCTTAGGTTGTTTCCAATCCAGAAAAGCCTCAACCTTTCAAGGATCAACACGAATCCCCTCGGCAGAAACTACGTGCCCTAGAAAAGTTACTTCACGTAGCTAGAACTCACACTTGCTGAATTTAGCGTACAGCTGCTTCTCACGCAGAATCTGAAGCACTACTCTAAGATGCTCATCATGCTCATCCTCAATCTTAGAGTATACCAGTATGTCGTTGATGAAGACCACGGCGAACTGATCCAGATAGGGCTGAAATACCCAATTCATCAAATCTATGAATACGGTCGTTGCATTCGTCAACCTGAAAGGCATAACTAGGAACTAGTAATGTCCATAACGAGTCCTAAATGTCGTCTTATGCACATCCACCTCTTTAACCCTCAACTGATGATACTCTGATCAGAGATCGATCTTGGAGAACACAAAAGCCCTTCAGAACTGATCAAATAAGTCCTCGATCCTCGGAAGCGGATACTTATTCTTAATGGTCAGCTTGTTCAACTGCCAATAATCTATACACATCCTCATGGTCCCATCCTTCTTCTTAACAAACAACACTGGTGCTCCCTACGGAGACACACTAGGACAGATGAAACCACGGTTCAAAAGTTCCTACAGTTGAGCCTTAAGCTCTGTAAGCTCCTTTGGTGCCATTCGATAGGGAGCGATAAACACCGGAGCTGTACCCAGAAGAAGCTCGATCCCAAACTCAACCTCTCAGTTCGGAGGCAATCCCAGTAACTCCTCAGGAAACACATCTGGAAAATCCCTCACAGTTCTGATATCCCCAATCGAAAAGCTCCCAGAAGCAGTAGTACTGACGTAAGCCAAATACACTTCACACTCTTTTCGAACTAGTTTCTCAGCTACCAGTGCTGAAATCACATTCGACAGATAATCCTGACGATCTCCAATTACAACCACCTCTTCATCATCCTCAGTTCTTAGAACGATCCTCTCAGTCGTACAATCCAGACTAACCCGGTGCTTAACCAACCAATCCATTCCCAGAATTATATCGAACTCCCCAAACGGAAGCTCATCAGATCCGCCAAAAAAACAGTTCATTGCACCACTAAGGGTACATCCCTATATAGTTTGCTAACTCGAATAGACTACCCCAATGGACTCAGTACAGTAACCTCACTAGTAGTACTCTCCACAGAAATCCCCAAAGTCTCAGATACAGTACTAGTTATGTATGAGTGAGTAGACCCTACGTCTATCAAATCCAAGTAGGGTATATCAAATATAAAGAACGTACTCGTGATGACGTCAGGAGCATCTCTGTCCTCTCGATGTCGTGTAGCATAAACCAAAGCAGGTTGTCTCGCCTCAGTTTGACCAGCACCTCTGCCCGGTGCTCACTATCCACGACCTAAACCTTTACCACCCCTAGCCTGACCACGACCCCTAGATGGCTGCTGAACTACTCTCTGCGGCTGTCCAAGAGCTGATGCTGGAGCTTGCACCTAATCAACCCTCAATGGACACTCCCGAATGTAGCGCTCAAAGGACCCACATCTCAAACAGGCCCCAATCATCCTCCAACACTCGCCTCGGATGGCGTCTACCACAATGACCACAATACAGTATCCTAGTAGAAGCAACAGGGGCCCCTACTCTAACTGGCCCATCAGATTTGGCCTTTTTTAAGCCTTTGCACAGAACTTGAGGGCTCCGAATCCCTTTTGTTCTTACCTCTCTCACAGTCCCTGTTAGCACTTCGCGCGCTTAACATCGTCAGCAATTTTTGCTTTTCCTACTAGAATCGCAAACTCACGCTCCCTCTATGGAGCTATTAGAACCCTCAAGTTATCCCTCAGCCCGTCCTCAAACCGAACACACCTCTCATACTTTAATGTCACCATACCTCGAGCATAGCGACTCAGCCGTAGAAATTCGGCCTCATACTCGGCGACAGATCGATCACCTTGCGTGAGGTTTAGAAACTCACGCCTGGGAGCATTACCATAGCTAGCTCCCACATATTTGCTCTGAAATGTAGTCTTAAAGAACTCCCAAGTCAGACGGTCAGGCTGAGTGCCCTTCTTAACGGTCAACCACCACTGGTATACCTCGTCGCAAAGCAACGAGACTGCACCCTTCAATTTTTGCTTGGGGGTACAGTCTAAGTCATAATGATCCTCTCATTGGCCTCCAACCAATACTCAGCCACATTAGGGGTGACTCTTGTGACACCCCTAAATAACTCAGCTCCATTGGACCGGAGTCGTTCTGTCACTGATCCAGAATTAGGCTCAGTGACCCTCTCCAGTATCCTCAGCATGACTTGGGACAGTGCGTCGTCCCCAGCCGAGTGACTATGAGACCCAGCCTCAGTAGCAGACAAAACTAATGTCTCACTCGTGTCTAAATTTGGCATACTGTCCAGAGAGGAAGACTCAACTCGAGCCCCCGTACGGTCTCTACCATGGCCTCGAGTACCATGTCCACGAATACCTCGTGCGCTCATTGTAATTTCGACGTTTATCTACATTAAGAATTTTATGCATCAGTTTCAGTTTTTTATTAACAGATGTTTTAAGCATAAAGTATCAGAAATTCAGAGTTGTTTTCAAAAATTTCAGTCTTCTAACTAGCTAAGTACAGTTAAAAAGGTACTAGCTATAGTATTTTCAGAGTATAATGTTTACAGTATTTCAAAGTACTATATAGGTTTCAGAATACTTATAGGATCGGCATCGGAGACTCGGTGTACTACATACGTAATCAGAGTGTTTAAAATCATTTAAAAACCAATTCTTTAAAACCAAATTTTTGGAACCCAAAATCTATAGCCTAGTTTTTCAACCTGGCTCTGGTACCACTAAATGTAACACCTCAAACTCGACCTAGACGTTATGGCCAAATCCGAGAGCATCACATGAAATGAGTTGAAAAAAACATTGTCATTAAATTGAAAACCCTTTCCAGCTCGACTAACCTTTATCACTATTATTAATTTCAAAAACTTTATTTCATTTAATTATCTAGCGATAAAACGTATTTTGTAGCGGAAGCTTTTAAAAATTGTTGTGTTTAGGAAACCGTTCAAGGTTTAGGAAAATCTGTGCTTTTGATAAAATTCGGGTTAAAACGCGTTTTGCGGTTATTAAAGCATAAAATCGTAGTCTAACCCAATTTAAAGTAAACAGTCCATAAAGTTCAAATTACATAAAACAAACCCAGAATAAACCAGAACATATAAATTAGTTAAAACTTAAACCAGCTCGTACATGTGGTCACCAAAGGACTCCACAGCTCCGATCCGGCAAACTCTGTGGATTACCTGAACAGAATAAATAGAAAAAAGTGAGTTTACGTAAACTCACTGTATAACCCTACAGAATTAAGCATGCACACAACAGAGAGTCAGAATCAATCAGATACAAATTCAGGCTTGAGCCCATCACAGATAAGATGCATATTCGGGCCTAAGCTCATTTCAGATACAGATACATATTTGGGCTTAAGCCCGTCTCAGATATAGATATAGATATTTAGGCTTAATGAATAACTAAACAAAATACAATGTAATCTCTGGCATATAATTTTTTTCTCTATATATATATATATATATATATATATATATATATTCTACTTTATTATTTACATATCAAGCATTCAACATTATGTTTTTTAGATTCAAAATAAACAATCAATCAAATTTCTTATTAAATTAATAGTTTTTTTTAAAATAATTCAAAAAATATTTTTTTCATAAATTAGTTTTTGTAACATACTCCTTAAATTGAATATGTCAATTTAATTATTGAATAGAAATATAATAATGAGATGATCTTCACTTAATACTAGTTATGGATAAGTCTATATGCAATAATACAAATAATATAACATGTTCATTACTTTAATTAAATTTGTGGATTTTTATTTTCAGGACATTTCGTACCAAATCTTGCTAATGCTTTACTTGATGATAACAAGCAATCCAAGCAATCCAAATTTAACCTCAAAGGGTTGGTTGTCGGTAAAGTAGTATCTAATTAGTTAAATTTAATTGTCACTTTCATATATACTTGCATAGAAGGACTAGTTAGAAATGTTCATGAATGAGTAACTTCCCTAATTCGAGAAGGCTAGCTTTATTAGATTGGATTAGAATATCGACTTATACATTTTTATTAGTTTACATCATAGACAATAAATTTTTATTTAAATTATGTATCGACACTGACATAAAAATTTTAAATTTATCTTGAATTTTTTTATGAATTTTATCGGACCTAGATAAAACAAATATAAAATATGTTGTAGCTCAACTTTCACATAAACATATTTAGGTTCAATTACAATGTTAATTTAAAGATTTAATTGTAAACTGTGTATTACGTTTTTAACTGTAACTATTTTAAATAGTTGGGAAACCCAATGCTTCGTAAACAGCTTGACGATCTTGCAAGAATTGATTTCTTTTTCTCTTGGGAGATAAGCTCAAGAAAGAATGCAATGCCATTGATGAAAATAATTACTTTTCTAACATCAAAACCACTTGGAGTGAAAAGTGCAAAAACCTTATGTATGAGGCTAATTTGGTTGCTTTCAAGACCAATGCTCATAATTACTCCCCACAGAAGCTATTTGATGTCTTTCGCGTTCCTTGTGTTGAAAATGAGAAAGATTTGAACTTACGTAAACAGGTTTTTATTTATTTCTTTACATTCCTCTTATTTTATTGTATTCGAAACTAGAGATAACATAAATTTGTATAGGATTGAATTAACTAATCAACTTAGCAAAACGAACTTTGTTTTATTTTTCTTTTAGTTGTTATATCAAAAGTGTAAAACTTTATATTTTGAGATAGGTTCCTAAAGTTAGCACAGAAGTAGACATGTGCCTTCCATTAAGGGTGCAATTTTACTTTAATCTCCCAGAAGTTCAAAAAGCTATTCACGGGAATCAAACCAACTTGCCATATAGATGGAAGGTGTAACAGCCTGATTTAAGGCCTAGTCAGAATAGTGGTTTCAAGACCACAAATCCGAAGTAGAAATATGTGTTTTATGATTTTTATGAGGCTTATGATGTGTTTGCATGATTGTGTGAAAATTTCATGAACAAATTTTATGAATTAGTGAACAATTTGTCTATTAGGACTAAATTGCAAAGATTGGAAAATATGAGATTCTAGAAGATTTAAGTATGAAATTGCATTATAAAAATTATTAGAAGTCCTTATTTAGCAATTATACCAATATATGTCAAGATGGACAAAAATAGACATGGGAAGGAAAAATCTTAAGAAAGGGCCTTAAGGGCATTTTAGTCATTTGGTTAATAAAAGAATTAAAAGGGAAAAAGCAATCAAAATTGTGTTCATCTTCTTCCCCTAAGTGCCAAAATTTTCAAGCTCTCCATAGCTAGGGTTTCTTCATCTTTCAAGCTTGATTGTAATTACCTCCTAGCCCCGTTTTTAATGTTTTTCGTATTTTTGAGATCATCGTAGCCCGATTTAGCAATTTCTAGCTATATTTTGAGCTAGGTTTTATGTTCAAAAAATTTACCCATGTATGACATGCATGTATTTTGATGATTTATGGAAGAACTTGAAAGTTTGATGTATGATAAACATCCTTTTCTAAGTGATTTTCATGAAAAATACATAAAAAGGACTAAATTGTAAAAGTTATGAAAATGGTCATACATGAGTGAATTAGTGGAAATTGGGGGCTGTTGTAGTTAAGAGAATGATTCGGCTAGGCTTAAAATGCAAGGAAATTGAATGAAAATCATTTTACGAGCCTAGTGGCAAAATGTAATTATGTGAAAGTTTAGGGGTAAAATCATAATTTTTCCAAAGTATGATTCATGAGTTAATTTAGTCAATGTGGGTATTAAACAAGTGAAATTGTTATTATAGATCAAGAAACACGAAGCCCAGACTGAAACCGAGGCAAGAATAAAGTTGTGGACTAAATCGAACAACTACACGATTTTGAGTACCGAGGTAAGTTTGTGTGAAATTAAAGCTACATAATGTTATTATGTTTTGAATTATTTTGTATTATGAGAAATGTATATTATTTCCATTAAGTTGATTAATGATGCCTTGATGAAATTATAATGAGATCATGTTAAGTTGAAGTCCTGGTTGAACATTCGGAATAACAAGGATACCTATGTCACAACATGAAATAAGGAAGGTCCCGTATAAGACCATGTCTGGGACATGGCATCGGCACTGAATAAGGAAGGTCCTGTATAAGACCATGTCTGGGACATGGCATCGGCACCAAATGAAGGAGGTCCCGTATAAGACCATGTCTGGGATATGGCATCGACATCGAGATATGAGATCCAGTGTAAGACCATATCTAGGATATGGCATTGGGATCGTGATACATGTATGATGAGATTGAGTATCCTCTGATATTCCGAGTAGTTCAACGGGCAAAGAGCTAAGTTTATGTACCAATGACAAGGAGTTAAGTCTATGTTTAAAGAGTATAAAAGTGTTAAAGTTATGTGATGAAGTGATACAGGTACCCATGAGTAACTTACGAGAAATGAATGCAAAATGTGATATGTAAATTGGTAAGAGTATGCATGAGAAAGTTATGTTGATGTGTTTGAGAAATTGTGTATTATTCAATGAGATGAATGGATGCTATTATAAGTCTTAATGTTGCTATTTATTTCATGCAAACTTACTAAGCTTCATGCTTACCCCTCTCCTTTCCCTTTTCCTTGTAGTTTCACCAAGCTAGCTCGAGGATCGTAGTACGTTGGAGTTCGGATCACACTATCAACCATTCTTTTGGTATAGTAAATTTGATTTATTTTGGGTATGGCATGTATAGGAACTTGGTCATTTTGTTATGCCATGTTTGTTAGCCTAAGTGTTGGATATTAATGTACTCATCCATTTTGTAAATGGCCATTGTGAATTGGTCAATACTTGTTATGTTTCATATATTTAATGATGATGAGTTGTATGAAGTGAAAGTTCATGCAATTGATTGAGAAAAATACAAAATGTATGCATGATGAATTAGTGATCATTCATAGTGCATTATTGTTATGTTATGTATTGCTTGATGTGTGATAAACCGTAATATAAACATATTTTAATCCCACATTTAGCATACTTTTGGATGATTTAAGCCTTGAATTATGGAATTTGGTGCTCTTAATCCTTTGTTTTCATGTTTTATACTTAGGAGAGCACCGAAGGACGAAAAGAACGAGAAATGGGCCTAAAACGGAGTAAATGGGCCATATCACGAAATCAATAAGGCCTGGGCCCAAGACCACACGGCTGTGCCTCATTAACGGACCCAAAAATGGCCTGGCCACGATTCACACGGGCGTGTGCCATGGGCGTGTCCCTGACGTGACAAAGAAGAGTTTCATTCGAATTAGGGTACTTAGAGGCAAAGAAAGTCATTCCAAAGCCTATATAAACACCCTGGAGGCCAACCTGAGGGGAGAGTCCAGTTGGGAGTCTAGTTAGGCCGAAAAGCCCAGCCAGAGAGGCCAGAATTGTGGGACTTACTCGAAGAAAGCCAGTTGATTCATCTCAAGAAGCCGGAGTTATACTCAAGACAGAGGATCTTCTCTTCAATTCCTTCAGGGGGTTTAGGGTTTTTCTTATGTTTTGTTTTATATTTTCTTCTGAGATGTATTCTTTTATCATTATGAACTAAACATCTCAAATACCTGAGGGGGATGAAACCTAAGACGGATCTTGTTATTGTTTTCTGAACCATATGATAAATACTTGATTTGTTCTTAATTATGTGTTCTTAATTCTTGCTTTGATATTTCAGGATATTGATTCAAGTATTGATATGCTTAGGCAGAGGAGCAAAAGTCCCTGTTTAAGAGTAGATCTAGCATAATTAAGCGGAGCTGATCGCAACCCTATAAATAGGATGACGAAAATCTACCGGATTAGGGTCAAACCTAATATGGGAGTCCATAGATCGAGTTAATGCAATCATAGGGGTTTTAATTGGAAAGAGATTTCAATTAATCAACCTAGGGTTAGACGTTAGTAGCCTCGAAAGAGGTATTAATATAAATTAGGGAATCTTACGGATCAAGTGAAGTGAATAAATCGTCCGGTTTAGAGTTAAATAACAAGTGAAGTCTAGGTGGATTCTTCCTCGGGTATTGTCTTAATCAATTGGTTTTTCCTACAAGTATTTTCCCTAATTCATTCTTTTTGTCTTTACATCTTTAGCTTAATAGTTAGTTAATTTTAGATTTAATAAATAATTCATTTTTATTCTTAGGCTAAATAATAGAAAGAAAGTTAGTATTAGTACTTTTGGTTCCTTTGGGTTCGACAATTCGGTCTTGCCACTAAGCTATACTAATGTTCGATAGGTGCACTTGCCTCAATCGTTGTCATAGTTAGTTTCTAGGCTCGATCATTCTTTTTATAAATTTTTAAGACTCTGACACGCGATTAAGTTTTTGGCGTCGTTGCTGGGGAACTAAAATATTAAGAACGCTCAATTTTTTATTACTTTAGCTATTTTTATTTTTGCAATTTATTTTTTATTTTTTATTTTTTTATTTTATTTTGCTTTTAACTTTACTAATTTTCCTTCTTTTATTTGTTCCTAGCAGGTACCTCTAGTTTATGACTAGAAGGAACCTGACAGGACCCCTGATTTACGACAGTGATATTGAAGGTACTGTTTGCAGAAATCGTAGAGAAAAAAGGCGAAGCTTAAACTACATAGAAGAAGAGCAAGAAGTTGAAACCAATACCACCGAAGAGATGGCTGAGAATAATCCGCTACCTCCAGAGGCGGCCGAACACCATACTCCTCGAACTATGTATGATTATGCTAAACCTAATTTAATAGGAACTGAGTCAAGTATTGTTAGACCTGCTATTTCTGCAAATAATTTTGAACTGAAACCTAACACAATTCAGATGATACAGCAATTTGTTCAGTTTGTTGGTTTGCAGGATGAAGATCCAAACAATCACTTGGCAAATTTCCTAGAATTTTGCGATACTTTCAAAATAAATGGCATTTCTGATGATGCCATCCGTCTTCGGTTATTTCCTTTTTCTTTGAGGAATAAAGCCAAACAGTGGTTGTTTTCTCTTCCACGAGGGTCAATCACTACATGGGATCAAATGACTGAAAAATTTTTATTGAAATATTTTCCGCCGGCTAAAACGGCCAAGTTAAGGAATGATATCTCTTCTTTTGAGCAGATGGATTTAGAAACACTTTACGATGCATGGGAGAGATACAAAGATCTATTGAGAAGGTGCCCACACCATGGATTACCCTTGTGGCTACAGGTCCAAACTTTTTACAATGGAGTAAACCCTTCAAAGAGGCAATTGATCGATTCAGCCGCCGGTGGAACCCTGAATAATAAAACTCCTGAGGCTACTTACAAATTCATTGAAGAGATGTCACTGAATAACTATCAGTGGCAAGTCACAAGGACAAGGCCAACAAAAGCAGCCAGTGTTTTTAACCTCGACGGAGTATCCATGCTATCAAATCAGGTAGAGACGTTAAATAAAAAGGTTGATGGTTTATGTAGTTCTTTGCAGGTACATCTAGTAATGCAGTGCGAAACAAGTGGAGGGGTGGTGAATCCTGAGTAACCACCCTACGGACATGGCATAGAAAGCGAACAAATGAACTATATGGGTAACAATTTCAAATCTCAAAATAACCCTTATAGAAATATTTATAATCTAGGTTAGAGAAACCACCCCAATTTTTCATGGGGTGGTCAAGGAAATTAGAGACAACAACCCCCTCCAAACTTCCAACAATAGCCCTACCCAAAGGAAAAGAAACTGAACCTTGAGGAGATGCTATCAAAATTTATAGCGGTGTCAGAAACATGTTTTCAAAACACCAAAACAACACTTAAAAATCAACAAACATCAATTCAAGGGATCGAGAACCAATTAGGGCAACTCGCTAAGCTGATCTCTGAACGACCACAAGGCAGCTTGCCAAGCAACATTGAGACTAACCCAAAGGAGCAACTTCAAGCCATAATAGCTCAGGATAGTGTAGGGTTAGATGAGCCTAAATTAAGCCAAGAGAATTCGGTAGAGAACGGTAAGGTTGAGGCAAGTCATGAGAAGCCAAAACCGGTAATTAAAGAGTACCAACCTCGTATACCTTATCCTGATGCGATGAAGAAGGACAACACAGATGAACAATTTGGTAAGTTTCTTAAACTTTTAAAGAAATTACATATTAACTTACCGTTTCTTGAAGCTCTTTCGCAGATGCCAGATTCAAGGAAATTTTTAAAAGAGCTCTTGACAAACAAGCAGAAGTTAGACGAGGAATCGCATGTAGAACTAAACGCAGTGTGCTCAGCAATGTTGTAAAATAGACTACCACGAAAATTAAAAGATCCAGGGAGTTTTACAATTCCATGCTTAATTGGTAGTTTATCTGTTAATAATGCTTTAGCTGATTTAGGGGCAAGCATAAACATTATGCCATATAAAATGTTTAAACAACTAGGTCTAAGGAAACCCAAACAAACTAGGATGAGCATTCAATTAGCTGATAAAACTATTAGAATTCCTAGGGGTATAATTGAAGATGTTCTTGTGAAAATTGATAAATTCGTATTCCCTGTAGACTTCGTCATTTTAGACATGGATGAGGACAATAATTTTCCCTTAATTTTAAGAAGACCCTTTTTAGCAACCGCTAGGACTAAAATTGATGTCAGCGCAGGTGAACTCATACTTTGTGTAGGTGACAAATCAATTAGTCTCTAGGCTCTTGGCTCAGCTAGGACATCGAGTAGTCAAGGTGAGAATATAAATTCTATTAATAGCCATTCGGTTAAACCTTCTTTTCAGGAAGCACCACAGAACTACATAACTAAGCCAGAACCTATACATCATGCCAACAAGGAAATGACTCATAAGGAACGAAGGTTTCAGATCGAGGAACTAGACGAGTGGAAGACACACTTTAAAGAGAAATTAGGGTTACACGAAGCAGAACCAAAGCCACTCCAAGGGACAAACAGATTCAAAATCAGAGATCAGGTATTGTTAGATAAGGCAGACCCTCGAATACTTCCTCCTGACCCTAATACAAACAAAGAAATCTCTTTTAGGATACTCAAGGTTTTCCCATACGGAACAGTCGAGGTAAGTAATCCTACATTCGGAACTTTTAAAGTAAACGATACTCGACTTAAGCTTTACCATGATAGTTAAACTGATAGCATGAGAGAGGATGTTCAACTCTTCAAACCACCATGAATATGTGAATGAGAGGAAAGTTTAGCTTAAGACTTTAAACAAGCGCTTCTCAAGAGGCAACCCGAGCATTAACCCCATTAATCTTCACATTTTTTTATTGTTTCTTTTATTTTTCCCTTTTTAACACCTAACTATAAACTAACCAAGTGCGGAATTCCATACCACACGACCTCACACACGGTCGTGGCCGTGGCTGTGGCCGTGTGGATACTACGGATGTACATACTGACATGGCAGAGATAGTACGACACAGGACGAAAAATATCTTCAAGCCACGGGCCCCAACTGAACACCACGGCCGTGCGATGAGGCCGTGGCCGACACTGCTTTATCAAACACGGGCGTGGTGACCTGCACACAGGCGTGGAAGAAACGAACACAGCACAACACGACCGTGTGACTCG
Organism: Gossypium australe; assembly: GCA_005393395.2. Taxonomy (NCBI): domain Eukaryota; kingdom Viridiplantae; phylum Streptophyta; class Magnoliopsida; order Malvales; family Malvaceae; genus Gossypium; species Gossypium australe. The sequence continues at coordinate 16,775,947 of CM016618.1, forward strand.
ACACGCCCACGATACATGGGCGTAGGGATGTACCAGACATGAATTTTCTATTTAAAACCACCCCTCCCCTCTTCCTGCCTACCCCAATTCTCATTCTTCCACAACTGTTGCACTCTCCTCCCTTTTCATTCTCACCTTTCTTCATTCTTCTAACTCTTGATTTACACCATAGCCATGTCGAAGAAGCGAAAGGATCCAAGCACAGTCCCCCTTATCTTTACTTCATTTCTGCTAAATTTAGTTTATCTTATTTTAGTTTCTTGATTTTAGGTTCTAAAGGCTGCTAGAGAATCACACCACGACCACGACCACCACCCCACCACAGCCCTAGAAATAAAACCCACCTCGCGAACCATCTAACAATAAGAATTCTTCAAACCATTCATCTTTTCTTTTAATTTTATTTTACTTTCTATTTTCTTTTTAATTTTATTTTACTTTCTATTTTCTTTATCTTTATCTTTCTTGTATTTAAATACATAATTAGTTTATTTTAAATGTGTCTTAATATTTCCTGGCTATTTCTTCATGAGCTTCCCAATTTCTTCATCTAGAGCAAAGATTGTCGGCGGCCACCACACCATGACACTCCCAACTCAAGGAAGCCATCCAAATTCAGGAAGTTCCACCTCTCCCTTTCTCTTAAATTTCATATATGTCTTTGTACATTAAGGACAATGTATATATTAAGTGTGGGGGGTGAATATTTATTTCGAGAAAGTGCCCAACTTTTTTCATTATTCTCAAATCCTTGAATTATGCCATGAATGATATCTTGTCTTTAAGTAATTTTCTCATATTACTAATTAGAATAAAGTTCCTGTGATTCATGATTTTTATTGATATGTTTTGGATTAAGTCATTGATAATTGTGCGGTGATGATTTAAACTTTAGGAGACTAGAGAATCAAGCATGATGAATCTATTTTCAAAAATTAAAATTTTGTTAGGTTGTCTACCTGAATCTAATTATTACCTTGAAGTTTGAAATTTACAAGGTTGATATCAAAAACCCATAATTTTTGTGAGATTTTGAGCCTTTTAGAGCATACATTCCTTCGTGCTCACTGTTTGATTATGAGTGTGTCAACATTGAGCTGTTATTCTAAAACTTGCTTCGATTATACATGTCAAGACCACATTATTGATTTGATATACAAAGATGATAAAGGCACTTAGGATTTAACCCACTCACTCCACTAAAAAGCCTACCTTCACAATTAACCCCTAGTGAACCCCTTTGATCCTAACAACCCTTTTTATTGACTCACCCACTAATATTAACCTGAAACCCATTCTGTATTTGTTATCACCATTCCTTGACTCCCTTTTTGTCGAGATTTGATTTTGAACAGTTTCCTAACTATGTTCTATATTTTAGTTGTTAAGGTTCTTCCTTATTATTGTTATGATTTGTTCTTAAAAAAAATGAAGTATATTCAATATCAACTCTATGTAATTGAGCTTATACGTTTAAATTCCACATCTTGAGAAGAAGCTCATGTTATTAGTATTACAAGTTTTTAGTTGATGTAATTATTTAGGATTAATTCATTTTTCTAGTTAGGTAAATTGTCAATTCAATCTCAATTCTAACCCTCTAATTAAGCCTTTATCCACACCTTTAACCCGAGCCCCATTACAACCCTTTTTAAAGACCTTTTGATTTCTTATTTTACAGTGGTGGAGATTTGATTTTTAGGCAAGCCTATGGGATTAACTTTTCATGTTCGACATTTGAGTGCTTAATTTTGAACCTTAAACACTTTGAGTGATTTGAGTGAATCTTTAGTGAGGATGTCAACTCTTGTCGATTTTGAATTAAGGGTAATTATTTAGGTAAAGGGAAAACACCTATGTTTTCGGGCTACAAAAACCATGACTTTGATTGTTTGAATCTTTAGGATCCTTCTATTTAAATTATCAATGTATGAATTATCTTTGAATTATGATGGAACATTAGTGATAAACATTATGAATTAAGGGAGTTCATTTTAATTGTGAGTTGAGAATTTTGCTTAAGGACAAGCAAATGCTTAAGTGCGGGGGATGATTTAAGCCTTGAATTATGGAATTTGGTGCTCTTAATCCTTTGTTTTCATGTTTTATACTTAGGAGAGCACCGGAGGATGAAAAGAACGAGAAACGGGCCTAAAATAGAGTAAATGAGTCATATCACGAAATCAACAAGGCCTGGGCCCAAGACCATACGGCCGTGCCTCATTAACGGACCCAAACATGGCCTGGCCATGATTCACACGGGCGTGTACCATGGGCGTGTCCCTGACGTGACAAAGAAGAGTTTCATTCGGATTAGGGTACTTAGAGGCAAAGAAAGCCATTCCAAAAGCCTATATAAACACCCTAGAGGCCAACCTGATGGGGGAGTCCAATTGGGAGTCCAGTTAGGGGTCCAGTTAGGCCGAAGAGCCGAGCCAGAAAGGCCAGAATTGTGGGATTTACTCGAAGAAAGTCAGTTGATTCATCTCAAGAAGCTGGAGTTATACTCAAGACAGAGTATCTTCTCTTCAATTCCTTCAGGGGGTTTTAGGGTTTTTCTTATGTTTTGTTTTATATTTTCTTCTGAGATGTATTCTTTTATCATTATGAACTAAACCTCTCAAATACCTAAGGGGGATGAAACCTAAGACGGATCTTGTTATTGTTTTCTGAACCATATGATAAATACTTGATTTGTTCTTAATTTTGTGTTCTTAATTCTTGCTTTGATATTTCAGGATATTGATTCAAGTATTGATGTGCTTAGGTAGTGGAGCAAAAGTCCTTGTTTAAGAGTAGATCTAGCATAATTAAGCGGAGTTGATCGCAACCCTAGAAATAGGATGACGAAAATCTGCCGAATTAGGGTCAAACCTAATATGGGAGTCCATAGGTCGAGTTAATACAATTCTAGGGGTTTTAATTAGAAAGAGATTTCAATTAATCAACCTAGAGTTAGACGTTAGTGAATAAATTAGGGAATCTTACGGATCAAGTTAAGTGAATAAATTGTCTGGTTCAAAGTTAAATAACAAGTGAAGTCTAGGTGGATTCTTCCTCGGGTATTGTCTTAATCAATTGGTTTTTCCTATAAGTATTTTCCCTAATTCATTTTCTTTGTCTTTGCATCTTTAGCTTAATAATTAGTTAATTTCAGATTTAATAAATAATTCACTTTTATTCTTAGGCTAAATAATAGAAAGAAAGTTAGTATTAGTACTTTTGGTTCCTTTGGGTTCGACAATCCGGTCTTGCCACTAAGCTATACTACTGTTCGATAGGTGCACTTGCCTCAATCGTTGTCATAGTTAGTTTCTAGGCTCGATTATTCTTTTTACAAATTTTTAAGACTCTGACACGCGATCAATGTGGTATAAGTGAGTTTACTTTTCAAGTGGCAATTGGCTTGGAAAATAGCCTTATAATTGTCCACACGGGTAGACACACGGGCGTGTGTCTAGGTCGTGTGTGACACACGGTCAGCCCCATGGGTGTGTCAATAGGCCGTGTGTCCCCTGCATCAAATTTGCAAGAATTCAATTCGTCACACGGGCCAACACACGGGCATGTGACTAGGTCGTTTGCCCCTAAGTGTTTGCTGACGTCATAAACAGCATACCAAGGTTTTCACAGCCGTGTGAGGACACGGGCGTGTGCCCGGCCATGTGAAAACCCCTGTAGGTTCGAAATGAAAAATAAAATCCACACGGGCTAGGAACATGAGCGTGTGTGACCACACGGCCTGCCCACACAGACATGTTCCATTTCACACGGGCGTGTGGCCCTATTTTAAGCAAAAAATTTCTAAGTGCGTAAAAGTTTCCGGTTTAATCCCGAAACATCTCGTATGCATGTTTAGGGTCCCGTAGACCCATAATAGCGACGTTATGAATATGAATGAAAAAGTTTTAAGTTAGAACGAAATTTTATGGCCCGATGTTATATGTTTGAGCAAGTTAAGTTCGGTAATGCCTCGTATCCGATTCCGGTGTTGAATACGGGTAAGGGGTGTTACAGAAGGGTTGTTTCACGTAAGTTTTGCTTTAAAAATTGAAAAAAAAATGAACTTTTTCTGTTATATTTATATATCTACTTTTAAATAATTATTTTAAATTCAATTTTTAAGATTGGTGGTCAATTTTTCTCTCTCCATATTGTGACCTCTTTTTTAGGAAAAATAAGTAAAATACTTGTTTATTGAGGTTTTTGTAACAATTGTAAACCTTAAAATTGTAAAACCCAATTTTTTATTAATCCATTGGAGACAAGATTTTATTTTCTAATGTTAAGGTTTCCAGGAGCAAATAAATTGATTAATGCTTGAACCTTTCCTAATATGTGGTTGGCCTCCACCTTCTCCTCTCCTCACCCCCCATTTCCTCTTTATTTTACTTTTCCAATTTCCTTCTTTACCCCTTTGATGGACTCTCTTGGGGTGGTTTTGATAGTTCTATTGATTTTTAGGGTTATTTTCATCCGCACAATTAAATTTATACGAAGACCTAGAATAGGTTGAAAATCTAATTCAAGTTGCTAACATTTCTTCTATAAATAAAACTTTAGGGGTTTGATGTAACTAAATTATCTTTTGCATGCTCCAAATTGCATTTGCTCATGAATTGGGTCACTCGTCCAGGCTCGAATGTCCGCTCAAAAAATGATAGAGTTTGGGAAAAATATGATGTCTGAAAAACAATCATATGGACTCGATCTTGGAAAAGATTTTCCTGACCCGAATATATTATATTATAAAAATAATTATATTAATTATATATTAAATAATAACTATATATATACATCAATCCATACATATATATATATTAAATCAATAACCCAATAACAATTAAAATCCATTAACCCAATATATAAAATTTTAAAAATAATATTTAATACAACAACAAACCTAAAGTAAAAAATAATAATTTTGATAAACCAACCTACTGTTATCAGGAAACCAAATGCTAATGAAAGTCTTGTTATCCAGATTCCCTCTTTTTTCCCTATAAATTGTAGAAACCAAATTCAAATTTCATTCTAACATCTCGATAAAAAAGAAAACCCCAATTCTCTCTTTTCATCAAACATTACTCCTCTGTTCCATCCATGGCGGTGGTGTATTACAAGTTCAAGAGCTCCAAAGATTCCCACTCCCTTCCCATCGACGGTCCTTTCATTTCCCTCTCCGATTTCAAACACCAAATCTTCGCTTCCAAACGCTACGGTAATGGCAACGATTTCGATTTACTCATCTCCGATCCCAAAACCGATCAACAGTTGGCCAATGGCTCTTCTTTGATCCTCGCAAACTCTTGCCTTTTGATCCGTCGTGTTCCTCCACCGCCTGGATTACCCATCGTTATCGGCGGAGAAGAAAAACCCAATATCCAAACCAACTCACCATCTGTTGTTGTGAAAGAGGAGCTTCAAGAACAAGGCTTCGATTTCGATGATTTCGGACTTGATTTTACTTCTATTTCCAACAACTCAATCGCGAAACCAGGAGATACCCATTGTAAAGAAACCAAAATCGACCGTGGGTTTAAAATTTCATCTGTTAAAACCTTGGGGAAGTGGCGGCGAATTCCGCCGCTGAGTTATGTCTGCCATCGATGCAATGTGGGTGGACATTATATTCACCATTGCCCTACCAATGGTGACCCTAAATTTGACTGTAAAAGGGCTTCCAACGCATCCGATTCGAGTTCTAAAAGCTCTGGGATTTCGTACGCTTCGATTTCAACAACTTCGAGTAGCTGCAAGTCCACGACAGTACCACCCGCACTTCACTGCCCTTTGTGCAAACAAGTAATGGAAGATGCTGCTTTGACGAGGTGCTGTTTCGCTAGTTTCTGTGAAAAATGCCTGAGAGATCGCATTGTTTCAATGGCAACCTGTGTTTGCAGAAGACGAATAGTGGCTGATGATATTCTTCCTAATATGACTCTTAGAGGTACTATCAACCGATTTCTGAATAATCAATCTGGAACTGAAACTTCCGCCATGAAAAGGAAGCTCGCTAACGCAGAGAATGAAGATGAGGAACAAAGGAAGAAGAGGAAGAAGACAAAGCAGGGAGCGGTAATTAAGGCAGGATAAATGAAGAACAGCAGCAAAAGCAAGAGAAGTTGAGAGATGTAAAAATGTGTAGGTTCTACGTAAAAGGATAACTATTCATGCAATTGTAAAGAGTATATGTACTGCATTTTTCTTTTTGAATATAAGCAAATATTGGATTTATTTTTCTGTTTCTTTTATCCTCTTTCCAAATCAAATTATGGCATTTCTTGTATATTCTAATATGTTAAATATTTATCATCTTACTTGGATTATTTTTATCAATTTAATTAATTTTAAATAATTTTATAAATTTAACTCAGTATTTATCAATTCGAGTTATCAAATCTTTTGACCAATCACAATTTATTTTATTTTACCACCAAATTCCTCCATGTATGTTTACTAAAACAAACAAATTGTAAAGCCATTGACTTTTTCTTTATTGACAACAAATTGTACTCTCAAATTAACTCCTATCCAAATGGATTGGAAAGTTTTCTTCTCCACACTCGACAATGATTGGTGATTATCAAATTGGACCCATGCCCACCTCCATCTCTCCATCTCCCTTCTAGTGTTATCATCCTACAAAATAACGAGCTCTAGGATTCGTTTGGCTTCCACATTTATAACACCACTGATTTTAAAATCTTGGTATTTTTAAAATTGGCTGTGTGGAATAAAGATTTCATTTATTATTGCATGAGATATAAAGAAGAAATTGTATATGCCAGTCAACTGAATCAAGGGCAATGGTCCACAAAGAGTTGGAGAAGATGGAGGCAACTTTTATGGTCTCCACCACCGGTGGGAAAATAGAAAAATAATATTGATGGTGGTTAGGATTTGGAATATGTATGGCTGGTGGTGTGATCCAAGATGCAGATAGTTTGTAGTGTCTAGGATTTGCAAGAAACATAGGGTTGTGTAGCGCATTCTAGGACATACTTAATGGCCTTGAACAGGTTTGGAAGCTTAGTTGTCAAGATGTGTTGTTAGAATTAGATGTTGCACCATATTAAAGGGAACTTAATGATTAATCAGCCGAAATCGCACGTCGTAAATGCAATTCGAGATTTGTTGAGGAATGATTGGAATGCCAACCTAACTCATGTGTATTGAGAATGCATTAGGCTGGCTGATTTTTTAGCAAAAGCTGTTGAAGGAGTGGACATTGGCTTTCACCTTTGGTCTCAACTAGACTTGTTCATGGGTCGGGCCACCTATTCTAAAGGCCTGCCTAAAAAGTGGATTGGTTTAGGTAAAATTATAGGCCCGAAATATAGGCTTGGACAAAAAAATAAAGTCCGTTTAGAAAATGTGTCAAGCCTCGGGTAAAACTTTTTTAACCTAAACCCGGCCCGAATATGAAAAAAAATGCACTTAACATTATGCAGTTAAGTCAATAAACAACAGCAACATTTACAGCATGTTTGGTTGGGGGGAATAGGAATGCATTCCCCCCCCAAATCGGTGGGCCCACCACCAAACCAACGTTTGGTTGGCTGTAATCCTATTACACCCTGATTCCATTCAGGCCCTATTACAGGTAAAGGCTGTAATAGCCATTCGGTGCCCACACACCTGCATAGCTATTACGTTCGCTCTCTTTTTCTCATTTTCCAAATTTTGCCCTCCTTCATCTTCTCCTTCATCTGCCTCAAACTCTCTCCTCCTGTTTCACTACGATTTATCGACGCTGCCCGTCAATAGTCATCTCCACTCTGGCGGCCACTCCTCCTCGCTTCCTCTGTCGCCGGCGCCCATCACCGTTGCGTTGTCCCGCTCGTTCTTCCATCAAGACACTGTCGTCGTTCCAGTCATGCTGCTGCTTCCTCTGTTGTCGGTGTTCACCACTGCCGTCGCCTTCTCCGCTCCAGCCTTCATCCTTCTCCGTCACGCTGTTCCATCGGTCAATCTCATCCAATTCCAGGTATCTCCATGGCTTCTATGGACGGTTTTTTTTCTATGGACAGCTGCAATTTCTTGATTTTGTTGATGACAAATTAATTTTTGTCTTTATTAAAGTTGCAATTTTTTTTAATACCAATTTCTAAATCCCTAACAGTAACAAAGAAAATGCCACCAATTTCTCCACCGGCCACCACCATCATCGTTCCATAGGCAGTTAAGCACCCTATTTTTGCAGCTCACCCTTTTAAGTGAGAAACTAAAAAAGGCCCATAACCCGGAATAAACCGCTCGAAGAAATGCAGTGAAATGGTTATTGAAGAAATTTTTATTTGTTTTAGACAACGTTAATCAGCTCAATTTTACTTCTGTTTCGTTAGGGAAGTTACGTAACCATTTCAATTTAAAAAAAATTGCTAGTGGAACATATACAGAGAAAACGGCTACCAACCCTGATTTTATTTTATATGTAGTAGTATTAGTTGATTGATTGCTGGAAAATGTAGGAAAAGGAAGGAAATCGGGGTTTAAAATGAATGAATTGAATGTGTGTTTTAATGTATAATGAAATTGTAAGGTCAATAAAGTGTTGTTTAGTGCTTTAAGGTAGCTAATTTGTGGATTTAGTTCTACTTTTATAAATTAATTTGCTTAAATTTATAGATTCGAACCTTCAAATGTTTCCTCCATCGGGTGCACAAGGGAAGATCTCTGTTGGAACTCAACCTCCTCACGATGCTGATGGTATTCCTGATTCCATTTGATTTGAATTCCTTTTGTGATGGTGCTTATGCTTTGATTTGTTTATCCTGGTGCTTATATATCTTGGAGTCATGATCTCAGTGGAATTTTGCATAAAACAAATAGTTGAGCAACAGTTAATAGATCAAATAAATCGGATGTAGTATCTGCTATGTTGTAGTTCAATGAAAAATCTAATTAGATTTTCACATGAACAATGGTTGGTGTTATGTTGGTGGCAAATGATTACTTTGCTATTGAGGCAGATACATTTTCAAAACCTGCTGGTGGATCTCAACCTGGATATGGTGAACCACAAGGGAGTGGCTGGTTTCATACATTCACCATCGCTACAAATAAAGCCCCATACTTTTGAGTTTTCTCCCTGTTAAAACCCCCATACTTTTGACAGATATTGCTAGAGAAAAGGATAGCAAATAAAGCTTTAAGAAAACAACCTTTCATGAACTTCACCACAGAGGTAAAATAAATTAAAAGAAAAGTTTTCTTTACAAATCCCTAATTTTAGCTTCTTCTTTTTTTAGCTTTGTGTAGCTTCTAATTGTTATGTTGTTCTTTTTTAGCTTTCTGGGTTTCTTCCTTTTATGTATATAATCCACTTTCAATTTTATTTATTTTATTTTATTGTATTTTATTGAGTTGAATCAGATCCATAAAACTTGAATTCTCTTTTGATTTTAGTTCTTGAGGGTTTAGTTCAATTTTGGGATTCTTTTTGTGGGGTTTATTGAAGATCTGAGCTTGTTTATTTTTGGGGTTTTTTTTATGTACTGATATTCAATTACTATTGATTAGCATTAATGGTGAAACTGAGTTTAAAAACTGAAAAAAAAAATGGTGATGGTGCTTTGAATGCTTTGCTTGGTTGAATTTAATTCATACTGTTTTTGTTTTGGTGAAATAAAACTAGTTTGTGGTATATATAGCTTATAAGGTTCACTGTATGTGAACTTTAATGAATTTTGCCTCTGGTTCAAAACCGTTTTTTGCCATTTTTAGACTATAATTGGTTCTAATTAATCTTTAGATGTTGATTTTAGAACTATAATTTGATTTTTTGCTTGTGTTTATCCGGCTTGATTGATTTGGATCCGGTTTTTAATTTTCCAGGTGCATTTGAAGGACGGTTCGTTGTTATTGTCTCGATTACTACTGAGAGTATCTTTCGTTTATGCTGGTTCAAGTAATCTTATCATCAATTTATTGCCTAAGTTCCAAGTTGATCCCCTGCCTCAACTCCCTTGCCCCCCAACTTTTAAAAAGATTCCAAACATTGAAAAAGCTGAGAAAACAATCCGAATAAAAACAATGTTAAAGCTAATGCCTGGACTTTTAGAGATTTCTTTAAAGTGAGGCCTATTATCCGAACAACATAACTTATTGTTGCTTGTACTTGATTGCAGTGTCTATCCGTTGTCCCCTTGGAAATTTTCAAATGGGTAATTGCCAGTGTAGCTGGGTTCATGTCAGCAACTTTTGTGGCATCTAATCTCAAAGCTCATATTAATTCAGCTGGAGAAAGATGGTTCTTGATCGTCACTGGCATCTTTCTGTTGCAGTTGGCTCTAGCTGTTGTTAGATGATTCTTCTTAGTAATGGCCATATTGACTTAGGGCTACAAGTTTACATATGAATCGAAGCAGATTGAATGCACGACTAGTCTACAACACAATTAATGTTGCATATTATTATTTTTTGGTGAAAAATAAAATCAAAATTAATACATCAAACTACTAGAAATAAATAGACTACTTATTCTATCCTAACATAAATTTATTAATAACTCACTTGAAGCTTCATCGAAAAAACAAATCATGTTTTTTTTTTAAAGAAAAGGAATATATTTAACACACTATATTTAATTAAATGGGTATTTTTTAAAAAAATTATTAAATGTTAGTTATCAATTAATCAAATTTACAAAATTATGGTTGTGTAGATGATATTTTGGTAACTTTTTGTGATTGTAATATTTGGGACGGTATAATGACATGATATATGTCATTATAATGTTGTAATTTTTTTATGTTGTAAAATTTTATAACATATGGATTATGACCTACAAACTAGTGAAATCATTATGACATATAAACTAGTGAAATCATGTAACCTTTTGTTAATATATGAATATTATGTTTGGATGTGAAATATAATTCTCAAGTTAATTAATTACTTCTAATATTTTTTATTTTAGAATAATTAAATTATTTATTTCAATAATGATATTTTAGCACATTAAATATGTATTACAGTTTAAAAATAATAAAATAGATATATATATTTTTATAGAATTATATATTTGATTTTTTAATTCATATTATAATTATTATATTAAAAATGTTATTAAATTATTTTTAATTAAATTATATTTAATAATAATTATGTTAAAATATGATTAAATTATTTATTATTTTTATTAAATTATTTTCAATAATAACCTTATTAAAATTTAATAACAATAACAATAATCATCTGCCTAACAAAAATTCTGCTAAGGGTATTCTGGTCATTTTAGTTATTTTTCTCATACTATTACAACATCATTCCATTCAACCAAACACAAGAATTCTATTACAGCTCTATTCCATTACATTCAACCAAACAGTTGAATTACTTATTACAGCTCTATTACATTACACCTCTATTCCATTACAGCTCTATTCCATTACAGCGAACCAAACGTAGCATTAGCATTTAAATCAATAATTATTCCTCCATTCGGACAACAGCTGAATCACACAATATGACAGCATAACAACATCACACTTGGTAGCGAAAACTGTTGTGCGGAAGCGTGTAAAAGAGTATAATTATTGTACTGAAAAATCACACTGAGTTCAATTCCCAGGAAAGAGAGGTGGATCACGAGGATCGCTTAAGTACCAGATCTTTCCTAGCCAGAATATCCCTCTATCGTAATTTAATAGCACAATAAATAACTACAATCACACTCACAAGATCTGAAAAATAAATAATAAAGAACACCAGAATTTTAACGAGGTTCGGCAAATTTCGCCTACGTCCTCGGGCACTACCAAATATATTTCACTCCAAAATTACAAGTGAAAAATATACAAATAGGGAGAGAGAACAATGCCTTAAGTAGAGAATGGCAAATTGTGGGATGAAGAAAATGAGAAATGGTTAGGCCTATTTATAGTTGAGGTTCAGGGATCAACTTGCAAAGTACCTATACAAATAGGGACCAAAATTGCAATTATCCCATGCCAATTGTCACCCATTAATTTTGGTGCGCCAACTATTGCCAACCAAGGCCATTTGCTTCCAATGTGCTACAGCCCCCCATCTTTGACTTTTCAAAGATGGGTTGTAGCCAATAATCTCCACCTTGAAGATTTGATTAGGATAATCTTATCTTCACACAATTCTTTCTGCCCTTGCCAATAATATTTGATAGTGCCTTCTTCAACTGTTAAACTTGCAGGATATTGATCAAGTTCAAACAATGTTCGAACTTGGTTCCTGTTACCACCTTGGTCATCATATCTGCGGGATTATCTGCTGTCTTAATCTTCTGAAGGCGAATCTTCCCTTCATCAATAATTTCCCGCACAAAATGGAATCGTACGTCGATGTGTTTTGTACGTGCATGATAGACTTGATTCTTTGCTAAATGAATAGCACTTTGACTATCACAATACACATTAATATGCTCCTGAACCAATCCCAAGGTTTTAACCATACCTTGTAACCAAATAGCTTCCTTTACAGCCTCTGTTACAGCCATGTACTCGGCTTCTGTGGTTGACAATGCAACTGTAGACTGTAGAGTAGACTTCCAACTGATTGGTCCTCCAGCAAGTGTAAACACGTAACCGGTGGTTGATCTTCGTTTGTCCAAATCTCCGGCATAGTCAGAATCAACGTACCCAATAACACCTTCACCAAGTGTATTATCCTGCTCGAACAGTAATCCAAAATCTACAGTCTTTTGAATATACCGTAGAATCCATTTCACAGCTTGCCAATGTCCTTTTCCAGGATTATGCATATACCTGCTCACTATACTAACTGCCTGTGAAATGTCGGGTCTTGTACACACCATAGCATACATTAAGCTACCCACTGCATTAGAATACGGAACTTGCAACATGTATTCTCGTTCTGTATCCGTCGAAGGAGATAGTTGTGCAGAAAGCTTGAAATGAGAGGCCAACGGGGTACTTACAGGTTTTGTCTGCTCGTTAATGCCAAACTGCTGTAGTACCTTCTTCAAATACTGCTTCTGAGACAAGCTAACTCTGCCATGGGCTCTATCTCTACATATTTCCATGCCAAGAATCTTCTTAGCTTCACCAAGATCTTTCATTTCAAACTCAAGATTGAGTTCAGTCTTCAATCTCTTAATCTCAACTTTGCTCTTAGATGCTATTAGCATATCATCAACATATAAGAGCAAGTATATGAAAGTTCCTTCTTGTATCTTCTGGAAATACACGCAATGGTCAAATCTACTTCTTGTGTACCTTTGCCCTTTCATGAACTGATCAAATCGCTTGTACCACTGCCTCGGGGATTGCTTCAATCCATAAAGCGACTTTGTCAATTTGCAAACCCAATTCTCTTTACCAGCAACCTTGAATCCATCTGGCTGAGTCATATAGATTTCCTCTTCCAAATCACCGTGTAAAAATGCGGTCTTCACATCAAGCTGAACTAGTTCAAGATCATATTGCGCAACCAAGGCTAGCAAAATCTGATAGACGAATGCTTCACAACTGGAGAAAACACTTCATTGTAGTCTATTCCTTCTTTCTGAGCATAACCCTTTGCTACCAATCTAGCCTTGTACCGAATTTCATTTTTACCAGGAAATCCTTCCTTCTTTGCATATACCCATTTGCATCCAATTGCCTTCTTTCCCTTGGGTAGTGTCATCAACTCCCAAGTCTTATTTTGATGAAGAGACTGCATTTCTTCATTCATGGCTTGCTTCCACTTTACACCATCAGGGTTACTTATTACTTCTGTGTAAGTAGAAGGAGCATCATCATCTGCAATTGGAAGTGCATAGGCCACTATATCATCAAAGCGAGCAGGCTTACGAATCTCTCTTATTGGCCTCCTATATGCAATTGAATCTTGTTACTGTAGAAGTTCTTGGGTTGGAACTTCTTCATCATTTATTCTTCCACTATTAGCTGGATCCTCATTAACCTTTTCAAGCTCCACCTGCTGCAAAGTACTACTAGTTTTGTCATCCTTTTGTGAATCCTTTAACATGGTTGATTCATCAAAAGTCACATCTTTGCTAAAGACAATCTTCCTTGTATCTGGACACCAGAGACGATATCCTTTTACTCCACTAGTTATACCCAAGAATAATGCTTTCTTTGCTCTTGGGTCTAACTTTGATTCTTTTACATGATAATATGTAGTGGAACCAAAAACATGTAAAGAATCATAATCAGTAGCAGATTTACCAGTCCACATCTCCATAGGAGTTTTGCCATTTATTGCAGTTGATGGCAAACGGTTAATTAGATGGCACGCATATGTAACAGCCTCAGCCCAAAATTCCTTGCCCAATCCAGCATTGGACAACATACATCGAACTTTTTCCAGTATAGTTCGATTCATGCGTTCTGCCACCCCATTCTGTTGTGGTGTATCCCGAACAGTGAAGTGTCGCACGATGCCCTCATCTTGACATACTTGAAGAAATGGATCATTTTTGTACTCAGTACCATTGTCTGATCGAAGTCGTTTGACCTTTCGACCAGTCTAAGTTTCCACCATCTTCTTCCATTTCAGAAATGCATCCAATACTTCACTTTTTCTTTTCATTAGATACACCCATACTTTTCTTGAATAATCATCAACAAAAGTAACAAAATAGTGCATACCTCCCAAAGAAGCCACTTTGGTAGGTCCCCACACATCACTGTGAACGTAGTCCAGAATTCCTTTCGTATTGTGAATTGCTGAACCAAACTTTACCCTCGTCTGCTTGCCCAGAACACAATGTTCACAGAATTCCAATTTGCAAGAATTTGCACCTTTCAACAAGCCTTGCTTCACCAAAGTCTGCAAAGCTTTTTCACCAGCATGTCCCAAACGCATATGCCATAACCTGGTAGCCTCTGAATCTACATCTTTCGCAGAAACTGTTGATGTTGATCCAATAATTGTACTTCCATTTAAAAAGTACAAGTTATTTCTTCTTGTGCCTTTCATCACCGTCAAATTCCCAGCTGCTACCTTTAGTAATCCATCTCTCAAAGTGATTTTGAGCCCTTTAGATTCTAAGGCCCCTAATGAGATGAGATTTTTCTTCAAGCTGGGTACGTAGCGAACATCAGACAAGACTTGGATTGAGCCGTCGTGATTTTTCAATTGGATTGTACCTACTCCCATTGTCTTACAAGCACTGTCATTGCCCATAAGAACAACTCCACCTTCTAGTTCTGTAAGACTAGAAAACCAGTCCTTATTAGAACACATATGGTAAGTACATCCTGAATCCAAAATCCACTCATCAGTATGACATGCCATTGCCATGCCAACCAAGCTAAAGTCTGACTCCTCATCATGTTCTGCTACACATGCATTAGAAATAGCCTTGCCCTTTTGTAACTTAGGACAATTCTTTTTCCAATGCCCTTTCTCACGACAAAAGGCACACTCATCTTTGGAGAGTCTCCCTTTGGACTTTCCCCTTCTACCAGGCTTGCTGCTGCTTGAACGACCTCTTGCTGTCAAGACTTCTACAGTTGTATCTCTGTGATCTCTCTTATCTTTCTTTCAAGTCTCAGATCTATACAACGCACTACAGACTGCATCAAATGTGATTGTATCCTTCCCATGAAGCAATGTGGTGGTAAGATGATCATATTCATCAGGAAGGGAATTCAACAACAATAATGCCTTGTCTTCGTCTCCAAATTTCTCATCCAAATTTAGCAAGTCTGCTAAAATTTTATTGAATGAGTTCACATGGTCATTCATCGACATACCGGGTGCATACGTGAATCGAAAAAGTTTCTTTTTCATATAAAGCCTATTTTCAAGGCTTTTCGTTAGAAACTTTTCTTCCAATGTATTCCACAATTTCCTCGCCGATGTCTCCCTCATGACAGAGTACTTCTGCTCTTTGGCCAAACATAGACAGATTGTACCACACGCTTGTCTATTAATCTTGGCCCACTCCTTGTCATCCATATTGTCAGGTTTTACTTCAAGGGCTATATCTAGCTCTTGCTGACATAAGACATCCAGGATCTCACATTGCCACATACCAAAATTATTGGTACCATCAAATTTCTCTACTTCAAATTTTGCATTGGTCACCGTAGTCCTTGCTGATGACGATGCCTGTGCCATTTTTCTCCTCAATCCCAACTACTGTATACGTGAACAGTACCGTATACGTGAATAGTGCCGCAAACGGTCGTACTCCCCAAGTACGAATCTAGCTCTGGTACCAATTGTTGTGCGGAAGCGTGTAAAAGAGTATAATTATTGTACTGAAAAATCACACTGAGTTCAATTCCCAGGAAAGAGAGGTGGATCACGAGGATCGCTTAAGTACCAGATCTTTCCTAGCCAGAATATCCCTCTATCGTAATTTAATAGCACAATAAATAACTACAATCACACTCACAAGATCTGAAAAATAAATAATAAAGAACACCAGAATTTTAACGAGGTTCGGCAAATTTCGCCTACGTCCTCGGGCACTACCAAATATATTTCACTCCAAAATTACAAGTGAAAAATATACAAATAGGGAGAGAGAACAATGCCTTAAGTAGAGAATGGCAAATTGTGGGATGAAGAAAATGAGAAATGGTTAGGCCTATTTATAGTTGAGGTTCAGGGATCAACTTGCAAAGTACCTATACAAATAGGGACCAAAATTGCAATTATCCCATGCCAATTGTCACCCATTAATTTTGGTGCGCCAACTATTGCCAACCAAGGCCATTTGCTTCCAATGTGCTACAGCCCCCCATCTTTGACTTTTCAAAGATGGGTTGTAGCCAATAAAAACCAACATATTTTAACAGCTTAATTAATTAAAGAAAACCACATAATTGACAGCACATTTCGACAGTGAATTTAACACACTTGGATAGCTTTATTAACTAATAAAACAACATAAATGACGGCACATTAGGACAGTGAATTTAACAAATTTGCACAAGAAATTAAATACGACAAAACATAAGTAACCTACCCTGTTTTAGACAGCATTTATACTCCAATTAAACAAGCATTTACACTTGGTAATCATAGGAAACATTAATTCACAGTCATTTGGACAGCAGTAACAACATTCGGACAGCACTGATTTGCAATATTCATACATTATTAATTACAAGTATTTGGACAGCAGTAACAACATTCGAACAGCATTAATTTGTGCAAAAATGGACAGCATTTAAGCACCAATTTCGACAGCAATTATATGCTCAAAAATGGACAGCACCTAAGCACCA
The DNA here is from genome assembly GCA_005393395.2 of Gossypium australe. Taxonomy (NCBI): domain Eukaryota; kingdom Viridiplantae; phylum Streptophyta; class Magnoliopsida; order Malvales; family Malvaceae; genus Gossypium; species Gossypium australe. The sequence continues at coordinate 16,793,139 of CM016618.1, forward strand.
GTATAGACAACTTATGAATTTGTACTAACCAAAATTAGCCATTAAAAGACAGCATGAAGCCATGCAAATTTAAAGTACTTTCCAACCATTAACCCAAAACCGAATCATCAATGTTAACGTAATAAAAATTTGAACATGAAATAAATAGAAACTAATTCAGAGAAAACTCACAAAAATTTTCCCAAGCTGCTTCCTACCTCCTCAAGCCTGTTCCTTGTCTTTCCCACAATGCTCTTCACCCACCTCTTTAGCTAAACATAACCAGCCCCAAGTTAAAAAAAAAAATGGAAACATTCAACAAAATATGAGTGAGTTTGGATGATTAGGTTGTGACTCTTTCATGTTTTATTAATTCACTTTTTGTCGAGATTTAATTTGGTTAGTTGCCTAACTATGCTCTTTTATTTAATTTGTTGAATTATTTCTTATTGTTCTAGATAATAAAAAAATGGAAAAAAATATTGATTATTAATTAGTTACTTGTTGATTGAGCTTGAACAGTTAAATTCATATTTTGAGAGGAAACTCGTTTTTGTTCTTGAATACTCTTGATTGATGCACTTGTTTTTAATTCAGCATTTGTTTATTTATTTATTTTTTAGTTTGGTAATTTGTCTAACTCGATCTCGATTATAACCAACTTTTCTGGTTTTTCTCCACACCCTTAACCTAAGCCCTATTACAACCTCTTAAAGACCTTTTATTTGGTGTGTCATATCATTTTATAGTGGTGGTGATTTGATTTTCAAGCAAGCTTATAGTAATTACATTTCTTGTTTGACTGTTGAGTGTTTATTTCTTGAACCTTAAACACTTTGAGTGCCTTGAGTGAATCTTTAATGAGGATGTCAATTCTTGTCGATTTTGAATAAAAGGTAATTACTTAGATAAAGGGAGATACCTATGTTTTTGTGCTTTAAAAATTTTCGACTTGGATTATTTGAATTTTTAGTGCACTTTTAGTTGAATTGTCAATACATGATTATTTACGAATTATTTTGAAACATTATTGATAAGAATTATAAGTTGAGAAAGATTAACTTCAATGAAAGTTGAGAATTTTGCTTGAGGAGAAGCAAAAGCTTAAGTGTGGGGATATTTGATAAATGATAAAACTAGCATATTTTAATCCCGTTCTTAATGCATTTTTTGATAATTATTTATTCAAATTGATGAATTTGATGCTCCTAATCCTTTGAATTCATGTTTCTATACTTAGGTGAGCATTTGGGAGCAAAAGGAGCGACAAACGACCAAAAATTGGACAAAAAGAGCAGATTTTAGGAGCCACATAGGCCGGACACACGCCCGCATGAGCCACACATCCATGTGCCAGCCCGTGTCGACTTCGCAACTCGCTTCCAAAAAATGCGAGAAAACGCAATTTTTAGGCTTTCTAAGCATTCTAAAGTCTATAAATACCAAATAGAAGAAGACATATGGGAACCATCAAAGAATATTGAAGAAAACAACTCGAAGAACTATTAGAGCCAACTCTGAAGTAGATTCCCATCAAGATCGAAGACCTCCTTTTAATTTCTTTTGAAGTTTTTATGAGTTTCTTTGTTTCTTGTGGTTTTCTGACTTTGAGATGTTTTCATACAGAATTATGAACTAAATTCCCTAGATACCTAGGGAAGATGAAACCTATGATGAATTCTATTATTCAATTTCAGTTTTACGCGATAAATACTTGGTTCTTATTCTCAATTATGTGTGCTTATTTCTTGTTTTAATATTTTCAGAATATTAATTCAAGTTGAATGTGCCTAATTCAGTGGAGGAAAATTTCATGTTTAAGAGTAGGTCTAGCATAATTGAGTGGAGTTGCATGCAATCCTAGAAATAGGACGACATAAATCTACGGGGTTAGAGTTAAATCTAATAAGGGAATTCATAAATCGAGTTAATGCAACGATAGGAGTTTTAATTAGAAAGAGATTTCAATTAATTAACCTAGAGTCAGTTACTCTTACTCTCGAAAGAGATATTAGCATAATTTAGGGATTTCTACGGATTCAGATTCATAATAATAGATGAAGTCTAGGTGGATTCTTTCTTGCGTATTGTCTCTTTCATTGGTTATCTTTTGATTATTTTCTTGATTCATTCTCTGTTGAGTTCTTAGTTAAATTAGTTGTAATTTTAGTTTAAAACCCATCACTCCAAATTGTCGGCTAATAATAGAAAAATGGTAATTACTTATACTTTTAGTCCTCATGGATACGATATCTCTACTCACCATAGTTATACTATTTATCGATAGGTGCACTTGCCTTTGTCGTATTTTTAATTAGTCACGTGAGATACATCAACTTTTTGGCATCGTTGTTGGGGACTAAAATATTAGGAACATTTTATTTTTATTAATTTAGCCATTTTTATTTTTATTTTTTGTTTTAAGTTTAATTTTTACATTCTAATTTTTCTTTTGTTTGCTTCTGGTAAGATCTTTTGGTTTATGACTAGAAGAAACCCATCGGGACCATTTTTTTTTTAATAGTGAAATTGAAAGTACTGCTCGCAGAAATCGTAGACAAGCGAGGCAGAGCCGATTGAATATAGTAGACGAACAAAAGGACATCATTATTACTGAGGAAATGGGTGAATCAGAATATTTATCTACCTCCTGCAGCTCTTGTTCCTCGTACTATGTGTGATTGTGGCTGAATCGAGTATTGTACGACCCACCGTTGCTGCAAATAGTTTCGAAATGAAGCTTAACATAATTCAGATGGCACAATAGTATGTTCACTTTGATGGATTGCAAGATGTAGACCCAATTACTCATTTAGCTAATTTTCTAGAAATTTGCGATACTTTCAAGATTAATGGTGCCACTGATGATGCCATTTGTTTACGGTTGTTCCCATTCTTGTTGAGGAACAAAGCAAAACAGTGGTTAAACTCTTTACCATGAGGTTCCATCACTACATAGGCTCAAATGACTGAGAAATTTTTGTTGAAGTATTTCCCACTAGCTAAAATAACCAAGTTGAGGAATGATATCTCTTCCTTTGTTAAGATCAATTTAGAGACGTTATACAATGCATGGGAGAGATACAAGGACTTATTGAGAAAGTGCCCTCATCATGGGTTACCTTTATGGTTACAAATCATCAATACGAGGCAACGGATACTTGTTCTTGACTGTGACTTTATTAAGTTGTTGATAATCAATGCACAAATACATCGATTCATCGTTTTTCTTAACAAATAACACAGGCGCCCCTTAGGGAGAAACACTAGGCCAGACAAACCATCTATCTATTAACTCTTGCAATTATGTTTTTAATTCTTTTAACTCAGTCGGTGCCATTTTATATGGAGCAATCAGTATCGGAGAAGTTCCCAGCACTAATTCAATAGAAAACTCAACCTCTTTGACCAGCGGTAACCCTGGCAACTCCTCTAGAAACACATCCCCAAAATCACAAATGGTTGGAACTAATTCCAACTTTGATTATCTAATATGTATGCCAAATATGCCTAGCACCTTTTTCATATAAATTTCTGACCTGACAAAGCAGAAATAATATTGGTGGCACTATCTAATTTGTCTTATTCAACCCTTACTGTTTCACCATTCTGACATTTCAAAATAAGTTGCTTTTTTCTACAATTTACAACTGTATCATGTAAATTCAACCAATCCAACGAGAATAACATCGAATTCATTAAATGGAAATATCATCAAATCAGCTGAAAAGTTGCAATCTCGAATTTTCAGTGGGTAATTTTTACAAACTTTGTCAACTAATACATACTGACCTAACGGATTAGTTATTTTGACCATAAATTTAGTCAAATCTACTCGTATTTTCTTATCTATTACTAACTCGGTGTGTCGTAACCATTTTTTTTGAAAACGGGAATCGACTTGGTTTTGAAAACGAAAATAAAACGGCAGTCGCCACCGATCTTTATTTGGTGTGATCAGATCACCTTTGTTTTAATAAAATGTTTAGGTTTACTGAAACAATGTTTTTTTTTTTTTGTCTACGAAATTTTGAGAAATTGGGTTCGGGAGTCGGTTGCGTGCGAGGAAGGGTTAGCACCCTCGTCACGCCCAAAATTGGTACCGAATTGATTAATTAATGTCCTTATGTCGAAAGTTGGAAATTTGGAAAAGTTATAAATTTTCCAAGGAAAATTAATCAATATTGAATTTGAATCTCAAGATTAACTCGTTTCGAAGGAAATAAAAAATATCACATCCAGTACATTAGGACATAACACTTTTATACCCCGACACTGAGATCATCTTTGATCTTCAAGACATGCAATTAAGGAAGGGTATTTGATCATCTGGTTGGATAGAAAATTGACACCCAGTATGTTAGGGCATCATTTTCTGACTTTCCAAACGCATAAATATTGCCTTGGTTTAGAAAATCTTATCTCGAAATAACGAAGCATCACATCCAATAAGTTAAGACACAACATATCGAATTCTCGAGAATAAGCTTTTATTTATTTAAAACCTATTGCTTAAAAGGATACTCCACTATTTAGGTTAAACGAGAAAAATCGAAACCCAGTAAGTTAGGGCACGACTTTCTCGAATTTCCACAACGTGAAATATTGCCTTATTTTGAAGAATTTTCGTTTTGAATAGTATCGAGTGCAACATGTAAAGGCATACATTTGTTTATTTGAAATAAAATGAAGTGATCTAAATTGGAAAATATGTTAGGGTTTAATCCGCGATACAGTGGCATGAGATAGAGATATGACAATGAACATGGAACGATTAGTATAGGAACACAAATTTACACAATGGACTATAATAATGTGACAATATAAATAAATGAATCATGATCCATGCAACAACAATAATATAATATTATACAACATCTAAATATTAATGTTAATAATTAAGAACCAATGAATCCAATAATTTTTAAAAGAGATCATACATAGAACGATTTAAAATAATTAACAAAACGATTTTACGTAAAGAATTCATAAAAATGAGTAAATAATACATAAAGCAATTTAAAATAATATCAAAGGTTTAGAATAAATAATATGTAAAAAGAAATTTAAGATACATAATACATAAAAATATAAAGTGGTTTAAAACAGATAACATAATATTTACAAGGGATAGCATATAAAACTGTTTGAACCAAATAATACATATAAAACTTTTAAAATAAAAAATATATACATATATACCGAAATTTAAAATAAGCAATATATATAAGAGGAATAAATAATACTTTAAAATAGTTTAAAACGAATACTACATGTATAAGAAGCCAATAATATGTAAGAGAAAGTCTACAATGGTTATTATACGAAACATTTAAGATGAACGATAAATTCGAAAGAAAAAAACGATACATAAAAATAAAACTTAAGGTAGCATGTAAAATAGTTTAAAATGAATAGATAAAATAAAAGATAATATGTATATGTGATAAAATGGTTTACTAAATAATATTTGAAAATTTAGAATGAATAAAATGATTTAAAATAAATAATATATACATCATTAGAATGAATAAATAAAATAATAAATGAAAGGGGTTAAAAAACAACAGATTAGGGCCTGAATTAACATAAAAAAAAATTAAAGAACTGAATTTAAAAGAATAAAACAGATTGGGGTCCATCTGGGTGCGCAGGGAAACAAAGAGGACCGAATGGGAAATATCCCCGGCCTCTATGCGCTGCGTTTTACGCTGGACTAAATTGAAATAGCGTATAAAATTCGGGGCAAAATTTAAATAAAAAAATGAAATTAAGTACGATTAAACGATGGCACAACATGGGAGGACCAAATGCGCAATTTTCCCATTAAGGGTAAAAACGCGCGGATTCCCTGCTATACGGGTCGGGTCACACGGGTCTCCCCAAGACGACGCCGTTTTGGCGCTTGGGGAGACCCTTGAAACGGTGCCGTTTTTGGTGGGCATATTTAAGCCTCAATTTCCCTTTTTTTTCTATTTGCAGACCTCTCATCTTCAAAAAATAAGACAAACACTCCAGCCTTCTCTCCCTCTCATTTCCGTCCGACGATTGGCCTCCCCTCAGCCTCCTGTCGCACCACCGCGCCACCACAGTATCGGTGGCCGGTGATGCCCAAAATTGGGCCTTTTGGTCCTTTCCCGAACCCTTTTGAAACCCCGAAAACCCCAGAGCGAGAACCTCCTTTTCTTTGCCTTAAACCTGGCTTCGACGACGGAGACGAGGCTCTGACGACGCGCCCGACGGTTCAGGTATGGTCTCTCCGCTCTTCCCTTCTTTATTTTGTTTTTTTGAAAGTTTAAAACAACAAACGTAACAACAATAAAAAGAGTAAGCAGTAAACTATAACAAAATCGAGATCAACCTTTTTATATTTTTTGATTTCTAATAGTTTTTATTTCTTCAGTGTTTTTGAAAGCCAGCCGAGAGATACAAAATTTGTTTGCTTCAGTTTATATAACCGATTTACAGATGCGATTTTTTTAATTTCACTTCGTTTTCTGTTGGTCTTTGTCGTTTTGCTTTCTCTTTGTTTTCGTTTCTTGTTTTTGCAGATGATGTGTCGTCAGAGGCATGCGGAGGAAGACCCTACTGGCGTGCGGTGCGCATGGGGTGATGGGCAATGGTGGCCAGCAGTGGTGTTGACCGAGGGAGCGGATGTCAGGGGCTTGGGTTAGGCGGCGGCTAATTCAGGGTTTTAGAAACCCTAAATTTCCTGATACAATTTTAATGTTTTGGACCTGTCGGGCCTTTCAGATTTTTGGTTTTGGATTAAATTGGTTTGGGTTATAAAATTGGGTTGATTTAATTGGGTTTGGGTTGATGTTTATTGGACTGTTATTTTGGGCTTATCGGGCCCCGGGTTTGGGTTTTAGTTAAAGGCCCGGGCAAAATTTGGGTCTTACAGCTGCCCCTATTTGCTCATTGTCGTGAAACGAGAATAGAGCAAAGACAATAGAAAAACCAATTTTGCCCGGTCCTGGCCAAGTATTGGTTCCTCGAGTGCTTTTTCTCTGCCAGGTAGCTTCAAACTCCACTGTAACTTGTTGTTTCGCTCTACTCCACTGCTACTTCTGAGAGATAGGGCCTGTAGCCTCAATCCGCATTTTTGCAATCTTTGGCCTATTCCACTGCTGGTCAAGGCAACATGACTATGGCTTAAATCACATTCCACTATTGTTTAGAGACACAATGTTCGCCTTCGACCTCGTCTCACCACTGTTTATGGCGACAAAATCTACAATCTTCAACCTCTCCCACCGTTGATCGGTGGCAATAGGACGATCTTCGACCTCTTCCACCGTTGGTTAGTGGCAATATAACAATCTTCAACCCTTCCACCACTGTTCAGTGGCAACAGGACAATCTTCAACCCGTTCCACCGCTGTTCAGTGGCAACAGGACAATCTTCAACCCGTTCCACCGCTGTTCAGTGGCAACAGGACAACCTTCAACCCGTTCCACCGCTGTTCAGTGGCAACAGGACAACCTTCAACCTGTTCCACCGCTGTTCAGTGGCAACAGGACAATCTTCAACCCGTTCCACCGCTGTTCAGTGGCAACAGGACGATCTTCAATTTGCCTCCTTCAGGAAGTCCTCAATCTTTAGTCTGCTCCACTATCATCTCTAGGGAACAAGATCTGAACTTTTTGGTTTGCTTCCTTACTATCTCTAGGAAGACTTCAATCTTCAGCCTGCCCCACTATCGTCTCTAGGGAACAAAATCTGAACTTTTTGGTTTGCTTCCTTACTATCTCTAGGAAGACTTCAATCTTCAGCCTGCCCCACTATCATCTCTAGGGAACAAAATCTGAACTTTTTAATTTGCTTCCTTACTATCTTCAAGAAGACTTCAATCTTCAGCCTGCCCCACTATCATCTCTAGGGAGCAAAATCTGAACTTTTTAATTTGCTTCCTTACTATCTTTAGGAAGACTTCAATCTTCAATCTGCTCCACTATCATCTCTAAGGAACAAAATCTGAACTTTTTAATTTGCTTCCTTACTATCTTCAGGAAGACTTCAATCTTCAATCTGCTCCACTATCATCTCTAGGGAACAAAATCTGAACTTTTTAATTTGCTTCCTTACTATCTTCAAGAAGACTTCAATCTTCAATCTGCCCCACTATCATCTCTAGGGAACAAAATCTAAACTTTTTAATTTGCTTTCTTACTATCTTTAGGAAGACTTCAATCTTCAATCTGCTCCACTATTATCTCTAGGGAACAAGATCTGAACTTGCTACACTGTTCTTTGAGGAACCTGTCCTGTAGAATATGCTTATGCTTAAATAAATGATGAGGATGCTATGATCGGAATGACTCGAATGCTCCAAACTATTTGTATGAATGCAGAATGCCATAAGAATGGTCTTTTTTTCAAAGATTAGGGTGCAATGATCAGGATGAATCGAATGCCCCTGAGCAAATATGTATCATGGGAGTGATTTTTGTACAACGATTAGGGTGCAATGATCAGAATGAATGCCCTTAACTAAATGTGTTTCGCATGAATGTAGGATTTCATGAGAATGATCCCCTTCTAACAGTTTAAGGTGGTCATCACTGATGTCTTATGCTACAATTTTGTTCGGCTGGTGTTCATGATGGAAAATCCAGGAAAACAAATATTTTGCTCAACAAATTTGCCCCACTGTAACCTCAGGATTCACCTCATTGTGACCTAGGGGTATAGGATCTGAACCCTTTCATTCGTCCCAATGCGACTTCAAACCGTAGGATTTGTTTCTTCTTCAACCCATCTCATTGCTATTTCAGGGTACAAGATCTGTATTCTTCCATCTATTGATCACTCTTCAGGTGTCCCAACCAGATGTGTATACATGATGCTCGTATAAATACAGAATATCATTTCCTTTTGACAATGATTCCAATTTTGCACTTGGGTTAACAATGCCCATTTTTCATCAGGAGCGTATCACTAACGCAATACCTTGTCATTTTGTTCAATCGCTATTTTGACAAAAATCTGAAGAGATAACCTTAATTTGGACTCATGATGTTTCCAATCCTTAAGCTGGTGGATCTTAAACAATGATCCTGTTTCAGACTCCTGTATTGTTTAGAGGTTTCCAGAGTAATATGCGAAACTCCTTTCATGAAAGTATTATTAGTCCAATAATCCTTATTTCAATTCAAAATGCTTGAAAAGGATCATAATGATGGACGAAACAGAAATTTATTGGGAGCATAGCTCGAAACAAACAAGTTAATAAATGCAAAGAAATTTATTTAGAGTGTATTTTGAAAAGACAAAGATAGCAAACCCAAAATGGGTAGAATAGAAGCTAGGTGCCCTAGATATCGCAGCTTGAGCTTCTCTGTTTAAACTTCTTGAGGACCATTTTAAACTCAATATGTGTTTTGGGGATTCGGAGCCCTTTGTCGATGCCCTAAGATGTAACATACCTCTTCATTATTACTTCAAGCATAGCGAGCCTACTATATGCCCCACCTTTGATCAAAATTTGAGCGGCCCTTTTCGGGTTTTCAACTCAAACCCACCTTTGGTCTCAAGGCGCCCTTTGCGGGTTTTCGCCTTTGGCCTCTCCTTTTCCTTCTTCTTTTACTGAAGATTTCCTTCTTGCTTGTTTTTTGATTTTTTTTTTCGGATTGCGCAAATCCCTGCCATCCATTTCGGTCGATACTCAATGCTTTCCCAAAACAGGCCTTCTTTGCCGCATAAGGTCCTTCCTAGTTTGGCATTCACTTTCTTCTGAAGTCTCTTTTGCGTGAGAGGATTTTTCTTTCAAAGCCCTATCATGAAATTTTCTAAGGTGATCCTCATCATCTGATTGTGACAGATAGGTCTCAATATTTTCTCTTCAAATTCACTTGGTTACATCGGAATTGGATCCATTCCGCCTTATCCCATTTTGGCTCGGCCCACGCCTCGGGAACAGAGGATTTTGACTTCACTAGGCGAAACCTAATGAGGAAGGGGTTGCCCCAGCAGAGGTCCTGGCCGACATTTAATGAGTATAAAGGGTAAACGTAACTTCTATATGCCAATATTCACAAGTTTAGGTCATCTTCCTAACGACCCTTATTTTATTCCCTTTTTTTATTACTATGACGTGGCACTTGATCTTTGAAAAGACCGCAAACTTTTGACATTGTGCGGTTAAATATGATCCTTTCACCATTTTTGTTAATTTTTTTGGTCTTTTTTGGTCTAATAACTATCGACTTTGTAATATTGGCATACGAAGCTACCCTTACCCTCTCAGTGAAAAGATCGACATCCATGAAGATGAATTGATGCGAACCAGAAGCTTTCGAGGAGATTGGCTTGATAACGTCCATGCCCCATGTGTAGAAAAAATGGAAGAGGCACATAAGTTCTGTCCTCCCCGATTTGGCGTTTGATGCAATTTTCCTTTCTGGGTCGACCAGAAGCTCGAACCTCTTGATTGGCTTAGTCAGGGTAGAACCATCAGCATGTGATCTTCAAATATCCTTATGGACCTCTTCTGTGACTTCCTTAGCTTGGACAGCATACTCATGCCTTAGTAGTCCCGGCGTGATCATACGAACATATCTTTAAACTCTTGGAGATAGCTCAATGATTCCTTGCCTTGTTCCTGCGGCAAGCTAAGCTTCCATCTTCATCTCCCTTGTAGTGTTTGCTGACACTTCGTAAGATAAAATCTACCATTCTTAACAATTTAGGAAATAAGTTGTGGCCTCTGCCATCTCCACAGTCCTCCAATCTCTTTAGACACATATCTCGTTAAAAAGAGAGTCGGTAACAGCGTCGCTTATGTCATTGATATCTGGGGGACCCATTGTGGGTATGAAGGTAGAAAATTAAAAGTATGATATGAAAATGAAACGATGTAGAGTATGAAATACGAAGAGTGAAAATAAAGATGCATTTTATTGAAATAACAATTCTGGAAACAAGCCTATTTCACAAAAGGACTCTTGTTGCCTCTAGGCTTAAAGCAACAAGCATGTTTTGAATATTACTCCAGATTAGCTAAAATACAGGGATCCCTTCCACAGTCCCATTGTTCAAAACACTCCAAGTATGTAGGGGTTTGGAAAATTTGATTCTTCTGTTCACTCCTTAGATGTGTCATTGGCATTCTGATTTCTCAATTTCTCGGCTTCTGATGACTTCTTTAAGGAATCGAGACTCTCCTACCCCCTCCTTCAATTGCTGCAAATTACTGCTCTGGTCGACTCATCGAACTTCAAAACTCCTACTTTAATAAGCTTCTCCACCAATTTCTTAAACGCAATGCAATTATCAGTTGAGTGACCCATTATTCTAGCGTGAAACTCGCATTGAGCATTCGAATCATACCGTTTGGGGTATGGGGGCTGCATTGGTTTCATGTAGTGAGGAGCCACCATATGTGCATCAAACAGGCTTTGATACAACTCCCCATATGTCATTGGAATTGGTGTAAACTGGAGTTGCTTTGCATTGGATTCTTAACTTGATGAGCCCTGATAACCTGTTGTAAGGGCCCTTGATTGCCCTATAGTGACCAATTTGGGGTGCTTGCTCAAACTGTTCAGTTTATTTCCCTTATTTCTCGAGGCCTTTAAAGTCTGCTCTCTCCTTTCCTTTGTCTCTACTTGAACAATCTATTTGGCTCGATCATCCTTAGGGTTAAAACATGAGCCCCTCGGGAAACTCGACAGTGCCGGGGTATCAATCTGACATTGGGGTTTGATAATGATGGGAACCCCATGCGACTGTGTATCTGGTTGAGTCGGGATATTCATCGGGGAATAAATGATTTCTTCGTCATCATCCGCACTGTTGACCCCTTGGTCACTCCTTTTTTCAGATCCTCCAGCTAATAACTGGGTTAGCTGACCTATCATATTCCTTTGCAATTCTTGCATTTGTTCCCGTATCTCTTGTTGAATTTTGGTCAATTGCTCTTGCATCCGTATTTGCATTTTCTCAATTCTTTCTAACCTTTGTTCCATGTCTTCTAGCTAACTGAAATAACTTAACTTAATTAGGGTCTTTCTACAAATTTTAATGCATGCGATACGATGTAATGCAAATGCATGCAACGCAATGCAAATCATGTAATGCAAATGCATGGAATGAATGCAAAAAGAAAGAGAGGCGTTGATCATGAATTCAATTCTATTAGAAGAACTTTTCTAGAGAATACATTTCTTTACATAAAATGGATTGCATATACGGCCATGTCCTCATAGTCCAGGTGAAAACACTAATCCTCTTCTTCGTGTTTATGATTGTGCCCCATGAACTTCCTCAATAGACGCCTTTTCTAGCTCATTGTTGCTTGGTCCAGTTCGTACCTCGTCACTCGCTCATCCTCCACGATACTCGTAATCTTCTGACGACTCTCGAACAATCCTTGTCGGCTTGAATCTTCTTCGTATCCGGATGTTTATGGTTATGTCCCTTGAACTTCCTCAACAGACGTCTCTTCTAACTTTGTTGCTTGGTCCAGGTCGTACCTCGTCACTCGCTTATCCTTCGTGATACTTGTAATCTTCTAATGACTCCCGAACAATCCTTGCCAGCTTGAACCTTCAGGTAGTGTCTTGTCTTGTTGTTTACCTAGACTATGCTTGGACGACCGTATTATAATCCACTTTATCACGTAACACATTCCCTTATGACAAAACTCCTCTATTTAGGAATCGAATATGAATCAACACCTCCTTTCTAAGATGATGCGATGCCATGCAATCAAGACAGGGGATAATGTGTTAGCACAAGAGAGATAAACAATCACAAAAGAAAACACGTTAGTGCAAGAAAACTAAACAAACACAGAACACCTGTCTAGGTGACCGCTAGGGGTTCGACGTGGCTCTACCTAGGGTAAGCTCTTAGGTCTCTCTACATGTGGTTTAGCTCTAGAGTTGAGGTACCCAAACCAGTAGATTCCTCGATCCTCACCCATTATAGGTTCATACGGACCGAGTTCAGTTCAGGGGAATACATTTCCCTATGGCCATGCGGAAGTGAAAACTTCACGAAGACATAGGTACGGATGTATCCCGAAAGCAATCCACTAGCCCATGCGGAGGTGAAAACCTCACGAAGGCATAGCTTCTTGCTCCCACTTAAAGGGTGTGACCACAACGGTCATGCAAATATGAATGTAGAAATATCCTAAGAGACTCAACCTTATTGCAATCCTAGCACCAACAAAGTTGAAAATAGAGAACAAATTGAAAAATACAACCATTTTTATTAATACTGATTTTGAAACATTCGAATGAATTGGAATAATCATCAAAGGCCATCTCATCTCGAAGTGTCGAAATGCCATATTCAGTAAGTTAGGACACAGCACCCTGAATTCTCAGGAGTAAGATAGGACACAATTCGGATCATTGTCATTTTGAAAATTCTTATCTCGAGGTAACGAGATGTCACACCCAGTAAGTTAGGGCACAACACTTTGTACTCTCGAGGATAAGCTTTTTATTTTAAATCAAGAGAAAAATGATTTTTGAAAAAGATTTTCCAAATTTTGACAAAAGGACAAAAAATAATCAATTTTATGGCCTGACTCTCTTATTGTTCCCCAGCGGAGTCGCCAAGCTGTCGTAACCATTTTTTTGAAAACGGGAATCGACTTGGTTTTGAAAACGAAAATAAAATGGGAGTCGCCACCGATCTTTATTTGGTGTGATCGGATCACCTTTGTTTTAATAAAATGTTTCGGTTTACTAAAACAATGTTTTTTTTTTGTCTACGAAATTTTGAGAAATCGGGTTCGGGAGTCGGTTACGTGCGAGGAAGGGTTAGCACCCTCGTCATGCCCAAAATTGGTACCGAATTGATTAATTAATGTCCTTATGTCGAAAGTTGGAAATTTGGAAAAGTTATAAATTTTCCAAGGAAAATTAATCAATATTGAATTTGAATCTCAAGATTAACTCGTTTCGAAGGAAATAAAAAATATCACATCCAGTACGTTAGGACATAACACTTTTATACCCCGACACTGAGATCATCTTTGATCTTCAAGACATGCAATTAAGGAAAGGTATTTGATCATCTGGTTGGACAGAAAATTGACACCCAGTACGTTAGGGCATCATTTTCTGACTTTCCAAACACACAAATATTGCCTTGGTTTAGAAAATCTTATCTCGAAATAACGAATCGTCACATCCAATAAGTTAAGACACAACATATCGAATTCTCGAGAATAAGCTTTTATTTATTTAAAACCTATTGCTTAAAAGGATACTCCACTATTTAGGTTAAACAAGAAAAATCGAAACCCAGTAAGTTAGGGCACGACTTTCTCGAATTTCCACAACGTGAAATATTGCCTTATTTTGAAGAATTTTCGTTTTGAATAGTATCGAGTGCAACATGTAAAGGCATACATTTGTTTATTTGAAATAAAATGAAGTGATCTAAATTGGAAAATATGTTAGGGTTTAATCCGCGATACAGTGGCATGAGATAGAGATATGACAATGAACATGGAACGATTAGTATAGGAACACAAATTTACACAATGGACTATAATAATGTGACAATATAAATAAATGAATCATGATCCATGCAACAACAATAATATAATATTATACAACATCTAAATATTAATGTTAATAATTAAGAACCAATGAATCCAATAATTTTTAAAAGAGATCATACATAGAACGATTTAAAATAATTAACAAAACGATTTTACGTAAAGAATTCATAAAAAATGAGTAAATAATACATAAAGCAATTTAAAATAATATCAAAGGTTTAGAATAAATAATATGTAAAAAGAAATTTAAGATACATAATACATAAAAATATAAAGTGGTTTAAAACAAATAACATAATATTTACAAGGGATAGCATATAAAACTGTTTGAACCAAATAATACATATAAAACTTTTAAAATAAAAAATATATACATATATACCAAAATTTAAAATAAGCAATATATATAAGAGGAATAAATAATACTTTAAAATAGTTTAAAACGATACTACATGTACAAGAAGCCAATAATATGTAAGAGAAAGTCTACAATGGATATTATACGAAACATTTAAGATGAACGATAAATTCGAAAGAAAAAAACGATACATAAAAATAAAACTTAAGGTAGCATGTAAAATAGTTTAAAATGAATAGATAAAATAAAAGATAATATGTATATGTGATAAAATTGTTTACTAAATAATATTTGAAAATTTAGAATGAATAAAATGATTTAAAATAAATAATATATACATCATTACAATGAATAAATAAAATAATAAATGAAAGGGGTTAAAAAACAACAGATTAGGGCCTGAATTAACATAAAAAAAAAAATTAAAGAACTGCATTTAAAAGAATAAAACAGATTGGGGTCCATCTGGGTGCGCAGGGAAACAAAGAGGACCGAATGGGAAATATCCCCGGCCTCTATGCGCTGCGTTTTACGCTGGACTAAATTGAAATAGCGTATAAAATTCGGGGCAAAATTTAAATAAAAAAATGAAATTAAGTACGGTTAAACGATGGCACAACATGGGAGGACCAAATGCGCAATTTTCCCATTAAGGGTAAAAACGCGCGGATTCCCTGCTACACGGGTCGGGTCGCACGGGTCTCCCCAAGACGACGCCGTTTTGGCGCTTGGGGAGACCCTTGAAACGGTGCCGTTTTTGGTGGGCATATTTAAGCCTCAATTTCCCCTTTTTTTCTATTTGCAGACCTCTCATCTTCAAAAAATAAGACAAACACTCCAGCCTTCTCTCCCTCTCATTTCCGTCCGACGATCGGCCTCCCCTCAGCCTCCTGTCGCACCACCGCGCCACCACCGTATCGGTGGCCGGTGATGCCCGAAATTGGGCCTTTTGGTCCTTTCCCGAACCCTTTTGAAACCCCGAAAACCCCAGAGCGAGAACCTCCTTTTCTTTGCCTTAAACCTGGCTTCGACGACGGAGACGAGGCTCCGATGACGCGCCCGACGGTTCAGGTATGGTCTCTCCGCTCTTCCCTTCTTTATTTTGTTTTTTTGAAAGTTTAAAACAACAAACATAACAACAGTAAAAAGAGTAAGCAGTAAACTATAACAAAATCGAGATCAACCTTTTTATATTTTTTGATTTCTAATAGTTTTTATTTCTTCAGTGTTTTTGAAAGCCAGCCGAGAGATACAAAATTTGTTTGCTTCGGTTTATATAACCGATTTACAGATGCGATTTTTTTAATTTCACTTCGTTTTCTGTTGGTCTTTGTCGTTTTGCTTTCTCTTTGTTTTCGTTTCTTGTTTTTGCAGATGATGTGTCGTTAGAGGCATGCGGAGGAAGACCCTACTGGCGTGCGGTGTGCATGGGGTGATGGGCAATGGTGGCCGATAGTGGTGTTGACCGAGGGAGCGGATGTCAGGGGCTTGGGTTAGGCGGCGGCTAATTCAGGGTTTTAGAAACCCTAAATTTCCTGATACAATTTTAATGTTTTGGGCCTGTCGGGCCTTTCAGATTTTGGGTTTTGGATTAAATTGGTTTGGGTTATAAAATTGGGTTGATTTAATTGGGTTTGGGTTGATGTCCACTGTAACTTGTTATTTTGGGCTTATCGGGCCCCGGGTTTGGGTTTTAGTTAAAGGCCCGGGCAAAATTTGAGTCTTACACGGTGCATATATATATGAGTGTGTTGATCCCAGGTCAATTTTTAAGATTGGTGGTCAATTTTTCTGTCTCCATATTGTGACCTCTTTTTGAGGAAAAATTAGTAAAACACTTGTTTATTGAGGTGGATGTTGTGTAACAATTGTAAACCTTAAATTTTCATTATATGTCACTTTTATTTATTTAGAGTTAATTTTAAATACAACAAAGCTAATAAGAAATTTTAAATACAACAAAGCTGATAAGGACCTTGACATGCTTCTTGCGCTTAAAAACCTTCTTCAACAATCAGTTCCCATTACAATATTCAGGTTGGTATTATATTTTTATGTCAATACTTGTTTTCAATGCTTTTTTGAAATAAGTTAAATATGTATGAAGAATCAAAGTGAACGATTTTGAAAAGAAATTTTTATGCAATTTGACTGATAGTTTCTTTTTCTTTTTTCTTTTTTGCATTTGATTAGTGGAGACCAAGATGATATAATACCGACGATGGAAACTTTACAACATTTGGAAAAGTTCGATGAAGAGTTAAATATCAAGTTAACAAAAGAGGAAACTTGGAGCTTTAGTAACAAGGTTTTATGTTTACTCATTTAATTATATATATTCGATTCTTATTTATATTATGATTAAATATATTTAAGCATCAAATTATCCCTCTGATATGATTACCCAATTTGGGCGTAAACTCGAATAATTAATTAATTTTAATTGTTGACTCAATTAGCTTGATTAAGGCTTTCAAGGCTCTCTTCCTAGTTCAATAGGTTTGGTCATGGACATAGGTTTGGTCATGGACAAGACTTTTCACAAATTTTAGGCAAATTGTCTCAGATTTTTATTTAAATATGAAATTATTAATATAAACATATTTATACTTTCTAAATAGTTAATCAAGCCAATACGTTGGCTCCGGCTAAGATTTAGTAATTGAAAAATATTTTAAACATAATCATAAAAAAAATAAAAATATTAGAGGAAAATTATTTTGCAGCATTTCATATATATATTGAACATTGAAATGAGTTTTTTTTTTCAATTGAATAACCAACTCATAAATAACACTATTTATATTTATAAACTTTTATTTTTAATATAATAAAATTAATGATAAATATTTAACAGGAAGGAGGGTTGAAGTATGAACTTGGAGACTTACTAAAATTTTTGACGGTTAAGGGAGGTAATCATTATATTACATCTTCTCGACCATCGCAAGCTTTTTCTATTTTCAAAATTTTCACAATTAATTGGATGCATTGAGGATCGGTGGTGAAATTTATGGAGCATACGGTCATGATTCATATTGAATCCATCATTCGCCATAATAAGACTTGTCGTTGTAATAACTTTTTGTGATATGTATTATTTTATGATGTATGAACATCATAACTTTTTATATTATACAATAATATAATTAGTTAAATCACTTTATGTCTAAAAGAAAATTATTTTTTTAAAGAAAATCATTCATCAATTTTATTTTTTTCAAATTTCATACATGAAATTGAAAAATAAAGACAACTCTTAATTGCAAAACCTAATTTTTTTTTTATTGATCCATTAGAAACAAGATTTAATTTTCTAACATTAAGGTTTCCAGGAGCAAATAAATTGATTAATGCTTGAACCTTTCTAAACAGCTTTTACTATAGATTTGCATTAATCTGTGGTCGGCCTCCACTTCTCCTTTCCTCACCCCCCCCCCCTTCTGTTACTTTCCTCTTTATTTTACTTTTTCAATTTCCTTCTTTACCCCTTTGAAGGACTCTCTTGGGGTGGTTTCCATAGTCGTGTTGATTTTTAGGGTTATTTTTGTCCGCACAATTAAATTTATACGAAGACCTGGAACATGCTAAAAACTTAATTTAGGTTACTAATACTTCTATAAATAAGACTTTAGGGATTTGATGCAATTAAATTATCTTTTGCATATTTCAAATTGCATCTGCTCATGAGTCGGGTTACCCGTCCAGGCTCGAATATTCACTCAAAAAATAAAAGAGTTTGGGCAAAAATACGATGTCTAATAAATGAGTTTAGGTAACTTTTAATGCCCATTTTTTATATAGACCGGATCTTGGACAAGATTTTCCTGACCCAAATATATTATATTATAAAAAACAATTATATTAATTATATATTAAATTTTAACTATATATATACACATATATTAAATCAATAACCCATTAACAATTAAAATTCACTAACCCAATATATAAAATTTTAAAAATGATATTTAATACAATAACAAACCTAAAGTAAAAAAATTAATTTAGATAAACCGACCTACTATTATCAGGAAACCAAATGCGAATGAAAGTCTTTGTTATCCAAATTCCCTCTTTTTTGATCAAATTTCAAATGCTAATGATTTGTAAAAACCAAATTCAAATTCCAAAACCGACATTCTAACATCTCCAGAAAATAGTAAACCCCAATTCTCTCATTTGATCAAACATTACTCCTCTGTTCCATCCATGGCAGTGGTGTATTACAAGTTCAAGAGCTCCAAAACTTCCCATTCCCTTCCCATCGACGGTCCTTTCATTTCACTCTCCGATTTCAAACACCAAATCTTCGCTTCCGAACGCTACGGTAATGGCAACGATTTCGATTTACTCATCTCCGATGCCAAAACCGATCAACAGTTGGCCAATGGCTCTTCTTTGATCCTCGCAAACTCTTTCCTTTTGATCCGTCGTGTTCCTCGACCGCCTGGATTACCCATCGTTATCGGCGGAGGAGAAAAACCCAATATCCAAACCAACTCACCATCTGTTATTGTGAAAGAGGAGCTTCAAGAACAAGGCTTCGATCTCGATGATTTCGGACTTGATTTTACTTCTATTTCCAACAACCCAATCGCGAAACCAGGAGATACCCATTGTAAAGAAACCAAAATCGACCGTGGGTTTAAAATTTCATCTGTTAAAACCTTGGGGAAGTGGCGGCGAATTCCGCCGCTGAGTTATGTCTGCCATCGATGCAATGTGGGTGGACATTATATTCACCATTGCCCTACTAATGGTGACCCTAAATTTGACCGTAAAAGGGCTTCCAACACATCCGATTCGAGTTCTACAAGCTCTGGGATTTCGTACGCTTCGATTTCAACAACTTCGAGTAGCTGTAAGTCCACGACAGTACCACCCGAACTTCACTGCCCTTTGTGCAAACAAGTAATGGAAGATGCTGCTTTGACGAAGTGCTGTTTCGCTAGTTTCTGTGAAAAATGCCTGAGAGATCGCATTGTTTCAATGGCAACCTGTGTTTGCAGAAGACGAATAGTGGCTGATGATATTCTTCCTAATATGACTCTTAGAGATACCATCAACCGATTTCTGAATACTCAATCTGGAACTGAGACTTCCGCCATGAAAAGGAAGCTCGTTAACGCAGAGAATGAAGATGAGGAACAAAGGAAGAAGAGGAAGAAGACAGAGCAGAGAGCGGTAATTAAGGCAGGATAAAGAAGAACAGCAGCAAAAGCAAGACAAGTTGAGAGATGTAAAAATGTGTAGGTTCTACGTAAAAGGATAACTATTCATGCAATTGTAAAAAGTATATGTATAGCATTTTTCTTTTTGAATATAAGCAAATATTGGATTTATTTTTCTACTGTTTCTTTTATCCTCTTTCCAAATCCAATTATGGCATTTCTTGTATATTCTAATATGTTAAATATTTATCATCTTACTTGTATTATTAACGAGGATGGTGATGTGATTTTTTCTTTAATTGCTATAATAATTTATTGAATTATCAATATTTACACCTTTATCAATTTAATTAATTTTAAATAATTTTATAAATTTAACTCTCTATTTATCAATTCAAGTTATCAAATCTTTTGACCAATCACAATTTATTTTATTTTACCACCAAATTCCTCCATGTATGTTTACTAAAACAAACAAATTGTAATGCCATTGACTTTTTCTTTATTGACAACAAATTGTACTCTTGGACCGGAAAGTTTTCTTCTCCACACTCAACAATGATTGCTTCCTTAACAAGTTTTAATTGATTGGCGATTATCAAATTGGACCCATGCCCACCTTGATCTCTCCATCTCCCTTCTAGAAAATAACGTGGAATTAATTCCCCTTAGATTCGCTTAGCTTCCACATTTATAACACCACTGATTTTAAAATCTTCAATTAAGATGGTAGCCTCGTACAATCTTCTAATGGTAAAAAAATATTGTATTTTTAAAGTTGGTTGTGTGATCATTGCATGAGATATAAAGAAAGATTGTATATGCCAGTCAATTGAATCAAGGGTAATGGTCCACAAAGAGTTTGAGAAAATGGAGGCAACTTTCATGGTCTCCACCACTGGTGGGAAAATGGAAAAATAATATTGATGGTGGTTAGAATTTGAAATATGAAATATGCATGGTTGGTGGTGTGAATTGAGATGCAGATGGTTTGTGGTGTCTAGGATTTGCAAGGACATAGGGTTGTGTAGCGCATATGAGGTAGAACTCTAGGACATAATACTTTATGGTCTTAAACAAGCTTTGAAGCCTAGTTGTCAAGATGTATAGTTAGAATCAAATTGTTTGGAAACGCTGCACCATATTTAGGGGAACCTGATGACTAATCAGTCGGAATCGCAAGTCTTAAATTCGATTCAAGTTTTGTTGAGGCATGATTGAAATGCTAACTTAACTCATGAGTATTGAGAATGCAATAGGCTGCCTGACTGTTTAGCAAAAGCTGTAAAAGGAATGGACATTGGCTTTCACTTTTGGTCTTAACTAGACTTATTCATGGGCCTGGCCACTCGTCCTGAAGGCCTGCCCAAAAAGTGGGTTGGCTTGGATAAAAATATAGTCCCGAAAAATGGGTTTGGGCAAAAATTAAAGTTCGTTTAGAAAACGGGTCGGGCCTTGGGTACAGCTTTTTTGGCCTGAACCCAGCCTGAATATGCAAAAAAAAATTGATGTTTTTTTCTTACTATTTTCTTGTTGTTTGTTACTATTTTGTTGCTATTTTTTAATTATTTTTTCACTGTTTTGCTACCATTTCACTATTATGTTGTTAATATTTTGTTGTTATTATTTGGATATTGTATAACTCTTGTTTTATTGTTAATTTTTTTACTATTTTAGAGGCATTTGCTTGTTAAGTTGCCGACCAGATAAGTGCTGACTAAATTAAACAACAGATTATTCAACACCACATACTTATTTATAAAACATCTCGAAATATGTAATAATTTTGCAACTAAGTTTAATATAACATATGTAACACCCCTAACCCGTATGTGTCGCCGGAATAGGGTTATGGAGCATTATCATAAAACCGCAACTTAAAACATTTATTTCCAAACACTAGATAAACCATAGCAAAATTCATTCAAACACATGCATATCGTCCCTTATTCGAGCCCTTGAGGCCTTAGAAACACTTTAGAAACGATTCGAGACTAAATTTGGGAACATATGAAACCTTAAGGAATAAGTTGGAAAAATTCACATTGTAGGGGCCACACAACCGTGTGACTCACACGGCTAAGACACACGCTCATGTCTCAGGCCGTGTAACATTTGAAATAGGGACACACTGTTGTGCCCCAGCCCGTGTCTATGTCCATGTAACTCTCTAACTTGGGCCACACGGGCACGGCCAAGCCACATGCCCGTGTGTCAAGCCGTGTAATCTTCGAAATGCAACCATTAATACCTACAGGGGACACATGGCCCTGTCGCATGGCTATGAGACATACGCCCGTGTGTCACACACGACTGAGACACACGCCCGTGTCTTAGGCCATGTGAACTAAAAATAGGCTAAATTCAAGCCATTTCTTTCACCCAATTCAAGCACTCTCTTACAAGCCATTTGCACATATGACCAAGGTATCAAAAATACCAAAACATACATAATATGACCAATTCAAATGACCAATTTCATTCAACCAATATGCCATATATGGCACCTCAAAAGCAAGCATTCAACTTAACTACACATATGCATAATTGATCACCTTGCTACCATTTTAAAACATACCATACTTAACTTATACATATTTGACCATAACTCATCCATATATATTTAACTTAATTCCATATCAAGTTATACCATAATTGACCTCATTGAACTACACCAACATATCCCTAATTGGTCATTTTTTATTCAAACACACTTAACTAAATTCCATATTCAAGCATACCTTAATTAACCATATTGCAAACATACCAAACTTACCTTTTTGGTCATAAAACCATGCATCAACTTAACCATATTAACACCAACCATCAAGATACCATAGGTACATTAACCATAATGGCTCTTATATATGCCAAAACAATAACTAAATCATTTATACACAAATCCACCTATACATGTCATTATAACCTTGATCAAGACATAACAATCTACCAATATTATTGCTAGATAGCATGATAGATCTCCAATGAGTTTTCAAACCGATCGAGCTTCCGATAATATGCAAAGTAAGAGGAAGATGTGTAACACCCGTAACCCGTATCCGTCGCTGGAATAGGGTTACGAGGCATTACCGATCAAATCACAACATACAACATACAACATACATTTATGCATCCATTCTCAAACACCATTCAATCATAATCGTATTGTCCCTTATAAGGGCCTTCGAGGCATTAAACATGCTTTAGAAGTGGTTCGGGACTAAACCGATAACTTACAAAAATTCTCAAAAACTTAAAAATTTTTTAAACATACCAGGGTCACACGCCCGTGTGAACAGGCAGTGTACCTCACACAGCTCCAGACACGCCCATGTCCCAAACTTTGTGAAAACAAGGTATACACACTGGCTTGGGTCACATGGCTAACCACACACCCGTGTGTCTAGCCCGTGTGCCCTTCGAAATGGCCACACACGCCCGTGTGCCAGGCCATGTTTTAGGCCATGCCAATCCTATAGGGTATACTAACTTATGCGACACAGCCAAGTCACATGCCCGAGTGCTAGGCCGTGTGCCATTTAGGGGTATACTGACTTGTGCCACATGGTCGGTCACGCGCCCGTGTGTGAGACTGTGTGGAGCATACTGACTTCAATTTAATTTCAACACCAAGGGACACACGGCTGTGTATCATGACCGTGTGTCACACACGGCTGAGACATACGCCCGTGTCTCTGCCCGTGTGGACAAGAATAGGCCATTTGCAAGGCCATTTCAACACATTTATAGGCAACCAAACATGTTATTTCATATACAAATCATGCTATTTAAAATCCATCCTTTTCACTACTCAAATCATAATCCAAAACATACTAAAACAATATGCTATTACCAACAATTTCACTATCTTCACTATGCATTTTTCTCATCATCTTATCAACTAATTCATGCCACAAAATATACCAATTCATCATCCCTATATCATACCAAATCAACCATAATATATCATTGGTAATTAATCAAAACAATTAACCACTTAGCCATCACAACAATCATACCAAACATGCCAAAACACAAGGCCATATATACATCACATATCACTTACCAAATTCATAAATTTAGCCAACTCAAATGGCCAAGTACACACCTACATTTAAATCATTTACAAGCCAACTCTCATGGCTAAAATCACAACTCAAAACATATCATCTTAACACTAGCCTATACATGTCATATACCATATATACATAGCATCAAAAGTACCAACAAGTTATTCAATAGTGTGACGATGTTCCTGATGATCCCCGAGTCCAAGCTAGCTTCGATTATCTATAAAATAGGGAAAGAACACACAAAGTAAGCTTTAAAAGCTTAGTAAGCCATATACAAATAAAATTACCACATGAATCAATATCATTTTCATTAATAGGCAAATCATGAATAAGCATGTAAAAGCTCACAAACCTTTCTCATTGAACACATATTCAAATTCATAAGAGAATTCATCAAATACTTCCCTTTTTAATACTTGTATGAATCTCGTGCGTACCTGAGTCACTTAACTCATTCATACAATCTTTCTCGACTTGACTTTTCTCGTTGGACCATTCAAAATCGTTAAGGATACTCAGAAATAACATATAACTCGCAATGCCATATCCCGGATATGGTCTTACATGTTATCACATATCGATGCCACTATACCAAACAGGGTCTTATACGAAATCATATAACGATACCAATGTCCCGGACATGGTCTTACACATAATCACAACTCGATAATCCTAGTGTCATAGCATTCGTATCCTATACTATTCCTAAGGTTCGTACGGGACTATCGGATATTGTAACCCTGTCGATTCTAGCTCGTAGTTGATCATTCAACATTCATAGTAGTTCAATGACAATTAAACATATATAATTCAATTTAAAGACATTTATTTGCATATGAACTTATCTTGTTTTCAAGATAAACGGAATGGATCGACTATTCGATAACCTTTGATTTTCCCCTATCTAAATCCAATTTCTTTCGTTCTTGATCTATATACAATCAAAATTAACTCATTTATTCATCAAACCATTCAATTCAGTCCACAAACACATATTTAGGCATTTTTACACTTTATCCCCTAAAGTTCCACATTTTTACAATTTAGTCCCTATTTCACAATTACACAAAATTCATGAAATTTCATTAAACCCAAGCCTAGACAAATTACTATAGTGCCCCTAGCAGTCTATAACTTTCATTTATTCCACATTTCAACCACATAATTTGAAAATTTCTCAATTCAGTCCCTATTATGCATTTTCATCAAAAATCACTTTATAAAACATGAAAATATATCATCCAAATTTCATATTTCATCATTAAACACCAAAGAACATATAAGCTCATCAATGGAAACTCTCAAAATATTTAACAGTTTCGAAAATTAAGGTTTGGGCTAGCTAGAACACGAAGCAATGATCACAAAAACATAAAATCATCAAAAACGGATCAAAAATCGTACTTTAATGAGCTAGAATTGCTTGGCCGAATGAAGAACCCTAGTTCTTCTTGTTCTTCTTCTAATTTCGATTAACAAGATGAATGAATATGAAATTTTGGCTTTGTTTTTTGTTAAATTATAACTTAATTACTAGTTTACTAAAATACCCTTGGTTATAAACATTAATAAACACATAATGGATGTCCATGTTTGTCCACTCATCCTTTTAATAGTTCATTTACAACATAAGGACTTCACATTTAATAAATCATAGCAATTAAACACTTTTAACAAGTAGAATGCAACTTTTGTATTTTACGTGATTTAGTCCTTTTATCAAATTAAACATCCAATCGATAAAATTAAATCATGAAACTTTCACACATACATGCTATCATGCTGTAAACACATAAAATAATATTAAAAATAATTTCTGACCTCAGATTTGTGGTTTCAAAACTACTGTTCCGATTTAACTAAAACCGAGTTGTTACAAGATGACTACAGTAAAATGAATGCTTCGTAAGTTCGTATAAACTTGAAACATAACTTATCACTTTAATACTATCATACATAGATTAAATATGATTCAACACCAATACTTCAAACTTAGTATAAACCTATTGAACACCATTCAACTCACAATTGAGTATATTTATTTACATACACCTTTTATTCATAACATAATAAGGTCTCAGAGGTTGACTTATATAATTATCAACCTTTCCTTAAAACAATGAACTATTTCA
This sequence comes from Gossypium australe, assembly GCA_005393395.2. Lineage (NCBI taxonomy): Eukaryota > Viridiplantae > Streptophyta > Magnoliopsida > Malvales > Malvaceae > Gossypium > Gossypium australe. The sequence goes on from CM016618.1 coordinate 16,819,383, forward strand.
TCTACTTACTTACCATTCCATTTACTTAGCATAAACTTAATTACATTATTAACTCACGAACTAGTGTATTTATTCATGACATAAGTAAACTCATATATAGCATAAGTAAATTTCTTCCTTACAAGTAAGTCCTTTAACTCAACAATCCTTTCTTTTCATCGCATTACATCTCAACTATGAACTTATCATTTCATTACTTATTCTCACTCATGTCATTTGCATAACATACAAGGCATAAACATAACATTAACCATAGCAAAATTCAACTCCTTTAAAAAGAATCAACATAAATATAATAAGACAAAGGGAATATATTTTTCACCTACAGAATCAGGTAATTTTCAACCAAAAAAAGAAAAAGCATTCCAAAATCAACAGAAAAAAGCAATCCAAAAGGAATAGAAACATACGAATTGGTTATCGACTTATCGATACAATAAATTTGTCCAAAAAATAGAAAAGCGGTCCAAACTCTCAACGATCACTATCAAATTTCACAGTCCAAACTCCAAACCAAACAAAACCACAACACAATTACAAAAATCTCTAAACAAAATCTCACTTGTACTTTCAGAAATTCATAATTTTCAAGTAAGTACCTGAATCTTTTTTTCTTTTTCTTTTTCTTTTGTCTTGATTCTTGCTTGTTTTTGTTGTAACATGCAAAGATGGATGAGAAATTTTTGACAAAATCTTTTCAAATCGTCTTTATATATTCGAGTATTTTGGTAGGAATCAATGGTAGCCTAGGCAAAGTTTAAAGAAATTAGAAAAAAAAATGGAGAAAGAAAGGATGGATCTTGAAAAGAATAGTAAAAAAAACATAAACCCTAATTTTTTTTTCCTCTTTTGTTTTTTGCTCTCTGCCTCACGATAAAAGGAGAGGAAGGGGGTTGGGGCCTGGGGGATTTGGGAAGCTTTTTGTTTTAATTTTTATTTTTTGGGTTTTGAGTGATTGGTAATAATGGGTTACGGTGGGTTGTTGTTGTTTTCTTAAAAAAAATTATGGATTATGCAATAAATTTAATTTTTCAATGTTAGTAATGTTTGCCTTTTTTGTATTATATTGTTGATACTATAAGTAATGAATTGCTTATATTTCTAAATATAATTTTATGTTTCTTGTATATAAATAAAAATAAAGCATGTCACCATGTAAAAAGTTCCCAACTAAAGGATTGGAAGGTGCACCAAGTAATGATATAGGTTGGCACTTTGGAACTTCAGTGCCAAATACGAAAGGAAATGCCGTATGTAAACTTTGTGGTAAAGTTGTACAAGGAAGAATAACACAATTTAAAGAGCACATTGCTCATAAAACCGGCAATGTTGCACCATGCCCTAATGTTACTGGTATGTGATACTTTATTTTTATTTTTTTAAAATGGTATTGTAAATTTATCAATAAAGAATATACATAATTGATAATAATATAAAGTGTGAATTATTTTTATTTTATTAACAGGTGTCATTAGAGAAATTATGGTGAATGTATTGAAAGAAGGCAACACGAAGAAAATAGACAAAAAAATGAGAACAGATGAATTCTTATCCCAAATAAGGAGGAGGATGAACAAGATGAATTCATTGATGAGGTTTCTGCTATAAGGCAAGCAACTCGAGAAAGTATCCAATCACAAAACGAGCGGCATAAAAGGGAAGAATTTAGACGAAGTACTAGTGGTTAGAGTAACATTTATAAAGAAGGGCGATCTTCTCAAGGATCAACTGGAGAATACCGTGGAGAACGAACAAGTAAATCCATCCTAAGTGAGCCTAAGTTTACCTTAAGGGGAGCTATACCTGAATTGGCTAGAAGCAACAGCTCAAAGCAACCAAATACTAGTGGCTCTTTTTTAAAGACTTTACGCAGGAAGATAGGTGAAGTGGTATCTAAATTTTTAATATATGAACAACTTCCTTTTCAATTAGCAAGCTCTCCATGGTTGTATAACTTAATTTAAGTGTCAATAGAAGTTGGACAAGGTGTAAAGCTCCCAACATCTTATGAGGTTTCATATGTGTATTTGAAGTCAGAGTATCAATGAGTTCATGATTGAGTAAACGGACTAAAGACTTTTTTTTTTTGGACGAAAAATGGACTAAAGACTTATTGGAAAGAATTGGGAGCAACTCTAATGTGTGATGATTGGACCAACAATTTCAATCAAATGCATATCATTAATTTCTTTGTTTATTGCAATAAAGGAACCATTTTTTGGACATCTATGGATGTCTCGAGTGTTCGTAGTAGAGATGTTGAATTCTATTACAATTTGTTAGATTTAGTTGTTGAAGAAATTGGAGAAAGTTACATTGTCCAAATAGTATCTGATAATGAGGAAACAATGAAAGCCGCTGGAAAAAAAGTTAATGTTGAAAAGAAAGCATCTATATTGGACCTTATGTGCAGCTCACTGTTTAAATTTATGCCTTGAAGATATTGGGAAAAAGCTCAGTGTAGCAAAAGTGTTAGATGAGGCTAAGAAAGTGACTTGCTTTATAAACAATCACATTTGGACTGTTGATTTGATGGAGAAGTATACACAAGGGAAGAAAATACTCAACCCACTCTTACTCGATTTACAACTCATTTCATTCAACTTGAAGAGACAACAAGGCAAAAGCAAGGTCTGAGAGAAATGTTTAATTCAAAGGTCAGTATTTTATACTTAGTTATATAATGTGAAATGGAATTATTTTTTTTCATTTTTACACTATCTTTTATTTATGCAATTGTTACTATTTAGAGATAAACATGAGACATTCGGTACTCCACAAGCACAAAGAGCTTGGAAGCAAATGTGTAACGTCCTGCACATGTTCTAGCTTTATAGTTTTTAAAAGCTTTGTTATTTTGTTTATTCATTTTCTTCCACAAAGTTGCCGCCCAAATGTTGTATCAAAAACTCATGCGTCCAAATGCTTGCAAATTCGGATTGGAGAGATCCAGGTGTATTGGCCGAATATTCCTTCAAAGTGTAGCCCATTAATTGCTATTCATGCCGTCCTAAGCATGCCATCATCCCTTGTCTCCTTAATAATTAAATCAATCCCAAGTGGCCATTGCCGTCAATAGTAAAACAAAATATGGGAAGTCTTCAATTTCAGCCACTTGCACTCCATGTTGGTTGATTTTAAAATTAAGCTACTATGCAATTCATGTTTTGTTTGCTGCCCATCTCCAATTATTTATTCCTTCTAATTGCTACATTGCTGTACAAGGTAAGACAAAATTTTGAAACTTTTAACTCCTTAATTTCAGCCACCCAAACGTCCACTCATCCATACCATCCAAGTGCTCCATTAATTTTTTTTTTCTTCTTGTTTGTTTTGTCTTTAGTTCCATTTTATCCCACAAAAGTATGAGCATTTATTTTTCAGCTTCCATACATCATGTGTCGTCCCAACCATGCTCTTTTTTTTTTTTTCCTTTGTTTCTTTATTAAATAATTTAATTCAATCTCTGGTGACCATTCTCCCCAATTTCATCTTAAGTTCATCTAAGCAAAGTTGGTGCCTTCTTCTTTTTCTCAAAATTTTCCTTCTTACCGAATCCTCAAATTTGAGTGTGCATATTCTCATCTTTTCTTTCATCTTTTATTTTCTTTCAACCTTCGTTTAAGCAATCGTGTTATAAAGAAGGCCGAACTCGGAGTATTCGTTATCATAATGACTAGCAAGAAATCGAGTCAAAGTGTTAAGGGACAAAGTCACTCGATATTCTCTATTTGTTAATCCTTCGGAAATAGTGAGTGTCGTAGGTGCCGACGATCAAAAAGGTTTAGTCCTTACCGTAATCAGGTGTGTAATCCCTTACTTTCCGAATACATGTTTGAAATGGGGTGTGTAATCTCATACCTCTCTAAATGTTTGCATGAAATGTTCTGTGAATCGGTCGAAAGACTGAAAAGCCGCAAACCAGCATCTATGGCCACTCGGGCGTACGTATGTTCGAAGTGGTAATCATATTTTGTAACAAAACAGTTTTGGTTAACAGCAGTGACGTGATTTTGAAAAATCACCAAAAATAGTAAGAATTGAATTAGAAAGTGAAGAAGATATGGATTGAAAGATAATTGAGTCTATTTTTTTATAAAAGAAACGGAGCAAGCAAAAGATTAGTATATTTTGAGATTTTTAGATTTTTGTGAGACTGGTTCAGAGTGATTTCGAGATCCCCTGTTCTGAATTTGAAAAATCACTATAAATTGTAGAAACATAATTACAGGACATGGTTTATATTATTAGAATCCTTAGTGAGTCTATTTTTATTTGGATCAAACGAAACCAGTATTTGAGTTCTGTACAATAAGATATCTGAGATTTTGTGAAGAGAGGGCAGAACTGTCAAAGAATGAAACAAGGGATACTTTGAAGAATAAACTGTACTAATTGGCTAAGCCAAAAATTCTAAAAAATTTACAGTAAGAAGTTATATGAGTCTAGTTTCAGGGAAAATTTACGGATCTAAATTTCGAGTTTCTCAACTCAAGTTATAGTCAATTTAGCCAGTACGACACAGATGGACAATTTTGATTTTTATGCCCCAAATTAGTAATTAAGCCTAGGTTGCAAAAATTACCATCATACCCTTAGAGGGTAAATTACTGAATTACCCTTAGTGGTTACGATTGCCGAATTATGAAAATGCCCTTATGGGCCAAATTACGAAAATGCCCCTAATGGGCTGAATTACGAAATATCCCTATGGACCGAATTACGAAAATACCCTTAATGGGTCAACTTGATAAATTGCTATATGGGTCAATTTGGTAAATTGCTATATGGGCCAATTTGATAATTTGCTATATGGGCAAATTTGAAAAACTGCTAGGTCGATATATGGGCCAAAAACTGCTAGATCGTTAAATGGGCTAAATGCTATTTTGACTAATGGGCCAAATTGATAAACTGAAATATGAACCAACTTGTAACATGGGCATTTTGTTAAAATTCATCATGTGAATGTATTGTCATGTTATATATATATACATGATTGCATGGGTTGGGAAAATTGATGAAGAGAAGAAAGGCCTGTTGCCAAAATCTAGTTCGAGTGGCTCTGCCACAATCTAGTTTGAGTGGCTCTGCCACAATCTAGTTCGGTGGTTTAACCACAATTTTTAAAATGGCTTTATGCCTGCGATTGGTGTGTTGGCAGGGTGGGTTGACTTGATCCCCACAGGTGTGATCGTTGGTACGGGTGGTGTGTAGCGGATGGAAATTAGGCTTGGTTGGGAATTGCATATCACATGCATTTTTATATTTGATTTATATAATGCACTTTTGTAAATGGGCTCAAGCTCAAATATATGTCTATATGGTTATGGCCCAGTAGACACGGTAAGTGGGTTACACACTGAGTTCTAAGTAACTCACCCCTTCTTCTTACCCTTCTCAGGTAATGACAATTGATGGAGGTTTGGGCCGGGGATGACTTCGTGTGGAGGCCATACTACGAATGATGAGTTATAAAAACTTTGAACTTCTTTTAAGTATTCTTTTTTTTATCTAAGTACTATTTCAATTGCGATGTAATAAGGCCTCTGGTATTATTTTTATGGATTTTTATTCGTGGATAGATTTTAATATGTTTTAGTTACTTAAATGGGGCTGTTTAATTCTTATAAATGTTTTCTTAAACTTACGTATAAAAAGGGTTTTTCTTAAATATCACTTACTCGTAAAATTCCCGTGAAAACTCTTTTATAAATTTATTTCAACCAATTATTTAAGTTTTTAACCAATTATTTCTTTGAAAATCAAATTATAAACTCTCATGTTTTAAAGTCATGGTTTTCAAATAAATCTCGATTTTTGATAAACTCCGTCTTCAAAATCGTTTTGAAAAATTGTTTTCATTAAAAGTATTGATGACTGGACATAAATTCGAATTGCGTGGCATGCCAAGTCTGGTCTTAACGCATAGGCCGGGTTTGGGGTGTTACAAAATGAATCCGGGTAAATAGTTAATTAAATTATTTAATTCAATTTAATTTATATTATTTAATTATATTGTACATTTTGAATTTATTTTGAAATTTAAATAATAATATGCAGCTAAATGGTAGATAATATATGGCAAATGTGTTCCTGAGTTACAAAAATTAGCAATTAAAGTGCTTAGTCAAACAACTTCTGCATCAAATTGTGAACGAAATTGGAGCACATTTAGTAATATTCACACCAAGGCAAGAAATAGGTTGAAGTATAAAAAACTTGAGAAACTAGTTTTTACCTACTATAATATGAGATAAGGCATCAAAAAAGAATGAGCATAGATGATGTAAACTAACCCATACTCATATGAGCCCATATTTCTCATTAAAACATACATCTTAATACTCATTTTACATCTTTTACAAATAAATCCTTTTTATGCATTTCCATAAAAAATCATTGAGTAAAAGATGTTAAACACACATCAAATAAATGGTAGAAATAGCTAGATCGGTTGGTGACAACTTCAAAAATACAAAGAACATTAAAACGGGGCTAGGATGTACTTACTATTGAGCTTGAAAGGATGAACAAAACCCTAGCTATGGCTCCTTAGAAATTTCGGTAATGGGGGAGGAAGATGGACACAATTTTTGACTTATTTTCCCTTTTTATTCTTTTATTATCCAAATGACAAAAATGCCCTTAAGGCCTTTTTTTTCAATTTTTTCCTATTCATGCTCATTTTTGTCCAAAATTATGGAAATTGGTCAAATTGCTATTTAAGAACCTTTAATTAATAATTCAAAGCTATGTCATACTTAAAGCTTCTAGAATCTCATATTTTGCAACTTTTGCAATTTAGTCCAATTTTCTTCATGAAACTTTCACACAATCATGCAAACATGTCATCGACCTCAAAACAATCATAAAACAAATATTTCTACTTCAAATTTATGGTCTCTAAACCACTATTCCGACTAGGCCCAAAATCGGGATGTTACATAAACGCTAGTTTTAATCCTATCAGCCTTGAACATATCTTTGAAGATATTGATCCACTATCAGAATGACTTCAAGAGGAATAAAATTCATTATTAGATGGTGAAAATGTTGATGTGTTGCTTGTGGATACCTCTGATGACGAAATGAATAATGATCAATATAAAAAAAAATTGTCTCATTCAAGTTCTAATGCAATGTCAAGTCAGAGTGGCGATGGACCCGATGGTGGTGGTTTAAGTCCAATTGATGGCGATGATGGACAGATAGAGGTGAAATTAGGTCTTCTAGTCGGTATGGAGGAGAATACAGGGTTGGTACCACTAGTGGACATTTCCGTGATAGATCAAAATTTAATGGAAATATGTTTCTTGAACCTAGGAGAGATAGAAGTGAACCTAAAGTTCCATCCAAAGGAAAAGATAAGAAGCATACTTCTATAGGCTCTTCTTCTGGTAGGAGATCGAGTTCTAGTAACCTTGGGTATAGTGATTCATCTACTAGCACTCAATGTTTTTATCCACCGGAATAACCTTCATATTTTCAACCTTCACATGGTTATCCACAACCATATTGTTATTATCTACCATTTCCTAATTATGGTGTGTCATATCAGCTTCGAATGTGTCCTCCACCACCAATGTATCACCCACCTCCACCTCTCATGTATCCTCTTCCTCAAATATATCCTCCATATCAATTATATGAAAACCAAGGTGAAAATGTTACTTTCTTGGATATATTTTAGGACAAAGGCCACAAGAATCAAGTCAATAACGCTCTCAAAGTGAATGTGAAGGATCTAATCCTCTTTGTCATTCCACTTATTGGTTAAAACTAAATTATACCATTGCCACTATTTGTAAGGTATGTTTTTTTTAAAGAAAACTTTTGTTAATGTTTTTAGTTTTAATGATATTAAAACATTTAAAATACATCTATAGATAAATGAATGGAGTATATTTTATGAAAAGATAATTAAAAATTGAAGCATGTTAAACTATATATGAAAGTAGAATGAGAGTGAGAATAAGTGGTAGGAAATATGAATAATTAATGAGAATCTACACATTTATCTTTTTTTTTTTCCTTTTGCAACATAGAATGTTTTGTTATCTTTACCATCTTCAAAGGTGTAGAGAAATATTGAAGAGCTCTATCATGTATGAATTTTTAATTATTTTATCTATAAAAACTTTCAAACTTATTAAATATGATGAATGTTTAATATTTCCTATTTTTTTTACTTTGTTATTAGTTAATATAATATTCCTAGAAAATTCATAAATAAATATAAGGATAATTAATGATTCTAAAATTTGTGTTCTCATATTAATAAAAGTTCATAAGTGTTAGAAAACACTCTAAAAATAATTAAAAGTGACTTTTTATAATTATAATTATTATGTTTTATAATAAGTTGTGCAAATTTTAAAAAAATTTCACGATCACGATACCCACAGTAACCGCAATAGCATCCGTTATGTCCGCAACCGCGATAAATGCAACGTGACCAAAAACACGGCCTCGATCGCGATCGCAATTTAAGTCCCTGAATATAATAGTGAAATGGTAGCAAAATAAGGAGAAAACAATAAAATAACATAAAAACAACAAAAAAAAGCATATTTTTTATCCTTTTGTGAATTCGGGTCGGGCCCAAGCCAAAAATACCTTACCTGAGGCCTAACCCATTTTCTAGACGAGCATTATTTTTTGCTCAAGCTCATTTTTCATGCTTATATTTTTGACAAAACCCTCTCACTTTTAAAACGGGCTTTCAAGCCGAGCCAGATGACTTGACCTATGAATATGTCTAAGCTTTATTTTAGCTTTTTTTTTTATTGTGTTTAATTATTCAAATAAAAAAAATAAAAAAATAATATTTAATACAATAACAAACCTAAAGTAAAAAAATAATATTTAATACAATAACAAACCTAAAGTAAAAAAAATAATTTAGATAAACCGACCTACTATTATCAGGAAACCAAATGCTAATGGAAGTCTTGTTATCCAAATTCCCTCTTTTTTCCCTATAAATTGTAGAAACCAAATTCAAATTTCATTCTAACGTCTCGATAAAAAAGAAAACCCCAATTCTCTCCTTTCATCAAACATTACTCCTCTCTTCCATCCATGGCGGTGGTGTATTACAAGTTCAAGAGCTCCAAAGATTCCCACTCCCTTCCCATCGACGGTCCTTTCATTTCACTCTCCGATTTCAAAAACCAAATCTTCGCTTCCAAACGCTACGGTAATGGCAACGATTTCGATTTACTCATCTCCGATCCCAAAACCGATCAACAGTTGGCCAATGGCTCTTCTTTGATCCTAGCAAACTCTTGCCTTTTGATCCGTCGTGTTCCTCGACCGCCTGGATTACCCATCGTTATCGGCGGAGAAGAAAAACCCAATACCCAAACCAACTCACCATCTGTTGTTGTGAAAGAGGAGCTTCAAGAACAAGGCTTCGATTTCGATGATTTCGGACTTGATTTTACTTCTATTTCCAACAACTCAATTGCGAAACCAGTTGATACCCATTGTAAAGAAACCAAAATCGACCATGGGTTTAAAATTTCATCTGTTAAAACCTTGGGGAAGTGGTGGCGAATTCCGCCGCTGAGTTATGTCTGCCATCGATGCAATGTGGGTGGACATTATATTCAGCATTGCCCTACTAATGGTGACCCTAAATTTGACCGTAAAAGGGCTTCCAACGCATCCGATTCGAGTTCTAAAAGCTCTGGGATTTCGTACGCTTCGATTTCAACAACTTAGAGTAGTTGTAATTCCACGACAGTACCACCCGAACTTCACTGCCCTTTGTGCAAACAAGTAATGGAAGATGCTGTTTTGACGAAGTGCTGTTTCGCTAGTTTCTGTGAAAAATGCCTGAGAGGTCGCATTGTTTCAATGGCTACCTGCGTTTGCAGAAGACAAATAGTGGCTGATGATATTCTTCCTAATATGACTCTTAGAGGTACTATCAACCGATTTCTGAATAATCAATCTGGAACTGAAACTTCCGCCATGAAAAGGAAGCTCGTTAACGCAGAGAATGAAGATGAGGAACAAAGGAAGAAGAGGAAGAAGACAGAGCAGAGAGCGGTAATTAAGGCAGGATAAATGAAGAACAGCAGCAAAAGCAAGAGAAGTTGAGAGATGTAAAAATGTGTAGGTTCTACGTCAAAGGAGAACTATTCATGCAATTGTAAAGAGTATATGTACTGCATTTTTCTTTTTGAATATAAGCAAATATTGGATTTATTTTTCTACTATTTCTTTTATCCTCTTTCCAAATCCAATTAATATGTTAAATATTTATCATGTTACTTTAAATTATACAATGGTATAACCCTCTAATGATAAAAATAATTACAGTCTTGAATTAATGTCAGACGAATGTTTGACAAAAATTTTAATTAATGTTTCATTTTTTTTTATATTCCAATGTTGAACTAAGTGACCCTTGTTTAAAAAAAATTAATTTTTATTGTTTTAACTATTAATTAAAGAATTTTTAATGTCGCTTCCGAAAGCAAATGCATCAAATAATAATAGCATCTTATTTTGCTAGTATATAGTTAATATTCATATAGGTAGTACTCCACTTCAATTTGCAATTTATTTATTTATTTGGATCCATTAAATCTTATTTTTTTCTATAAAATGGAAAAATAGATGCTATAGGCCCTATTGATAAGTTGATAACAGATGGCAAAAAAGAGGGATATAATTTCCATTTGTTGAAAAGGCTAAATCAAACCAATAATACTATTGGAACCAATTTTGTTGTCATCAATTTCTTTTCATTTTTGTTCAACCCTAGACCCTAGTTTTCTACACAGGGTTTCAAGGAATGGGCAACCCTTGCTTTTTACACAAGGCTTAAAGAAATTGCCGCATTACATATGAACCCATACCTAATCATATAAATAACACTACACCATATTAATGGTTTAAACATAACACTGTAGAACCATACTACCTACTAAAGATCAGACGGCCAACAATTCAAACATTTGGCCTCAGCTATTATACATGAACAGCTAAAAATACCATTCCCTGAATATCACAGAGACTCATTTTCATTTCTGACCTTTCTTTTTCCACAAGTCTCCAAACATTTTGATCCCGGAGCCCTTTCGTTTTTCAGTTTGGAAACCATCACCATCACCATCTTCATCATCCAAGCCAAGTGATCCAACATAACCTGTGTACACACCACCAAAATGAATATTATCCATAGAGCTACATCTGTTGGAGAGCCTCCCATTCGTTTCCTCACCTCCACAAAGAATAGCTGTAGCAGCATCTGCTGCTTTTCTCCATTGTTCTGTTTGTACCCTTAGCTTCTTCATCTCTTCTTCCAATGCTTCCTTTCGCCCTTCTATGGATCGGAGTTTTTCCGTCAATTGAGCTGCCAATTTTTTACTTGCTTCTAGCTCTTGTTTAACTAGTCTCAAACTTAAGCTCATTTCTGCTTTCTTGGCTTTAGCAGTTGATATATTTGTTGCCACTTCATTCAACTGATTTTTCAGGTCCTCATTTTCTTGAGCATACACAATAACCTCATTTTCTTTCTCCGCTAGCTTGGATTTTAGCACATTGATCTCATCATCTTTCAAAGCCAAGTCATTCAAAGGTGGTTTCTCTGGCTCCAATGCTGTTGTTGGATCAGTTGAGGTTTCTATTGCATCGGTTGTGTCAACTTCCAGCTTAGGTTCCATTGCTACTTTTTCCATTGGGACTTCAAAGTCATCCGTTTCTCGTCGATTATCTTCGGGAAATTCATCTCTGAGGCTGCAGCTGTGTGTTTTCTTAGAATCATGAGTTTTTTGGGGAGCTTTTGGCTTCTTGGTCTTCTTTTCCAATTGTTCTTGAGCTTCTTTCTTTGCAGCTTCTGCCGAATCCAACTGGTACTTCAAAATCTTCAGCTCTTGTTGTGCATGCCCTAGTTGAGTTTCTAAATCTGCAATGCGAGTGCCGAGTTTCTTCTGATTCAGTGGACCTGACTGGGGAGTACTACTTCGGGAACGGCATTCTCTGAGCTTGGGACTACTACTATCGGTAATTGCTCGATGACGCAGAGGATATGAATCAGAACTTGATCCTCGAGGAGATTGCCTTTGTGGCACTTTTGAGCCCCTACTAAAAAGAGAAACCGGATAATCACATACAAAATTAAATAAAATTTGATGAAATCCTTAGGCAAGATATTTATGCTCAAATGCATATTTTTCTGGTACAGTTGTAGATATTGGGTTTCGAACTTAAAATCTGCTAACCATCATCTCTTAAAGGTGACTACATAAACTAGCAAGGTTAATTCCCGAGTTCTGCTCAAATGCGTAATTATATATCCAAAAATGGCATTACAAACCATAAACAGGTACTAGTTTTAATAGCTAAAACAGAAAAAAACCATGGTTGAACTACTACAAGATTAATATCCAAGAACTAAAACTATGACAAGAATATCCATTAATTCACAGCAGATTAGATTCTCACCTTGATCTAGGCATTTTGGCACTTAAAAGGTGCAGAGTTTGTAAATGAAAAGATATAAATTAGTGAAAAACTTGTGACCTGCAGAGTGTAAGGAACAATGAAGGATACTGTAAGAATGGCAGATGTAAATAAACAATAAATATAATTAAAAAACTCAAAAGGTCAAAAAGAATTGGTCCATCACCTTTGAAGAATACTCTATTATTTCACAATCTATGCAAACTCTTCAATTTTTTTAAGCATCTGGATTTGATACTCGTGTTTGATGCATGTCTCAATTTAAGTACGGAGATACCACTTGTTTAAAATCCTCCGAATATATACAAAAAAAAAAAAAAAAAAAAAAAACCAAAAACATAATTACATCCAGTACTCACTCAAATTTGAGTAATATGGCTATGAATTGGACATTAAACACACACATCATCATCTCAAGCCAGCAATGTTCATGATAGAAAATTTTGGTGACTTCAATCTTTGGGGGGAAAAAAGCATCTTCAACCCGGGTTTTACGAGTTGTTGCAATACTAGGGGAATAATCAAAACTGAAAAAAGAACAATTGTGACCTCTCATTACTAAATAATTCTTGACCACAAGCTAGGTGATGAAATGTTACAGTATGAACTTACTAAACTATGCAACCTTGTGTTCATAAAAGGATCAAAATATCAAACTTCCTTTGACTCAAGAAAAAGTTAGTACGTTACCTTAGGAAAGAAATGAGGAAATCTGAGGCATGAGAAATCTTTAAGTACTCAAACTGAAATGCAAGGCAAATGAAGAAAGGGAAAAGGAATCAAGTAGAGAGAGAAGAGAGAAAAAAACAAATTTACCCAGAAGATTGTTTTGAGCGATGAAGCCGCAGAGAGAGAGTTAAAAGTTTGAATTAAAGCTGCAAAATGGGAAAGATATAACACAAGTACGGACAAAATTTTTTGAAAACGTGGGAAGGAAATGGACAATACTGTAATTTTACTTCTTCTTAACAATATTACCATTAATTAAGGACTCTTGTTGCCATTGAAAAATGGAAATTTATTTTTGAAAAGTGTGATAAAAAAATTGATTTGTTAATTTTTATTATTGTTAAATTTTAATTGAAAGAAGGTTTTGTTTGTTCTGTTTTTCAAAAATGTTATTTTTGTATTTATTTTATAGAAAATAATTTGATTCACGGAAAATGATTTATAGGTTAACGAAAATTAAATTTTTTTTTTTGTAAAATAACTTACCATAAACTATTACGCGATAAATGGAAAGTTAAAATATATTTAAATAATTCAATATAATTATATATAAAGTATATATTATATTAATTTTTTATCTATAAGAATATTTTGATAATTTTCACTTCCGAACACAAAAGTTGAAAGCTAAGTTTTGATTAACCAATAGTTGGAGGTGTGGGTTCAAATTCAGTAAAGATGTAAGAATAAAAATAATTATTAAGGATATTAAGTTAAGAAGGGTAGTTTTACACTTTCTATATATATTTGTACAGTTAATATTCTAATAATTCAATCGTTGAATTTATCGATATAATTGTATTTGCCATACATTTAAATTTTTGAATTGATTTGTTTCTCTATCATGTTGATCTAAAAGAGTACATATATTAATATTTATTGAACGGTTGAATTTTTGTTTTTTTACGTCAAAATTGGCATGTGTGACTTATATAAATATAAACATATAATGTATACCGATAAAAGTTTGATGTGAGAGAGGTGATCATTACATACTTACTCAAGTCAACTTTCAAATTAAAGCACAAAATATGTCTTGGCAAATATTTCTAAAGATATAACAAATCATAGCAATATACCAATGTACTTGTCACGTATGTAAAATGTTTAACCGATCCGGTTTCTCTATCATATTGATTTAAAAGAGTTTATGTATTAATATTTTATTATGTGAAATTTGACATGCATGGTCTATATAAATGTGAAATTAAAGTACAAAATATGTCTTGACAAAAGTATCTAATGATATATCAAATCGTAACAATATACCAATAAAGGAGATCCTAAGTCCAAATCTTAAGTGAAGATAATAATCTTATATCCTAAGACTAAGTGTATTCCTAATTCTAGTTCTAAGTTTAATCTTAGACCTAATTCTAAGATTAATCCCAGGTTTAATCTTAAGCTTATTCTTAATCCTAATTATAAAACTATTCTTAAAGGTTTAATTTTAATTTTAAAACTATTCCTAAAGTATGCACAAGCATCTTATACAAAACTTAAAGTAATTGGGGTGATTAATACTTAAAGTAAATGTTGAAAATAAATTATACTTTGTAAAATGATCATCAAAGGTTTAGAAAAAAAAAACAAGATAAAATCATTTTTTATCGTCTTAAATATTTTCCACTGATAGATAAGGTAAATTTGCTTAAAGATATTTTTAAAAAAATTTATATCTTTAAATCACATAATTTAAGGTTTAGTATCAATAAACGCCAATTTCCGAAATTATTTACGGAAATGGGTCGTTTTTAAAAGTATTAACGGGTGTGGACTGAAAATCTAAAAAAGCGCCGATGTGGACGCGTTTTTAAGGGATAACCCATAAAAAAAGCTTCTACGCCAGCGCTTTTTTCTTTGTGTCACGCAGAAGCGCTATGAGGTGGACACGCTTTTGACTGTATAATCCCCAGTGGGTTATTTGCTAATTAAGGCCTAGGTTTAGGGTTCTTGGGTTTAATTAGGATTTAGGGAATTTTAAATTAGGGTATTAGATTTTTAATTGCTTAGGGTTTCAGGGTTTAATGTTTTTTAATTGCTAAGTATTGTTTTGGAAAAAGTAATTTTGACAAAATGGGTTCTGAAAAAATAAATTTGACGTGATGTGTTCTAAAAAAATTATTTTGGCGAGATGGATTTTTTTTTTAAAAACGCTTTAAGTAGGATGCATAGTCAGTAATAGTACAGAAAAAATTATAAAAAAATATTGTAACACTCAATCTACTGGCTATATTAATTAAATTATAAAAATATTAATTAAATTATAAAAATTAAATTAAATAATTAAATAATATTTAAAAATGAAAGTAACCCTTATCATTTTCATTTAGTCGACGGAGATATGTTCATCATCAAGACGAATTAATTGTCGGGCATTGTTAATACAATAAATTTATTGAAATTATAAAATAATAATAATTCAGACAAAAATAAAAAAATTTAGAGAGCTTTGAGAGCTTTTTTGAGAAATTTAGAGAGAGATTTGGAAGAATAATAAATTTTGGTGTGAAAAAATAGATGGGGGTTTATACTTTTTTTTTCCTGATTGTTGGAGGCCCAACAGACAAATTTTTAAACGACCGTTGGAAGTGACCATTGGGGGAAAACACGGCCAAAAGCGTGTCCTCGCCAATGCTTTTTAGTAAAGCACGTCCACGTCAGAGCACTTTTGCCTGACAAAAGAAAAAAAGTGTTGACGTGGAAGTGTTTTTCTGAGTTATCCCTTAAAAATGCGTTTACGTCAACTCATTTTTGAGTTTTCGGTCCATACCCGTTATTATTTTTAAAAACGGCCCATTTTCATAAATAATTTCGAAAATGAGCTTTTATTGGTACTAAACCCCATAATTTATTGAAAAATTGAATGATTTTCTATAAATATCATTTTCAATTTCATCGAAAATTTTAAGTTAAGATACTCTCCATAAGTAAATGCACAAATATGATTTGACCATACAACCCAAGGTACCCTTAAGAAACCAAAGATCTATCTAGGGACCGTAAATCACAAGTGATTTATATTAAGGAATGAGTTTATGGAAATTTATAGGCGTTAGGATGAAATCTAGCAATTTCAAACATTAAAATCGAACTTAAAAATTGTTTTTGCATTGTATTTCTCGAGACTTATCAAATTGAAAAAAAAATTGTTACATAGTTATTGGGAGGCAATATCTCGAGACATGCAGTAGATCACATATGATTTATTGTTTTAAACTTTAATGTCTCGAGATAAATTGAGACGTGCAATAATTCACATGTGATTCACTGTTCAAACTTTCATTTCTTAAGACAACTGAGCCTATGTCTCGAGACTTAACTACCAAAGTGCCTTAAAAACATATTAAACAATTTAGAACATTTTGGTTTGACTCGAAAACACTTAAATAAATTAAAACACATTTAAAACATGTTTTTGAGTATTGCAAATTCTTGAAAGTGCTATGACCACATAAACAATTATATATATTTAACATTTTTATTATTATGTTGATTATTGAAAGACTTTACTCATGTTTTAACTCCCAAATTATTTATTTTTTTCATACTAAAATCTAAACTTTTTTATCAACCGTCCAAAATATCAATCGGCGTTAAAAAATAGACCAATCTGATTATGCCACGTGTCTTTCTATTATAAATATATACATAAACTTAAATATATATATATATATATATAAATAAATATATCAAAAATCCAAAAAAATATAAAAATATAATCAAATATTTTTACTTCAAACAATCAAGATTCATCTGTAACTGTTCATCATCAATCTCTTCAACTTCATCATCTCAACACCAAAAAAGAGAAATCATTAAATAATTAAATGTTTTAAATAAAAAAAATCTAAAGAATTATGGTTCATCATCTTGTTTTAGTTTAATGGAATAATCATTAGCATCAGAACCCTGATCACCATATCAATAACAGCAAACCCCTGAGCACCATTTCAACTTCACCACCTACACCAAACCATACAATTCCCAAATCAAATGGGTTTAGTTTTAGATTGTTTGGTTGGAAGATTTAAATGGTGGAATGGATATTTTAGGCCCACGAGTAATATACTCGATGGTGGAATCAGAAAATTCTTTTAAGGGGTGAAATTAAATTGTATATTTTTATAATTGTAAAAACATAATGTCATCATTTTAATAGTTTATATCTTTATAATTATTAAAATATTAAATTATTTTTGGAGAGGCAAAGAGCAATTTTATTATTACTAATTTAAAATATTATAAATTATAAAGGGTTGAAATGAAAAAATTTATTTTTTAGGGGGTTGGGACCATTGCCAGCCCCCTTGTCTTCGCCATTGAATATACTGAAAATGGGGGTTAATTCAACAGTAGAAGAGGGCGATCGAATGAAATCAAACTTGATTTTGATGAAATCAAGTTCAGGTTCAGAAAGACCATGAAAAAATGATTTTGGAGATGAGTTTTGAACTTCATCGACCACCGACAACAGTGGTCGGCATGCAAGTAGCACAGCGGCGCGGCATCGAACCTGGCAATCTAGTTGCGAGTTTTAGAGAGAAGGGAGAAGAAAAAAAATAAATAAATTTTTTATTTATTTTGTTAAAATTATTAATCATAAACTCAATGCGTTGAATTACGATGACACCAATTAATCCAAATAGTTACTAGTAATAATTAATAATAACATGTTATTACCATATAATTAAATACTTTATATAATCAAAATTTAAATAATTTTCCCATAATATAATATAAAAAAAGCAGAATAAAGGATAAAATGGATACGTAAAACGGGTGCAATTATAGTACTCACTTCAAGTATATTATTACGTCAATATAAATAACTTGACCTAAAATATTATTTAAAATTGTAGTACTTCATCCCTATTATTCTTTTATTTAATTAAAAAATTATATATTTTTAATTTAATAGTTTTGTTTTATTAAGTTTTAAAATAGCTACAAGCACGTGTTGGATATGTAATAATAGAGAGAACACAAATTTAAACATTGGAGGTGGCATATAATATTACAATATCCTTAAATTTCTAATGTGTTTACACTATAAAAATCTGGCATGTGGCATGAAAATAAATAAAGCATTTATGGAGGGAAAAATTGCAACATAAATCCCTCCTATTTTTTATATAGTTTTTAATAATGTTCTACAAATTATATTTCATAATAAATCTTTCTAATTTACTTATATTTAATAGTTCAACCTACAATTTTTACTACCTTTAAAGATTGTTTAGTAATAAGTCCTCCAATATGTTTAAAAAATTCTATAATATATTCAATATTTCATAATAAGTCCTCCAACATGTTTTTTATATTTAATTTTTTTTTTCTTTCAGCTATATCACTTCTTTATTAACATTTAACTAAATATACCATTTAGACAAAAAAAAACACCTTTTTAATTAAAAAATAGTGAATTTTTTCACTTTTTAAGCTAAATATATATTTAAAAAATTAAAAATTTTAAAATAGTTTAATAAGCATATTTTAAAATTAAATATTTTAAAACAACTTTATTGTTTTTCAAAGTTTATAAAAGTTTAAAATATGCTACAATTTGTTAATTAAATATGTATACAAATAAAATATTTTTATTGTACTTTAATTAAAAGAAAATTCCATTTGAAAATTTTGAATTTTTTTAGTAATTTTTAAAAATTCATTTAAAAATATTAAATATATTTTATTTATATACGGAATAAAAAACCTAGTTTAGTATTAAAAAGAGGACTGAAAAGATGGAAGTTATGGGTTCATCCAAATTTATTGCTAATATTTTATTTCTTTCCGTTTAACATGAAGCCTCATTCCTTATTTAAAATATTAATGATTCTATATTTTATAATTAAATTTAAATAAAAAATAATTTTATCAAATGAATACATAAACTTCAGTCAAATTCAACTAATTTGGTAATGGCAGTAAAACAATCGCAAAGTAATAAAAACAGAAAAACAAAAACTCAAATTTACGTGAAAAACCCTTATGGGAAAATCACGGGCTAATGAAGTGAAGTTCACTAATGTTGAAAACGAATAATACAAGCATTTCGACTACATCTATTTAAAAATTGAAAAAACCCTATTAATAGTTCTTTTAACAAGTGAACAGGATCCGAGTAACACAATTTTAACAGTCTAAAGTGTTAAAACACCACCCACCCTTTTACTAGCACAAGGGACACCCAACCTTGTTTAGCAGAGGACAAGCATTGAAGTGAGGTAATTTTGCAAAGGGACAGTGAATCACAATATGGGAAATACAAGACTGCATGTCATAGCATCTATCAATCATCCGAAGAGACTTAAAACAATAGAAAATTAACTTACCACTCCTTTCCTTTAACCCCCCCAGCAATATTTGGCTCCATTTCTTTGTGTGAAGGATCCTTTGAAGTGGCCTATGTAGTTAGTTAATCATTAGAACTGAAGTATCTCAACAAGAAGTTCTCCATATAACCTGTACATACCCTATCATAAACAAAGATCTTGCTAACATCACTGTAAGTGGAAAAGGAGGGTGAAGCCTTTGAAGCAATGGAAGAAAGCCTTTTGTGACAGATTTAGCTTTGTCGTCAATTTCGCTTTCATCACCTGTAAAAATAAATAAATATATAAGAAAGATCAGAAATGATGGAAATAAGTAATGTTTCACAGGCTTATATCATAGGTTTTAAATATAATTTCAAGCTCATATTATTAAAACTATACCAAATTCATCGCACCCAAGAATCCAAAATGAATAAATAAACTTCTCTTCAATATCTCTGCTTTTCCTTCAAAGGATCTTTCTCAAAGCCCACTTCCACACCAACTTAACTTTCAATGCCTGCAAAAATCAATAAAAAAATTGCTATTATCATTATGTTCCTAAGGAAAGTTAGATGTATCAAACTGAAAAGCTCTGAAATGTTTGAAATGGTTTTATTGTACTTGTCCCATGACTCTGAAGAAACCAATCACAGATTTTGCGGCTCATCTTTCAATCTCATTCCCTTGGGATGACTCTTCTACAATCAATAAGAACGCGGGGTATGTGGGAAATCTTAGACCACTCTCGCCCTCTATTGCTTGAGCACTTTTTTTTCAGCAACGGACAATTGAAAATAGTTAAAACACCAAGCGAGAGAAGCATGTCTTTTTCCTGAAGAGAAGTTAGCTTGGGACAATTACCGATTGTCAATGTTCGAAGAGAAGCGAGGTCTTGAAAGCCCTCAGAGAACATGAATTTCAGATTCTCGAAATCAAAAAGGCTGATAGAGGTAAGAGAAGGAGGTAGCATCATTCCAATCCCTTCTTCTGGGAAGGACACCACGTTTGAGCATCCTCCCCCTCTGATGGTCAATTCTTGAAGAGAGGTGAGTCTATGAAATCCCCATTCCACAAGTGACCTATAGATTTTAGGTGCATTTGAGACGTCAAGTGATGTGAGATTGACAGGGAAACCCTCCGATGGAAATGATATGTAAGCCGAACAGTTGGACACACATAATTTTCGAAGGGAGGTGATGCTGACCATGCACTTTGGAAGGGCTCCAAAATTTCCACAACCATCAACTGAGAAAGCTCTGAGGTTGGTGGTGACCAACCCATTTTCTTCAATAGAAACCAAATTTGAACACTCTTTCAGTCGAATCTCCTGGAGATGGATGAGCTTGTCTAGCCCTCGTGGTAGAGATTTAATTCCAGAACATCCAATCAGAATAGATTCAAGACAAGCGGTTTCGTCAAACTCTTGAGTTATGCATTCCAACTCTGGACATCTATCAATTTTCAGAGACTTAAGCGTTGTGGGTAACTTGGTGTTTGGAAGTTGAAGCTGACTGCAAATATTTTTGTGCCCCTTCGATGACAAAGACATTAGAGATGGACAGTTATAGATATTCAAGTCCTCAAGAACACAGAGGGTACTATTCATTCTCTTATTATCTTCTTTTTCATCAACCAAATACTCCAAATTCTTACAGCCTGAAATGTGCAGCTTTTTTAAATTAGGAGGTAAGTTATTCTCTGCAAAAGAAACCAAGCCTGGACAACCATAAATTTTCATCACTGTAAGGAATGTGAGCTCTTGTAAGACTTTTGGCAGTCTATTGAGCCTATCACACCAACTTATTTCCAGACATTCAACACGTGAGACCTTGTCAGGTTGCAATTCGGCTTCCTCAGTTTCCAAAGAGTGCAGTTGAGGACAATCCGAAACTACAATGGAACGATGTCCAACTAAACTTAACCCATGTTGCGATAAAGATTCCAACTCCTCCCAACCCCAAATCTCAAAATATCCTGAATTCCCAAACCTCAACATTGTCCTATCAGCTGGAATATTAAACTTTGAAATGTTAGAAAGAGACAAAGTTTGCAAAGAGTAAATCTCCTTTGCAGGAGAAGAGCAATCATCCACCAGTTCTGCACACCCTCGTATACTTAATTCACACAGTGATGGGAAACTTGATATTGGAACTACCAAACTCGTACATGTACGAATTTCTAGTTTCTGCAAGGAGGAAACATGGGTAGGCAACCTTCCCAACAATTGAGGACAATCTACAATTGAAAGTTCACGGAGGCTGGGGAATTTCAAAACCTTCTCGTCTCCTTCACAAGTGTCCCACTCCTTCCAGTTTGGAAGACTCTCAAAAGACAGAATCCTCTAATGATGCAAATGGGTTCAATTCATTTTCTCCAAAGAACTCAACACCAATCTTTTGTACCTCATGGAAAAGAATAATTGAAAGATCTTTTAACAATGGCAACCTTCCAACTGATGGTAGTGATTTGCAATTTTTACAATTGTAAAGCTTCAAAGACGACAAATTCTTGAAGGAAGAATCTGCTACCCAAGATGAGAATTTTGCACCACCGTAATTCTCAATAATGAGTCGCTCAAGCTTTTTCTGAGGACAAAGAAAGTCCAACACCTGCTCTTCAACTTCTTTTTTCCTTGTATAATTCTCCAAGTCTTTACTCCAATGTAGTTCTAACCCATCAATCCCTGGCTTCTCATTTAACTTAACTTCCCTCGCATCTCGACCATTAACATTCTCCAACCCAGAAAGACGAAAATTACCTCTAAGGTTTGATAAGTTTTTCAATTCTCTAATAAGATGTCCATGATCACCTTTCCCTATAACAAAATTAGATAATGTTTGAAGCTTGGTTAGCTGATCAAATCCAGAGGGTATCCTTTCTATTGAATCCGCACCTCTAATATCAAGAAACTGCAAACTGACAAGGTTTCCGATCTTCGAGGGTAAATTTTTGAGCTTTGAACAATTTCTTAATATTAGAGTCTCCAAATGATAAAGACTACACAACGAATCAGGTAAACAATTGATTTTGGTGCTAGAAAAGTTTTAAGTAGCGTAGATGTTTTAAATTTTCAAAAAGGTCGGGCAAATCATAGATCTCAAACCCACGCAAAGAAAGAACCCTTAAGTAGCTAAGTCTTGGCAACAAATCATCCAAGACAACATTAGTTAAAAGGAGATCACTCCAATAATTTGGAACCATTAAGGGTAAGGGTAAGAAAGTACGTAAAGAAATCATTTGATAAAATGACTCAAACTTCTTTACATTGTGACACCAATCATCGCTAATATAAGCCGAGTGACGAGAGCGATGCGAAAACTTTTGTTGCTTTTCACCCTCCAGTCTGCAACACATTTCTCCTGCAACTAATTGAGCTAAATCATTCATAAGATCATGCATCACGAAACGGGATTTATCTTTATTAGATATTTGGAAAAATGACCTTGACACTAGGTCTTGAAAATATTGGTTTCCAAGACCTTTGGCTTGACTTTTAGCTTTTGGTTGCAGGAAACCTTCTGCCCTCCATAACAAGATTATCTCTTCTTCTTCGAATTCATAATCTTTAGGAAATATGGAGCAGTATGCAAAGCATCGTTTCAGATGCGGAGGAAGATAATGATAGCTTAATCGCAAAGCAGGAATTATGCCACATGGATCTTTTGGTAGGTTCCATATCTCGCTCTCATATATTTTTTCCCATTCACTATGATCCTTAATTGTGCGTAATAAGCTTCCAATGGCTTTTGCTGCCAAAGGTAAGCCGTTGCACTTTTTCACTATGTTCTCTCCAACTTCTTTAAATTGGAGATGCCCATCAAAGTTTCTTGCTTTCAATGCATGCTGAGCAAATATGGATAAACAATCGTGATGCAAGAGTTTATCCAAGTAAAAAGCTTTCACAGAACCCACATTAGATGAAACCTTTTTGAGCCGAGTTGTTACAATAATCTTGGTTCCTGCTCCAAATGGAGCCCGTAAGATGGTCCAATCGGTGGAACTCAATTTCCAAATGTCATCTAAAACAAGCAAGAACCTTTTTCCTGACAACTTCTCCTTCAACTTGACTTGAAGTAAATTCAGGTCATTGTAAGCGCATGGCTCAGAAGTGATGGACTGTAAAATTGTCTTAGTTATATTAACTGCATCAAATTCATCAGAAACACATACCCAAACCCTGTGATCAAAAGACTCCTTAATGCTAGGATCATTGTAAACAAGTTGAGCAAGAGTTGTTTTCCCCATCCCTCCCATGCCAACGATGGAAAGGACACAAACTCTATCGGAGTTGTTAACTTTGAGCAACTCAAGCATTTCTTGCTTCTCATTGGCTCTACCAACATACTCCACAGCTTCATCCATCAAGGAAGTTGGTTGCAGCCTGGGTTTCTTTCCATTGGAAGTTGCGCCTTGAGACATGATATCACTCAACCCCAAACTACTTCTTCGAGTGTTCAAATTATTCAGTCTAGCAGTGATTTCTTTTATCTTTGAAATCATCTTAGTATTGAACTTAAAAGAGGTTGGAGAGAAATTAGCACCAGTACAGCAGATAGGAATGAGTTTCTGTACCTTACTAGTGCTGGCTTGAGCTTGAGGTTTTTGGAGCTTGAGACGTAACTGTTGGTAAGCGAACTCGTCCAAGATGTCATCCACATCGTATGCTAAGTCTTGGAGATCGTCCAGCCAATTCTTCACACCCTCGTCCTCGTCCTTGATCTGCTTCTCCTCTGCATGGTTCAACACAGCTTTGGTCTTGGGTAATCACTACACCAAAACAGACTTTTAGCGGCGTTTTTTTGGGCTTTTAGCGGCGTTTTTAAGCGCCACTAATAGTATTTGCGGCGCTTTCGAAAGCGCCGCAAAAAACGCCGCTAAAGAAAGCGCCGCAAAATTTAGTGGCATTTGTTGTGAAAAAACACCGCTAAAAGTAAAGACTTTTAGCGGCGCTTTTCAAAAAAACGCCGCTAAAGGTAGGGGCTTTTAGCGGCTCTTCAAAACAAACGCCGCTAAAGGTAGGGGCTTGTAGCGGCACTTGTTAAAAAAACGCCGCTAAAGGTAGGGGCTTTTAGCGGCGCTTTTAAAAAACGCCGCTAAAGGTAAGTGCTTGTAGCGGCGCTTTTCAAAAAATGCTGCTAAAGGTAGGGGTTTTTAGCGGCACTTTTCAAAAAACACTGCTAAAGGTAGGGGCTTTTAGCGGCGCTTTTCAAAAAAACGCCGCTAAAGGTCGACTTTTAGAGGCGCTTTTCCCATAAACGCCACTAAAAATCATAAAAATTAAAAAAAAATTATATAAAAGAACAGCACTATTATCACATCACCAAACAAGCTTTAATTAGATAACAATTTATATACAAATCCATTCCTATCCCTCTACTCGCTTAAGCAAATCCTTTAGCATTACTTTGATAACAATTCCTATATAGAGAATACAAAACATCATGGTAGAAATTACTCATGGTGCGATTTCCAAGAATATCTGGCCTGCAATGTAGAGAATACAAAATAAACTAACATATACGGTCAAGACTCAAGACTAACTTCAATTAGGATGCATTAACTTGGATTGAGTAA
Source organism: Gossypium australe (assembly GCA_005393395.2). Lineage (NCBI taxonomy): Eukaryota > Viridiplantae > Streptophyta > Magnoliopsida > Malvales > Malvaceae > Gossypium > Gossypium australe. The sequence goes on from CM016618.1 coordinate 16,844,486, forward strand.
AAACACAGTTGATTAACTGTTTGTATAGCTAACTTACTTGGATTGAGACAGAACAAACTTCCACAGCTTCCTGAGTAAAAAAAAAGCACAAAATTAATCCTTTAAAAGTCAAATCAGCAAAGGAAATACTACTAGAAATTCAGTAGATAAACAACTCGGGTTGAGCATCAAGTTTGCTCTTGTCCGTCAAACTCTCGAATCTAATCTTGTCCAATGCCTAAAACTACAATTTTTAATAATTAAATTAAATGATACTAGCTTTAAATTTATCATAAAACCTAAAATTAAAAGCCACTTCTATGCTAACGATTTGCAAGTTTAATCAAACTTCGAAAACCATAGATTCAAAGACTACCATTTGCATTTCAATCTTAAACTTTCATACTATAAATTCCTAAAATTATAATAAACAAATCAAATGACAGAATGACAGCATTCATTAACAAATGTAATTTTCAATTGAAATAAACAACCAACAGAGCACTGCCTATAAATTAAATATTCAGTAGATAAAAACCCAAATTTTGTTTCCATACAAAAAAGCAAACAAAAGCAACAAGCATTAAAGCAAAAAAGATTAGATCCAATTAACCATACCTTAAAATTATAATGATAGAGACAAGAACTCAGCAAAATAATGAAGGAAACCATATATAACACAAGTGTATACCAACCTGATAGTTTCTAAAGGAGGGAGGACAGCTTTGGTCATAGCCCCACATAAAGTTGCATTAAGAAACTCACCAACTTCTCTAGTCCTCAAGAAATCCTGAATCATAATCAAAACATGTTTTTGTGATACCGGCAACAATCATTTTCATGAAACAAAAGATAACGGTTATTTGAAACGGTAGCCTTCTAAACTTCAGATCTATGTATTTCCATAACAGTTATTTTGATGCTGCTGGCAAATGGGAGTAATTCGCACATTCCCAACACAATCACTGTCCTGGGAGTAATTCAGATTTACACATTCCAATAGCACAACCACAAAACTAAAATTTGATAATTCACACATGGACAAACTTTAAAAAGTTTCACATATGAAAATCAATTAAACAACTCATTCCTCAGTTAAAAACAAAGCACATGTTTGCAGGAAAGATGCCAACAGGGAATACAATAAGGCAATAAACATAAGATACGTAAGAGTACTTTTTCCCAATTAACACAGGGTAAGCTGTTAGAACACTGGAAGTGCACAACCATATGAAAGATCAATTCTAGCTGATGAACAAAAAAAAAATTCAATTGTTCTAAATTTTCTTTTTCTTTTCCTTTGTAACTTTAATGTCAATATAAAATGTATGCAAATTAATACATACATACATACATACATATATATATATATATATATATATATATAATACAAAAATTTCACGAGTACAAGAAGAAATCATGATGTACTTGATGAAGCATTGTAGGTGGAATTTGAAATAAGTCTAACTTCATATAGGTTATTCTCTCCCTTCCCTGAGCCATAAAAAAATATTAAACAAATTTTACATAATTAATTTTTTTTAGTATTTTTAATGGTTGAAAGTGGTTTGTATCTGAAAATAGTTTTAATTATTCAAAATTTGACACAATTTAAGTGAATAAATATGAATATGAAGGTTGGGTTGACAAAATAAATCATATAAAAAATTATGTAAGTGTAAAATTAATTTCACCAATCATTTTATATTCTATTCATGTAGATCACACACATCAAATTTTAATTAAATTAAAATAATTTGAGATAAAAACTTTCAACTAATAAATATATATTGATAAATATAATATTCTCGATTATAAAAAAAATCAGATTGATTCAAAATTGGCATGCATGATGAATGCAATATATTACTAAATCCAATGGTTGGATAATTAAAATTTTAATAATATAGCATTTTATATATAGCATTTTATATGTATATATGTACGCAGGCAATTTCTATGGAGTAGAAAAGTGAAAACGCACCTACTTCAGCAGAGATCCCTGGTCCAAAGAATGAAGCAAATTTTGCCTAAGAAGCCATCATTTTAGTTAAAATTAAGGAATTAAACAATAATAATGTCTTAAATTCACATACTAGATAGACATGTTCATTTGCTTAATAGATAGACATGTTCACGAGTCGGGTCAAGCAGCTAAGCTATGACTTAAAATTTGTTTTTGGCCAATTCAATCCAGATTCTTGACACGAATTTACTAATCATTTAATATAAAAATAAATTTATTTTTACTTTATTTGATTGGCCAACACAGTCATCCGTTTGGATCGCTTTTTACACTGAAACGGAATAAGCTATTCCTCATTCATGGATAATTATGGAAATGGCATGAGTAACCTTTCAGTGAATCCAAATATGTTTTAATTATTTCAAGCTTTTTCCCATTTTTGGAGGGTTATATATCTATGCCTATGTTCAAATATGTTTGACACATGAGTGTTAGACATGGAAACATCAAGTAAATTAAGAAATCAAAACAGTACGAGCATATTAGTTTACCTGTCTCTTTTCGAAATCCGACAACTCCAAAGCTTTAGCCTCAAACACATTACATAGCTAGGTAATTGCAAAATTGGGAAAAAGTAAAAAAATTAACATATTTGTAAAAAAATTATAATTGCAAAATTTGCGTTGGGTAACAGGCCTGGTGTATACTTGTTCGAGGTCTCTGTACCTGAAGTTCTATAGAAGCTTGGTCGCGACGCTCATGGTTCCCAGCCTTTAACTACATTACATAGCTAGGCACTTTTGTTTTAGTGCCCTCCATTTTTGTTACCAATATATATATAAACCAACCTCGAAAAAAAAACTATCCAAACATTAAGTATTCAAAACTCAAAAATGGCTCTAACTTGAAATTTTCTCGAAATTTTCAGTTTCATTTTTAAGTAAACCCATAAACAGAAAGTTTTCGGATAAAGGGATAGATTTTGTAATCAGAAGCCATAAGCTACAATCAGAAGCCAATTTGATAATCCAGTTTAAAATTTTAACAAAATGAAATTAAGATTTAATTAAAGATTTTTCAAAAACTACCTCTAGCATGGAAATAGCAACAGCTTCAGGTGCCCCAGTGATGCTGATGAAAGTGTCGATTGCTTCTTGATTAGGTCTCACCATTGCAAAATTAGGGTTTCCTTGGCTTTAGCCACTAAACTGGTATGTGACCATTATCATTCTCATTTAAAGTGGTTGGCTTCTGCACTTCAAACAAATAGCATTAGTGCTCAATATTTTCACCCTTGTTCAATATTTTCATAGTAAAAAATCTATCTCAAAAAATGAAGATACATTAAGTTTAATAGCTCACCTGTCTAGCAATGACGCTACTCTGCTCACGAATAAAACCAAAAAGCTTACAGTTAGGTATTTCAGAAGGATTTAAGTTGCACAATTCTTTTCTTTTCTTTTTTTTCAATTTATTTCCATTTTGATACAAACTTAATTTCTTTAGGGAAAAAATGGAAGAAAAGAATCTTAGAATCATACTTACTGACTGTGGGTAGCAAATATCCACTATTGCATATCGGTTCTCCTGTATTTTGACAAATATGATTGGAGAACAAATAAGAGAGTAAAAAGCAAAAGTAAGAACTAAAAAGAATATGAATATGAAAGAAAAATAAAAAAAATATTATAAAAAAAGAATAAAATTAAAATATTATAAAAATATTTAAGGAAAAATAGTAAAATTAAACATTTTTCAGCCCATAACATTTAAACCAAAAAAAAATAAAATTCAAGCTCCTTGAGGCTTGCTGCAGCCTCTTCTCCGATCCTAGCCAACATTCGATCTGTTCTCTCTCCTTGTTGGTTAAACTCGGTAGTTCTTTGCTCGACATGATCATTAAGTGACGCAAATCCTGAAAATATTGCCGTCTGCTTCAACTCAGACACTAACTTAAGCAAAGAATCAGCTGCCTGGACCTGCAGTCAGTATATTGGTAATGTAAGAACGGTGACAATGGAAAAAGATGATAATGAAGATTCTTTAATCCGAGCTGTGGACTTTGTGAAAATGGTTGTACCGTGGATTTATATCATCTATCATGTCAGATATTGGAACTCAAAATGTATCATTGTCTATGTACATTTAACAAATGTTGGTAAACAAAAAAGGGTTACTCACCATTCTGGCTGCCCAGATCTCCATCATGAAAGATTGTGAATTTCGAACTGGTGGATCATTTACCTACAATGAGGTGCAGCCATGTGAATATTACATTAAAGATAAATCTATCACCAATGAAATGACTCAAACAATTCCATAAGGTTCCAAATCTATAGAAGAACTCCTCATGGAAGCCTATTTCTGTCTCTAAAATTTCTTCCTTGATGCACCCCACTGATATAAATTAAGTTTATCCAATATACTTAAATCAGTTCAATATGCGGTTAGAGCTAAAAGAAAATAACATTTTAAGTTTTTATTGCAACAGAACATCAAGGGGAGTACATATGTCTAAAATATAGAACCAGAAAATTACATCCGAACAGAAAATGAGAAATTAAGATAAGAATCATTCGCAACCTTATAATTTGAAAGCCACTTTAAAAACATAAATTACCAAAATATCAACTCTAATACAGACTACAAAGAGTTGTATCAAAGACATACACGGAAGCTCAAAAGAATTATAAGCATCTAGGCGCAGTGCCCCTTAAATGTTGTTTAAAAATGAAAAGGAAAGGACCATATAAAGGTATCGGGAAATTGGATATATAATATTTTTTCTATCAAATGAATATAAATCAGTAAACTGAATATAAATCAAATGTGGGAACTCTACTGGTTGTTTCCAAACCCATTAACATATAATATACATCTAAGTCTAACATAGAAGAGAATTTATGCACCACATATAATAATTAATCTTTAATCACATTGGACAGGACAGACTTCACTGGAACATGAATCAATGAACCAGAACTGATTAAAGTACTGATTTCAATGAACCAGAATTAACATGAATCACATTGTCTATTTTTCTTTTTAGTGTCTAATGCTGCCACTCGTTTAGTGTCTAATGGGTCCTAAAGAAAACATACTCATTCACTCGATTTTCATGACTTTGTTCTACAATATTACCAAGTATTACACTTTTTTGTCTATAATGAGTTGAGTAGTTGTGTGGTTCATGGTAATAGGCGTGATTGATGAGTGTGGCCGATGACCAGAGGTGCCCACCTATCAAGATTTAAAGGGTTTGATGGGAAGGTTTAAATATATAATTTTGATGTTTAATGAAATTATTTAATGAAACAAATAGATATAAATTTAAAACAAAAACATAATAAAGTAATTAATTTTAAATTAAATGTTGAGGCTTTGGATTGAACCATGTAATGGACTAAGAGCATTTCCCCTTAGAATAACCCAGTTGTAACTACAATTCTAGTCCCACTTTAATAATTTCAAGGTCAGATAATGGAGTAATTTCTAGAGTAAGAGCAATAAGCAATCTAGTTTAACAAAAACAAGTAATTCAGTATCTTGAACACCTTATTATTTTCTTTTATCTACTTTAACATTTCAACACATTATCTACTTTAACATTTCAACACCTTATGGATTGCCACTGCTTTAGTTGCTGGTGGACTTGCCTGTGATCGGCCACAAAGTTGAGTACAGACTCAACCAACTTGCCAGACAAGTACAGCTCCAAAAACGCAGAAAGAGCAGTCTCTCCAATGACAAACATGGTGGAATTACGACAAAGAAATCAAAAAGAGAGATGAACAAGCAAACGGGAAATTCAGGGAAAGAAATGGAGATGGATTGGGGTTAACAGGCAATGAGTTGAAGTCAATGAATAGAGGACAGATGAGGGGGACCCCAAACTGTTGTTGGAGGGGCTAGCATTGATGGGAAAACAGCTCAGTCTTTGAAATTGGTTTGGAGGTGGACCCCAATTTCTTTATTTTATCTGTGTAGCCGTATTTCAAAATTATAGTTTTATTTATTGTTTAAAAAATATTTATAAAGTTTTTATGATTTTATAAATAATTTTATAATAGGTTTAATTTATGATTTGGTCTTAATAGTATACTTGTTTTTCTTCTTTGATCTCTTTTTTTTCAATTTTGTATTTAAAGTATACTTAAATTATTATACTTCTATTATACTTTTACTCCATTTATATATACGGTAAAATATTTTTTTATAACCAATTACAAAATACTACATGGCTTTTTTATGTTAAAAATAAAAATTATTTTTTATTAAATGTATATACACATTAAAAATATAAAAATTTCAAAAATATATATATAAACTAGAAAAAAAATATAAATTATAAAAAATGGTTATAATTGAAAAGAGATTAGTTGAAATTAATAATATTATTATAAAAATGTAAAAAAATTTATAATTGTAATTTAAAAAAGTTTAAAAATATTTTTATAAAATCTAAAATTATAAAAAGTATAAATTTCAAATTTTTTTTTTTTGCAGTTACTTGTGTAAGGCCCAATTTTTTACCTCAACCAAGCCCATTAATCAGAAAAAAACAAAACACAAAGTCCAAATATTAAACCAGTCCAATATCAGTTTATTTTTACAACCCAATAGTAGTCCAATAGTAGCCCAATAAGCCCAAACACTAATAAAACCAAACACAGCAAGCCCACAACCTAGCGTCGCACCTAGGTTTGCTGCTCACACCTCCCTAGCGTGCCGGACGCCACTACCCCGCAACGTGCGCTGCTCCACCACGCCACGCCAGTGGCATATTCACTCACGTGCCTGCAAATATGCAAAATAAGTTGTAAAGGTCGGCTATAAAAGCCAATATATGGATTTTGTAAAGGGGGGATTCTTTTGACAGAAAAAAAAGCAATATAGAGTACATTTTTACACGGAATATACACAGAATACCAAATCAGCAAAGGTTTCTTTTATTATTTTTTTCTTTTTCTTTTCATTCCCAAATACTGTTATTTTTTATTTTGTTTTATTTTTTTGAAACCATATATATAATATATATATCATATACAATAAAAGAAAGGAAAAAAAACTTACTGTTTTTATATTCTGGTCACCGTACACGGTGGCTGGTGCGGTGATCGGCCAAAGTCCTCGCCGGAGCCCAAGGCCGGAAATCGCCCAGGCGAGAGAGAAAGGCATTTCTGTTTTTTTTAAATAAGGGGAGGCTGATTTTTTTAAAAAAAAAATTCTTGCTTTTATAAGGGCCCCAAAACGGTGCCGTTTAGGGCCTGTTTCAGTGGCCTCAAAACGGCGCCGTATAGAGCTTGACTCGCGCGCGTAACACGACCCGCAAGGAGGATTCGCTTGTTTTTGTGAGATGGGTTATTTATTGCTCTAGCCCTTCCACATTTTTATTTTTTGTTAAATTCATTTTTTTATTTTTAAACCGGCCCCGGTAGTTTTCTTGTTGATTCATTTTAGTCCTGCGGAACGGTGCGTTTCGGGGACTAGGATTTTTTCCCTTTTGGCCCTCGGCTTGTTCGCTTCTTTTGATTTTAATCCTTTTTAGTTACTTATTTATTGTAACTTGGCCCCACAATTTTGCTCTAACCCCACTTTGATTCCCATTGTTTTTAATCCAGTCTTTTTTTTTTATTTAGTATTCTTTTTCTGTTTTGTGTTATTTTATTCAATCTTTTTATTTTTTATATATTTTATTATCATTAGCAATTATTATTATCATTTAATATTTTACTATTATTATTAATATTGTTATTTTCATCATTATTTAATTTTTTTATTATTAATATTGTTATTCTCATCATTATTTAATATTTATATTATTATCCTTTTTACTATTATATTTATTCTATTATATTTATTGTTTTTAATATCACTACTACTATTATTTTTTTATTTTATTTATAATTAACCTTATTATTATTGTACTCATTTATTATTAGTATTATTTATTATTACCATTTTTTTATATATTATCCATACTAAATAGTTTTTATTCTGTATATATTATTGATATCATGTTATTTTGTGTATATATTTTCTTCTAAATCTATTTATGTACATATATTCTTAAAATCTATTGTAATAGCCCATTTTGCCCGGGCTAAAATAAACCATAAATAATAAATGTTTTAACAGTCCATATCCTAAACCAGCCCTCAGCCCAAAACCTACCAAACTACCCAGATTTACACAGACCCAATACATATTACACCGTAGCCCCACCTATAGCCCAAACCTAATGGCCCAACATTTGTTCAGAAACTGGAAACCTTGAAACCCTAGGTTTCCAGTTACGCCGCAAGGGTCAGAAACCCAATCATCACGTCGCAATGTAGGGAGTCTAATCGTCACAGCTGGAGATAGATCATCACCATCAGAATCCCCTTCGATAGCGCTGCCAGTCTCGTGCCTGGTCCTCACTGCGGAATCAACCTGCAAAGAAATGAAAGAACACCGAAGCAGAAAAGGAAACAAAATCACAGCGAAAAAGAAGGCACAGATATGAAAAGATACGAAAAAATATGTTTTCCTTTTTTGGTTTTGGGTTATAAAAACCCTTAAAAAATCTATAAAGGGGGGACGGAAAAAAAGAGAGAAAAAAAGAGTGCATACGAGTTTTTAGAAAAAGGCAGAAATACAAACAAAAAAAACAACAAGCATATACAGATTTACACAAAGTCAGTAGGCTCAAAGTGTCGTTAAAAATCCACAGAGAAATAAAAGACTTCGATTTCGCAGAGGTGATTCTTAATCTACCATTCTGTTTAATTTTTATTTATTTTTATTTCTATTTTATATCACGAATATCACCAATATTTCAAAAAAGGTAAAAAGGGAAAGACGTTTACCCTTCGGAAGCGACCGGATTCGGGAATGTTGGGCTTTCGGCCACTGGCCACGGAGGCGCGTGGCTCCGAAACCAGCAATCGGAGTCTGGGCTGGGGGATGAATATTTCAGAGAGTATTTCAGATTTTTTTGTTCCTCCTAACTAGGTTGAAATGAATTTTTAATAATAAAAATGGTATTTATAACTAAAACAGAACGACGTCGTTTTCCACTGGTAGGATCCGCGCGTCGACCCGATTACCCGACACAGATCCGCTTTTTTTATGCTAATGGTTTATTTATTTATTTAGTCCTTCAGCAATTCTATTTTTTTAAATCAGTCTGATTCGCATTTTCATATTTATAAAATTAACCCTGACAGATTACTTTTATTACAATTGAACCCTCGGATTATTTTTAAATTATTATTTCTATTGTATAATTCATTATTATTTATTACTTACATTATAAAAATTGGCATATTATTATACTATGTAATTTAAATTATTATTTTATTTTAATTATATTTATTTGCAAAATTATTTTAGTATCCATATACTATATATATGTTTTAAAATTTTTTATAATATTATATTATATCATATATTTAATTAAGATTATTTATAATATATTCTATTTACAATTTTTTATTTTTATTATTTTTTTAAAAAAATCATCATACATTTTTAACACATTGTTTATATTGTGTATGTTTAGGGGTCCTAATAAGGCTTGGGGATGAGTTGGGCCTTAGTATAATTTTTGTGTTTAAGCATTTTAAGGAGAGATAGTAAGAGGCATCAATGCTTAAGGAAATAATTGTGTATTTTGTTAGCATAAATGAGCAATTGGTAAAGAGGATATGATGCCACATGAAGCACCTTGAGGGAAGAGGTTTAAATCCCATCTATTGCAACTTTTGGGATTTAAATTTTTGAGCTTCTCAAGTGTTGCATGATAAGTGTCGGTCATGGCATCAAAGGAAGGAAAGAAATAAAAGAAAAATGGAATGAAGACTAAAAAGATAAGGTAAGGAAGAAAACAAAGAAAGTTGAAAGAAAGAAACAAAAAGAAATTATGGTATGGAGGGAATTATGGGAAAGTGGAAAGAAAGAAACAAAAAGAAATTATGGTATGGAGGGAAATATGGGAAGGTGGAAAGAAAGAAACAAAAAGAAAATGAGTAAAAAGGGGAATATGTTGGCATTTTTCATGGGTGATGTTTTAGAAAGTGTTTTTGGTCAACACTTATCCTTTTTTGGAGAAGCAACACACGGCTTGGGAAGGAGTATTTGGGTAGCCAAATTCTTCATTTGTCATTTGGAAAACTTTGGTGCTTGTTAGGCCAAATTCCTTTTAGCATTACTTTGTGTCATTTTTTTTTCTCCAAACTTCTTCTTCTCTAATCCATACCCCCATAGCCGAATATTCTTGCTCATTTTTCCTCCATAGCCGAACCCTTCATATCTTCTTTATCATTTCTTCCCATTCGTGTTAACACTCACTCCTTTGATCAATCGAGTTATAGTGGAAGGCCGAAAATTTGATTCATCCGTAGTCATAAGTCAATCGGTGGAAATCGGATTCATCATCGTTTAGGTAATGAGTTTCTTCTTGGATTTTTCGTTATATCTCTACTCGACTATGTTGCAAATCGGATCGAAGTTTCGACTAATCGATTATTTTTAGGGACGAAATCACTCGATATTCTCTACTTGTTAATCCTTCGGAAATAGTGGTAAGCCGAATCTTATCCCTAAACAACTACTTTCTCTCATCGTGGTATTTTTCTAATCGAGTGTTAGGGTGTCATAGGTGCCGACAATCAAGAAGGTTTAGTCCTTACCGAAATCAGGTGTGTAATCTCATACCTCTCTAAATGTTTGCATGAAATGTTCTGTGATTCAGTCGAAAGACTGAAAAGCCGCAAATCGGCATCTGTGACCACTCGGGCGTGCGTATGATCGTAGTGGTAATCGTATTTTGTAATAAAACAGTTTCGGTTAAAAGCAGTGACATGTTTTTAAAAAATCATGAAAAATAGGAGAAAGGGAATTAGAAAGTGAATGAGATATCAAATTAAATCTTACTGTGTCTATTTTGATATGGAAGAAATGGAGAAGGAAAATGAATTTTATATTCTGAGATATGTTAATTTTAGTGAAACTGGTTCTGATGGACTTTGGTTCCCTGATCTGTCTTGGAAAAATCATATAAAATCGTACAAAGTGAATTATGAGTTATAGTTTATATGTAAAGATTCTTTAGTGAGTCTATTTTCATTAGAAACAAGTGGGAGCAGTATATGAAAACCGTACAGTGAGATATTTGAAATTAAGATAAGAGAGGTCAGAATCGTTGGATAGTGAAACAAGGGAAAATTTAAGAAATAAACTGTACTAAATGGTTAAGCCAAAAATTCTGGAAAAATTACAGTAAGAAGATATATGAGACTAGTTTCAGAAAAAATTTACGGATCTAAATTTCGAGTTTCCTAACTCGAGTTATAGTCAATTTAGTCAGTACAACGCAGATGGACAGTTTTAAATTTTTATACCCAAATTAGTAGTTAAGTCTGGCTTGCGAGAATACCGAATTACCCTTAGTGGGTACGATTGCCGAATTGAGATAATGCTATATGGGCCAATTTGATAAATTGCTATATGGGCCAACTTGATAATTTGCTATATGAGCCAATTTGATAAGTTACTATATGGGCCAATTTGATAATTTGCTATATGGGCCAACTTGATAATTTGCTATATGGGCCAATTTGATAAATTACTATATGGGCCAATTTGATAATTTGTTATATGGGCCAATTTGATAAATTGCTATATGGGCCAATTTGATAATTTGCTAAATGGGCCGATCTAAAAATATGTGAGATGGGCCAAGATAATATTCTGCTTAGTGGGCCAAGTTAATAAATTGTTATAATGGGCCAGAAAATTTGTAAGAAATATTTGAATGCATTATTATGAATTGTTATGCATTATATACATGAATTGCATGGGATGGGATAATGATAAAGAGAAGTTCTGGTAACTCTGCTACATAAATCTGGTGGCTCTGCCACAAATCTGAAAAATGGCAATGCCATATAAATTCTGTTAATCTGGTGGCTTGTCCACAAATTTGATAAATGGCTTAATGCCTACTTTTGGTGTATTGGCGGGGTGGGTGACTAAAGCTCCCCACAGGTGTGTTGGTTGGTACGAATGGTGTGTAGCGGATGGAAAACTAGGTTTGGTTTGGGAATTTCATATCATATGCATATTATATATGATACATTTATATTATTGTAAATGGGCTTTGGCCCAAATAATTGCTTAATGGATTTTGGCCTAGTGAACAATGGTAAGAGGGTTACACACTGAGTTCTAGTAAATCAACCCATTTTTCCTTACCGCTTTCAGATAATGATCATTGATGGAGACTTGGGCCATGGATGACTCGGTGGAGGCCATACTACAAAAACAGTTTAATTTGGAATTTGGATTTCTTTTAGTACTTTTAATTACTTTACTATTTGAGTTAAAGTTGTAATAAGGCCTTTGGATTAATTTTTGTTTTGATTATTGTTTGACGAATTTATAATTTGCTCTAAGTACTTCAACTTGAGATTTTTCTAAAAACTTAAATAAACGTTTTTCTAAAATGGATATACAAAAAGGGTTTCATAATAAACTTTCATAAATATTTTTTTTAAATCGGAAATTTTATCTTAAAATTTTCATCTACACTTTTCGAAAATTATTTTCAAATTCTTTTAAATCTTCTCGAATTACTAACGATATTTTCAAAGTCGCGGTTTATAAGATTTTCGTATCTTAAATTTATCGATTTATCAATCAATCTTTTATTCAATAATACTTTATCAAATTTATTAAAAATGGGAGTTTGTTTTAATCGATTTTAAATCTATTTATGTACAAATAAAAGAACTTCGTAGTATTTTTCTCATGTAACATGTCAGATCCGGTCATTACGCATGGGCCGGTTTGGGGTGTTACATTATATGTATAATTTTTTTCTTTGCATGAAATATGCTCATAGTTAATTGTATTGTTCATTATATTTGTCTAATCCTCATAAAATATTTGTAAATGGCTTTAGTATAGGAATTATTATTTCTTGTATTTTGTATAATACATTATTGTTTATATTAATTGTTAGTGCATTGTAATTGCCTTTAATATATATGTTGATATTATATAAACACAATATTTTTACATGGTTGTTATTTAAATAGAAAATCCATTTTTGCAAAACCATTATATTTTTTAAAAAAAGGGTTTTTAAAATAAGGCAATGTTTAGATATTTAGAAATTCGGAAAATAGTGCCCTAACATGGGTGCGATTTTTCCGTTTGGCTAAATATCTAAATATCCTTTTAAGTTTTTGTAAATCATGAGATGATTTTGATTATAAAGGTTTTAAATTATCATGTCCTAACGTGTTGGATGTGATGTTTATATTCCTTTAGAACAAGAAAGTCTCAAATTTTAACTTAAAATGCTTGAAGTTTTTTTTATTTTTAAATACTTTTAAATTTCAAATATTTGGACATGGTTTTATCGATTAGGTACCAGTTTTTGGGCGTTATGAGGGTGCTAACCCTTCCTCATACATAACCGACTTCCGAACCCATTTTCTTATTTTTCGTGGACCAAAATCAAATGTTTTTAAAATAAAACATTTTACAAGGTGATCCAATCACACCTAAGTAAAAAGGGATTGGTGGCGACTCCTATTTTTATTTTTAAAGTCGATCCTCATTTTTCAAAACCCGATTTTAAAATGGTTTCGACATCTATTATATATAATTTTTCTTTTAAAGTCCTTATTTTATTATACAGTTTTGTTTATTTCAAACATTTTTATATATTATTACTTATATATATATATATATATATATATATATATTTATAATAAGTTTTTTATTTCATGTACGTTGTTTATTGGGATTGATATGTATCATTTTTTTCTGTGTAGTATTAGTACCATGTATTTTTATTTCATGCTCGATATTATGCTTGCGTGGTTCTTATTATTACATTATGGTTTAAACTCCAACATTTTGGCCGATATTGGTCATTTCACTTTTATCCCAAACAAATCGAATAAATACATTCTCAGTCAATTTCATAATCGTTTATTTGAGAGCTTTTGAAAACAAGGCAATGTTTCGTGTTTGGAAGTTCAAAAAATTGTCTGGGTTTCGGTTTTTCGTTCGTCCAAATGACTAAAATATCCTTTTAAGATTTTGACCGTGTTTTCTTAATTTCAAAAATAAGGCAATATTTCATGTTTGAAAATTCGAGGAATCGTGCCCTAACGTGCTGGGTTTCGGGTTTTTTTTGTTTGGCCAAATAACGGAATACCCTTTTTAAATTGCAATGCATGAATTTGGAAATCATGAAATGATCTTGGTGTCAAGGGTTTGAAACATCGTATCCTAACGTGCTGGATGTGATATTTCATTCTTTCGAAACAAGAGAATTTCGATATCCAATTCGAATTATCCAAACATTTTCTAAAGGATTCGTATTTTAAAACCTCTTCCAATTTTCGATATTAGGGCATTAATCAATCAATAAGGCACCAATTTTGGGCGTTGCAAGGGTGCTAATCCTTCCTCGTGCGTAACCGACTCCTAGACCTGTTTTCTTAAGATTCGTAGACCAAAATGTTTTATAAGGTGACCCAATCACACTTCAAAAAAAAGATTGGTGGCGACTCCATTTTCCTTTGTAAAGTTGGCTCGTTTTCCAAACAAAAAAAATAGTTTCGACAGCTTGAAATTTAAATATCCTTTTTAATTTTTTTAGTATTTTTCAATTTTTATAAATTATTTTGATTTTCTAAAATTTCTAATGATATATTTTATAATTTTATAAAAAAAAATTATTGTTAATAATATAATATAGATAATACTAAGAATAAAAAAGGACATGTGGCATATTCTAATTAAATATTAAAAAATATTTTTGGCTTGGACCAATAGTTACTATTGTTGATCAACATTGACTGAGCATTAATCGACCATTCGGTGCTATTAGAACATGCTATATATATATATATATATATATATATATATTATTGATTAAAAATGTAAAAAAATCATATATAATTTATAAAAAAAGTTTAAAAATATTTTTTATAAAATTCTACAATATATAATTATTAATTTTAAAAAATCAAAATAATATAAAAAATGAAAATTTTTACTAAAAATTGTATTTAAATCTCAACTAAAAATTTAAATACCTTCTTAGAATTTTATAATTATATGTTTTAGAATTTTATAAAAAAATGTTTTTAAATTTTTTTGAATTTTTTTACATTTTTGGATAATATTATTAACTTCAACTAATTTATTTTAATTATCATATTTTTATAAATTTATTTTTATAATTTTTTTATAGTTTATATGTTATTTTCTAGATTATATATATATATTTCTGAAATATTTATATTTATTTTTATATTTCTAATGTGTATGTATTTAATAAAAGAAAATATTTATTTTTTAGATAAAAATATCACGTGGCACTTTGTGATTTACTGTAAGAAACTTCTTTTAACGTCTGTCAAATGATGGTCTAAATAATATAACGGGGGGCTTATTTTAGGTACCAAATTAGGAATTTGACTCTACTTTAGATATCAAATTGGAACAAAAAAGAGTTTAGATGCTAAAATAAAAAAAAATTAATATATTTTAAAAGTCAAATCGTGAATTAAATCATTGTATATTTTAAAGGAGTTATATAACTTATATAGTTTAATTTCATGCCTTTATTTGTTGAAAGATAATTAAGTTATTTATATTAACATATAATAACTAAATGCTGAATGCATCCTTTTTAAATATTTTAAATTTTATTACTTTAATTTTATAATTTGTTAGTTTTATTATTAAAATATTACGTGTTATATATTCTTTCAATTTATGTATAACAAGGCGCGAAGCTAGGGGGCTGGCATGGGCCCCTGCTCCCCCTAAAATGTAAAATTACTATTTAGGTCCTTAAAATTTTTTAAAAATTTTAAATTAGTAAAGGTAAAATTACACTTTGGCCCCCCTAAAATTATAAAAATTTGATTTAATCTTTTACATATTATAAAGATATAAACTATAAAAAAAATTAAAATTTCATCTAGCTCCTCTAAAAAATTGTTTTAGCTTCGCCCCTGTGTATAACTAGTTTTTTTCATGCGATGTATGATTTATTTTAAAATATAATTTATTTTAAATTCAATATTAAAGAATAATTGATGTCATGTAAAAAGTTGAAAGTTAAGACATAGAAAAAATAAGTCGAAAATGGAAATTTTTTTAAATCATTGACTAAGGGTGGGTTTAGATGAGCGATTGAGTGCGGTGCGGTATATTTATCTTACTTTTTGTCTCACGCTACTGTATCGCTACAGTATCTAATCTCACCGCCACTGCTATTTTTACACTAACCGTAAGTAAACGCACCGCCCATCCAAATCCACCCTAAGTAATAGATTGATAGAAAACTACTGTTTAAAGTTAAGTTAAAGGCCTACAAAAAGACATACTTAGTGGTAATTGAGACCGAAGTTGCCCCTTTCTTGGAAATTGCTTCCCTCCTCTGTTGATAGGTTAGATCGAGTTGGGTTTATATTAAAATATGATTTTAAAATTTTACTAAAATCCGTTCATATTTGCAAATAATTAACTCGAACTCATTTAATCTTGTCCATATTATTTTAATTTTTTAAAAATATTTATATTATTTTGATTTAATATTTAATAGTTTTATTTTTTTATCCATTAAAATTTTTTATAGCGATCTTAACATTATTTTAATGTTTACATTAGAATAAATTATATATTTAATATAATTTATTTTTTAATGTGTTATAAATTATATATAATATGTAAAAATAACATAATATAAATATTATAGACTTAAAAATAAATTGACTTTGGGTCTTGAATGTTTAAGCTCAAGCTCGATCCATATTTTAAACAGATTTAATTTTTTTGCCCAAGCCTATTGTTCGAGTCTAATATTTTACTTTAAGTCCTCTCAAATTTTGAGCAAACTTTTGGACCTGAACAAATAGCTCAACAATTCTACTTTTACATGTGATGTGCTTGAAGGCTAACAACAACTTCCGATTAAACCTTCCATCTAATCTTCTGATTATTAGGCTTCTCTATCCCATCTCCTTGTTGCACGTTTTGACATCTTGTTCCCTGACCAGAAGCAAAAAAGTGTACAGGATCAGTATTCTAGGTTATGATTTTGTTAGGACGTCCGGAAAGAGAAGCTAAAAAATTTATTTAATAAATTAAATTATAATTTTTACGATAATAAAAATATAATTTTACTATTTTAATAATTTATATTTTTATAACTTTTAAAAGATTAAATTAATTTTTATCGTTTTTAAAGAGATTAAAATATTATAAATCACTCTAAACTGACTATTGATTCAATTTTATAATTTTTCAAAATATATTTTTCTTTTTTATAAAATTTTAGTAATCAACAATCAATCAAATCAAAAATTAATAATCTAATCAATTCCACCACTTAGATTTTAAACCATGCTTCATCATGTATTTTTTTTTTCGCACCCATGATCATTTTCTATATCAACACTCAAGTCTTAACAGTAATTTTTTTTTATTAGCGTCCCAAAATCAAATTAGAATATTAATTCTATTAATAAAAAAAAACCTAAAATGTTGAAAGTATACTAATTTTGAACTAAAATCTAACTCCATTGATACATAAAATCACCCTTAAAAAAATTAAAATTCAATAAACTTAAAATTAGAATCTCAAAATCTATAATCTTTTTAAATATTTGCTTTACCAAAAAGGAGCTACTTAATGTGGTCCTAAATATTTTTAATCATTTAATGAGAAATAGAGGCCAAGCCGAGCAAGCTTGGTTCATGGCAAAGTATGATATATGTTATCATTTTCGTATATATCATTATATAAGATGGCCTTAAAACTATAATTCTACAACTTTTTGACTAGCTTCCCAAAACAGGACATGAGTAGCATCCTATAAAAATGTCAGCTGTCAATGAACGAGACTACATATAAGACGAGACTCAAAAATCTTCTTGTTTTTTTTTTTTTTTTTTTTTTTTTTGGGTACAAAAGAAGCCATCCTTAACCTGCAAAATGCGGATTCCAACAGAACTAAACTCGAGGTTCGAGACTACACTTTACAAAAGCCTATTTTCATTTGAGACGTGCATGCTATGGTACTAATGAAAGCCATCATAAATGGTTTTGTTTGTGGGATATGAACATGCTAACAAATGAAACTGAATGTAGCAAAAGCGACCCCAAAAACATATATGAATTGGTTAAAACAAGCAACCTTGGATTTGGTAGAATAATCTGTTTGCAATTTTAATATCTATGTATGGAATGATAATCGTGTGAGGAAGAGAAAGGGATCATCACTACCTTGACCTTTTAAACCGGTTGCATTGGAGCTACTTGGTGCACTTCATCACAGCTCGAGACTCCACAAGCTAACAGCCATGGTCAGCATTATCTGTTGGAGAAATACGATTGCTGATAGTTTGGACATAAAACTATTGCCATGGAACTCCAGGGTTACTTGTCATAGCTTTAGCTTCAGACAGAGATACAGCCATAGCCAGCATCATCTGCTCTTCATAACTTTCCGGAACAATGGGCTGGGGCACATTTAGAAAGCTACCCCTTATTTCATATTGTTCTGGTATTGTTGAGATCCCACCAATATCTTCTGTAACATCAGGACTTACGTAGCTAGTCCCTGCTTCAGCCACCTCCGATCCAAAATCTACTCCCCATTCCCCTTCATCTCTTGCAGGTGTCATCAGACCACCAGTTGGCATGTCAACCGGGCTCTCTGCAGGACGATTCTCGGAAACTTGGTCCAACCTGTTATAAAACCTGCTGCTGCCAGGAAGCATATTGAACGGTGGTATATTTCCGTTGTAGTCAAGAGAAGATTCTCCACTGATCTGCTGACGCTCAGCAAGGGCAGCTACTGCACAAGCAAAACCACCAGAAGGAGATGATGATGATGATGATGATGATGAACCAGCCACTGTGGCCATAGCTGGTGAGACATAGCGATCTACTGAAACATGTACCGAAGAAGCAGCATCTCCATTGTTAGACTTTCTGTGTCTGCTGTTCTCCTTAATCAATCCAAGAATCAACAGTCAGATAGACCAAAATTAAAGAAAAACAAAATCAAACAAAGCCTATATGTAATATATTAGGTAAAGTATAGACTTTATATAAACCACAAGATGACAATAAAGAAAAGCATTAGAAGGATTGAATATTTTAATATGTGAAATTACTCTTAGTTCTTTTATATGTTGCTCTGACTTTTCATTTTTATTTAAGTATCCATGTATGACACATGAATATGGGAATATAACCTCAAGGATCCTCCAAAATACATGAAAAAACTTTTTTAAAAAAATCTAACCATAATCGTGTTGGACACATTCCTATATCTGACACCCACACCCAGTCCAAGTAACAAGCTTTAACTAGGAAAGGAAACCTCCAATGAAAGAATGGCAATTTTGAAAAGCACACTTGGTTGAACTGACAATACGAGTTTTCTTACTGCTGGAAATGCTAAATTCTACAATCAGTTCCATACCTGAATTGACTGCCAAATTGCTTCCATGACCATTATTTCCTCCAGATCTACGTCAAACTCATCATCCCTACAATTTAAGCATTTGATAAAAGATAGTGAAACAGTGTTCAATCTGATCATTTAAGATCAATAGTGTAAAACCTTGTTTAGGCCTGAACGAGACTGATTGTACTTGTGCAGCAGAAAATAAAATGCCGTCTCAACTTTTTTTTCATTCAAAAGCATATTAAAATATAAGGTAGAAAGTTCACCATAATGAAATGCACCCAAAGTGATACCTTCTTAAATTGTTATTTTCTTTAGCATCTTTCATAGAAAATAGGATTATAATCAACAAACTATGAATCATTGGCATCATTTCTCTACCAAATGGAAGCAGTTTGTGCATCTGCAGACCAGACTCCATTGTCTCCCATCAAAAAAGAAAAGAAATAGAGGTTCACTGCTATGTACTATAGTTATTTTTGTAGATAACAGAACTTCCATTAACCAAGGACTGTATCATACTTTGCAGCAAGTTAGCACATTGCTGTATTTCCTTTAGCCATCTTTTTTTTTTTTTTTCTTGGAGAAGAAGTTACAAATACAGTCACACATACAATTACAATAAATACATTTGAATAACTACAACCAAAATCAATCATTAAAATGCACAATCAGACCGATAATCAGAATATATATCTGAACTTAAACTAAAATAAATTTGGACAGAGTCTACACATGGTTAAACTTAAACTAGAACAAATTTAAACAAAACCCACATATGGTGAAACTTGAACCAAAATAAATATGGAGAGAACCAACTCATTGGTGGGCCTTGAACCAGAGACCTTAAAGCTCCCAGGGCCTCTTGTTATTAAGCCAATGCCTCATTGGCTTGTGCCATCTAATATTGATAAGTGACTTTTCCCCACAAAAAGAGAAGGTACAACAACAAAAATAAACATATATATGACTAGATTGAACCACCGATGCAAATTAAGGTAGATCCTCATTGAACTTATTAAAATTAAGGCTTCTTTACAGTTTTCATCCACATCTTCTTTGAACTTTCTATCATGTCATATCTTCCATTAACTCACATGTTCTCATTATTGAAATTATAGGTCTCCCCTTATATTTGTTTCACTTATTCTGTTCCCAATGAGTGTAACTCATTCCTTAAAGCACTCATCCAAAATCTCGTCTTTCCTATGTGCCACACATATCTAAATAAATAGTTTGATCTCAAAAACACTTGTGAAATGGCAAACTATTTGTCATCTGACATTTTTTTCTCAACCATGAGCTAAGCAAGAGACAACTTTGGTGCTGAACTGGAAAGTGGAAACTATTAATAGTCATTGCAACACAACTTTCAACTAAAAATTCACCTTCAAACACACTTTCACATTAACCCCATCAGTCCTTTTACCATCCCTTTTGAACTCCACAACAAATATCAGTCACAGCTGCAGTTTGAGGACCATCCGCACAGAACTCTTTTGAACAAATCTAGCATAAACATAATTTATCTTCACCTCACCACAACTTGAAATGAAGACACTTAAACCAATCATAAAAGATGAGTCCTGAGATTCAAATAGAAAAATGAACACTGATATGAACGAGCAACTATGCTCTATGCACTTCTTTTTTCTCTCAACATATGGCTACGCAAAACTTTCTGGACAAATATTGCATAAGCATACTTTTTATCCTCACCTCAACACAACTTGAAATAAAAATGCTAAGACCAATCTTGCAAGATGAGTTCCGAAATTTTGACTAGAAAAAAGAAATACAATACGAACTAGCAACCATGCTCCATGCACTTCTTTTTCTCTTAACATATGACTGTAAGAAATAAAACACTGCCTACCTGTTTGTCCTAGGATGTGATGGTTGTTGAATCATCATGGGAGCCTGCAAATCTTGAGAAGAAACTAGTTCCTCCTCAACAGAGGATTGAGCTGCAAAAATCAAGAATGTATAGGAAAACAATTTTAGATGGAACAATGTTGTGGAGGAACGAAGAATCACTATACACAATAAAATATCACAATAAATTGATACCTGCAGCTGAACCATATTGAACTTCCCCCGGTGAAACAGCGGTGCTTGAAGAACTGAATTCTTGTCTTTTCTGCATTCTCTCTTCGTCATCCTGAAGTTCCTGCTGCCTCATTCTAATTTGTGCTTCAATGACACGTTGTTCTTCCTGCAAGTTTTAAATAGCAGAAACAAATATTAAAATGATAATCATAGGATCTAAAACCCTTCTTTGTTTTGCAAAGAGTGGGAACTTACAATTTCCTCGATCCCTTTTTCCTCCTTTGTTTTCACACCTCGGTACTCCACAGCGTAGTTTGAGGTTTTGCAGAAAGGACACCTCAAAATGTCAAGGAATGCAAACATTTGAATACATGTACAGAGTCAACTAATCAAATTAAAAAGTTCTACAGTCACACTTCATTAATGTGAAGGATACTGGGTAGGACGGGTCGAGTTTGGATTCTTCATCTGTAGAAAACACTCTGGTAAAGCTAGCAATATCAATATGAATCAGTCAGAAATGCACAGCGTAGTTTGAGGTTTTGCAGAAAGGACACCTCAAAATGTCAAGGAATGCAAACATTTGAATACATGTACAGAGTCAACTAATCAAATTAAAAAGTTCTACAGTCAACACTTCATTAATGTGAAGGATACTGGGTAGGACGGGTCGAGTTTGGATTCTTCATCTGTAGAAAACACTCTGGTGCAATAAAAATCCATCAAAATTTCATAAAGCTAGCAATATCAATATGAATCAGTCAGAAAATGCACATATAGTTTACCTGTGCAAATACTTTTCATGCAACATCTCGATCTGTTGAGACTCGGGTAATACTAATACAATGGGAAAAAAAATATATTGAGGTAACCACAAGGTATTACATTCAACAACAACTAATTTTAAAAAATACAAGTAAATAGCATAGGCTTCCAAATATGCAATGATAGATAAAAAAAACAAAGAATGAATGAAAGAGTATGAAATTACAACTGGAGAGTTAAACTTAAGAAGCAACACAACAGTATAAATACAAACCAAAAAGCAAATCGGGCATTCTTCAAGATCATAACAGCACTCTTCATTGCCAGGGTAACATGGAGCAAGCTTCGATTCAAGTATCAGTTTTCTTAGCTTCTTAACATCCACATCTTTATGAACATACAACCCTTGGGGGCGTGTATACTTCTCGTCCACCACTTGCCTTCTCCTTCCAAACTTATTACCCATATAAAATATCTCCAAATTAGGTTCACAAAACTGTTTTCTGTCCTTCTACTTCTACTTACAATTTGCTTGTTCTTTGAATTCTCTAAAATCAAAACCAACCAAAATAGCAACACATTTGGTTTTGATTATCTGGTTTACACAAAATAACAAACACATTATAAACACAAAACTCCAGTACCATCTAAAACCCTAATTCATACTTTTACAACATAGAAATCACACTGGAAAACTGAATCCTGATCGAAATTGACAACATTTCAGTTTACGAAATTATGCCCGAAGAATCCTGCAAATGAACCAACAACAACAAAAATGCTCAAAATTGAACACAGAAATCCGAATTACTAGTGAAAACATGCTCCCAAATTCAAAAATGTGAATTTACTAACCAAGAATTCATATAAAAAAACCCTAACTTTCGGATTAGTAAGAACAATGAACTTACCAAGTCCAATTTCCATAGCTGAATTGGCAACAACGTATTCATTTCAGAAACATTTCCATACCTACAATTCATGTATTCAACCAAAAAAAAAAGTTAGCACAAAAGCTAAGAAGGCAAAGTAAAATCATTTTCCAAAAAAAAAAAACAGATAATTTTTGTATAACAAAAATAAAACACAAAGTTAATCCCGAAAAAAGATCGAATGAAAGAAACGAGAACTTCAATAAATAAATAAAAAAGTAATTTATGAGATTAAAAGAAACTGACCTTAAAATTTGAAATCCTGAAAGGGATTTGGGGATGTGAAATTGGAGAGTTAAGAAAAAAGAGTGAGATTATATAATCAGAGAAAAGAAAAAAGGTGAGATTTTGTTTAAAAAAATTATATTATCATTATCTTTCTTTATACATTTATACACGTAATTGCTTTATCTTTTTTAAGTTTTTGAATTTCTTTTTTAAGTATGTATTAAATTTAGTAATCCCTGTATTTTTCGTGTTTCTATTCCATTATGGTATATTTATTTATTTTTGTATATTTTAAAAACTTACTAAATTTATTTACTATTTATATATTTTCGCATATTGGTCTTGGACCAAATGTTGTAACATTTTATGTTTCTATGTCTTACTAAATTAAGAATCCTTCCATACCAAATATATATATATATATATATATTGAATTAAGTTAGAAAAATGATTAAATTGGTTGATAAATTTTTTAAATATTTTTAATGAATTTTTGATAATTTATTAATTAAATTAAACTCATTAATTGGATTGGTTGACTAATCCGACTATTAATTTAAATCAATGTAAATATTGTTTTTAAGTTTAATCTATTGAATCATGGGTTTAGTAATTATTAATAATTTCTTTTAAAGGTTTACAAGTATAATTAAAGTATAAATATACTGAGCAATAGCAAAATATAGAATTAAACTATTACAATACAAACAAATAAAGTGTTAGAACAATCCTAGAACTGATTAATTGAACTAAAACCCACACATGACAATACATCCAAGGCTTTCACATTGCCAAATAGGGGTGAGCAAAACTCGATTCAATTTGAAAAAATCGAAAAAAAACTCAAATTTTGAGTTAATAGAATCAATTTATTCGAGTCAACTCGAATAACTCGATTCGAGTTTGAGTCAAGTTAAATTTCACAATTCAAATAACTCAAATAATTTGAATAACAGATTGATGTAAATACCCTTTTAGTCCTTGTCAACTTTGAAAATAAACAAATTGGATTTTCTCAACAAAAATTACAAAAAAATTCAAAATATTTTATAAATATTTCAAAATTTATATTTGAAAAAATATAAAAAATTTTAAAAATATATAAAAAGTTGAAATTTTAAATTTTTTCTAAAATAATTGTCGAAACCATCCTTTTTTTAAAAAACGGGAATCGACTAAAAATAGGGAGTCGCCACCGATCCTTATTAGGTGTGATCGAATCACCTTTGTTTTAATAAAACATTTCGGTTTACTAAAACGGGGTTTTTGGTCTACGAACATCGAGAAAATAGGTTCAGGAGTCGGTAGTGCGAGGAAGGATTAGCACCCTCGCAACGCCCGAAAATCGGTACCAAATTGATTATTTAATGTCCTAATGTCGCAAAGCTTGAAAAGATCTTAAAATTCTTTTCTATTTTTTTTGTGATTTTAAACTACTTGATCGAATATCAAATTTCTCTTGTTTCGAAGGAATAGAGTCTCACATCCAGCACGATTGGACACGATAATCTAAATCCTTGAACTCAAGATTATTTCCAAAATTCTCCAAACACTCATTTTTTGAAATTTTCTTGGAAATGATATTTGCTCATTCGGTCATAAAAAAACACACACCCAACACGATTGGGCACGGTCTTTTCGAACTTCCAAATACACAAATATCACCTTATTTGAAAATAGAAACAAAATTTGAAAGGATGTCCATTCGTTCGGTCAAACAAAAAGTCACATCCAGCACGATTGGGCACAAAATTTTGAATTCCCAAACTCATGAATATTACCTTTATAAAACAAACCCACAAAAAAAAAATTATTGAGATGTGATTTTTTGCCAATTCACACAAAATGACGAATATGAGAGTAGACACAGCACAATATATAATGCAATAACGAAACAAAACAAGAGATAATATTAAAACAACAATGGCAAAGAAATGTAAGATAAAACGATGTTAATAATAAAAATGATAAAAGGGAAAAATAAATTAATAATAATACTAATATTAATATACTACTACTACTACTACTAATAATAATAATAATAATATACAATATACTAATATAATATAGTAACAAAAATAGTATATATATTAATAATAATAACATATAATAATAATAATAATACTAGTAAATAATAATAATAATAATAATAATAAATAATAATAATATAATAATAGAAAATATATACAATATAATAATGATATAAATATGGTGATAATAATAAATATATAATAATACTACAAAGCATGTACAACACAATAATAATGATATAATGGTAAGTAGTTATAATAATAATAACAAATAATAATAGTAGTATGGTAGGTAGTATATAATACAATAATAGTAGTAATAATATTAATAACAGTATAATAATAAATAAAAAACCAATGACAGTGATACGAAATATACAGTATACTAATATATGAATAATAATTAATAATAATAACAATAATAAAGTTAGTTAAACAAAATAATAGTAACATATATGTCGAAACCATCATTTTGAAGACAGGAATCGAACTTGGTTTAGAAAATAAAAACGGGAGTCGCCACCGATCTTTGCTTGGTGATCGGATCACCTTTTTTTTAAAATATATTTGATTTACTAAAACAGTGTTTTTGGTCTACGAAATTTGAGAAAACGGTCGGTTCGAGGAAGGGTTAGTCGTCACGTCCAAAATTGGTACCGATTTGATCAATGAATGTCCTCATGTCAAAAGTTGAGAATTTTAAAAGAATTTGAAAATCCGACCTCTTTTGGAAATATTTGGGTTTTCTTAAATTAAATCGAGATTTTCTCATTTCGAAGAAATAAAATGTCACATCCAATACTTTAGGACACGATAGTTTAAGTCTTCGATCTTGAGATCATCTCGTGATTTTCCGGAAATGCGAGTCGAGATTCTCCCGTTCCAAGGAATCGAAGTATCACATCCAATACTTTAGGACATGGTAATCCAAATCCTCGAACCCGAGGTCATCCCGTATTTTCCTTTTTTAAAAGAAATCAAGATTTTCTCGTTCCCAAAGACTAAAATATCACATCCAATACTTTAGGACACGATAAGTTAAACCTTTGAATCCAAGATCACCTCGAAATTATGGATTTACATAAAATGACGCCGATAAAAACAATCGTAAGAATGTCGAAACAGTTGTAAAAATGATATGAAGTATGGAAAATAAAACGCAAAGTTCTAACAAAAACAATTGTCAAAATGCTAGAATTAAGAACAACGAGGATAATGGACATTATAATGTGAGTACTAACAATAACAATAATAATAATAATAATAATAATAATAATAATAATAATATATAGTAATAATAATGGTAATAGTGATTAGTGTTAGTAATAATAGTAAAGTAATAATAATATAAAATATGCACCATATAATAATAATACTAATAATAATAATGATGATGATAATATGAATATATACACAATACTAATATAAGTATAGTAGTATAATAATAATAATAATAATAATAATAATAATATATAATAATAAAACAGAATATATATGAGATCATAATATATATATAATAATATATACGATATATATATAATGCAAGAATAGAAATATAATATATAAAGTAAAATAATACTAATAATAACAATGGCATAGTGGTCATAGTAATAACAACACTTATTAATAAGCAATACGTACTGTACTAATATACATATAATGATAATAATAATATAGTGATCATAATAATAACAATAATAAAATAATGACAAAAGGTTTTAAAAAATTGCACAATGAATAAAAAGGATCAATTTGTGTTTAAAAACAAAGTTTGGGATGGATTTGAAATAGATCAAAAAGGAAGAGGACTAAATCGCGACACGCGCACAACCTGGAAGGGCTGAGACAACGATAAATCCTATTTATCGAAACGGTGTGCTGGGAAGGATTAAATTGGAAACCGTGGTGAATCTCGGGTCAAATTTGAAAAAATGAAAGAAACTCAATCGCGAGTCTTGAAAAAGCGGAGGGGCTAAAAGTGCAATTAGCCCCTCCATGCCAAAACACGCGGATCTAAGGTTCAAGCGGGTCGGGTCGCCCGGGTCGGAGCCAAAACGACGCCGTTTTGGCGTCCGACCCCTAGGCACAAAACGGTGCCGTTTTGTTTTGCTATTTAAGGCAAAATTTGTTTTTTTTTTTTACTTTTCACTTCATTTCGCCAAAAAATTTCAGGAGCCCCCTTTTTGCTCTGCTAGGGTTTGAAAAAGAAAGGGGGGAAGAGGCTCTGGCCGTAGGCTCCACCGTCGGCCACCGCGCGCGGTGGCCGAAAATCGTAAAGGTAAATTCTTGTATTCCCTTTTTATTTTCTACTTATATTATATGTATATATATTTTAAAAATAAAGTAGATTGATAGGTGATTTTCGAAAAAAATATATATAAAATTAAAATAAAAGAAATAAACCTTCGGTTCTCGTTTCGTGCCCTCTCCGATTGCTTGTTATGGGCTGGTACTGATTCTTGCTTCTAGTTGTTTGCTATTGTTTTCGTTTTTTGGAACTACTCTGTGTATTGATTCAATCCGAAAAAAAAAAACCAACCTCGATTACATCGTTCTTAGTTGGCTTTATAGCCGAAAGATACAAGCCTTATCTATTAATCTATTCATTTGTTCCATATTTCTCTGCTGCTCTGTTTCTTGACTGTCTTTGCAGGGTATGGGCTAGGCGTGCGGGCAACGAGCGATGGTGCGCACATGGGGCTTTGGTGGGTGGCGGCGCTGGAGGCTTCTGCCTAGGGTTTTCTTCCTTTTGCTGTATTTTAATTTTCTTGGGACGATCGGGCCAATTTTGGGACTGGGCTTGGGCCACATGGGAATTGGTCTTGGCCCAACGGGCCCGGATAATTTTGGGCTCGTACAGCTGCCCCTCTTTGCATGTTGTCGTGTAATGGGAACAGAGCAAAGATATATAGAGGGCCAAAATTGCCGGGGTCTACTGGATCTTGTCTTCTTTGGTGCTTTTCTTTGTCGGGTAGCTTCAATCTGTTTTATTGTCTTGTGGAGTTTCCAAGGAGATAACATTTGTAATCTTCAACCTATTCCACCACTAGTCAGTGGTAATAGGATAATCTTCAATCTATTCCATTGATGGTCGATGGTAATAGGATAATCTTCGATCTATTCCACCACTGGTTGATGGTAATAGGATAGTCTTCGATCTATTCCACTACTGGTCAGTGGTAATAGAACAATCTTCGATCTATTCCACTACTGGTCAGTGGTAATAGAATAATCTTCAGTCTATTCCACTACTGGTCAGTGGTAATGGGATAATCTTCGATTTATTCCACCGCTGGTCGATGGTAATAAGATAATTTTTGATCTATTCCACTACTGGTCAGTGGTAATAGAACAATCTTCAGTCTATTCCACTACTGGTCAGTGGTAATAGAACAATCTTCAGTCTATTCCACTACTGGTCAGTGGTAATAGAACAATCTTCAGTCTATTCCACTACTGGTCAGTGGTGATAGAACCATCTTCAGTCTATTCCACTACTGGTCAGTGGTAATAGAACAATCTTCAGTCTATTCCACTACTGGTCAGTGGTAATAGAACAATCTTCGATCTAGTCCACCGCTGGTCGATGGCCGTAGGATAATTTTTATATTGCCTCCATCAGGAGGTTATCAATCTTCACTTTGCTCCACCTGAACTTGTTACACCGTTCTTTGAGGAACCTGTTCTGTTAGAAAATGATGATGATGATGCAATGCTCGAAATGACTCAAATGCCCCCTATCTACATGTGCTATGAATGACATGAGAATGATCTTTTTTTATTATGATTAGGATGCAATGATCGAAATGAATCGGATGCCCCTGATTAAGATGTGAATGAATGCATGAAGATGATCTCTTTGTGACGGATCACCC
This sequence comes from Gossypium australe, assembly GCA_005393395.2. Taxonomy (NCBI): domain Eukaryota; kingdom Viridiplantae; phylum Streptophyta; class Magnoliopsida; order Malvales; family Malvaceae; genus Gossypium; species Gossypium australe. The sequence continues at coordinate 16,873,808 of CM016618.1, forward strand.
TGCTTTCTTGGTTTGATTGGTCTCTTTAGGGGGTCACCAATTTAGGTTCCGATTGCCCCATGCACCTGGTTAGTTTTGAACATTGCTCCCCTTTTGGGTTCTTGTAACAATTAGAAGTTTTCAGAGTAGTATGCGAAACTCTATTAGCTTGAATACTGGTGGTCCATTAATCGTTATTCCAATGAAAAGTGCTTAAAAGTATAATCATAAGAGATATTGAGGGTAAGGCTCAAAATGAATAGATTTACCAAAAGATCAGATTTTGACAAGGTAAGTTTAACTACACATGTTACAAATAAGACAAGAACAAGTGTCCAAATATCATAGCATGAGTTTCCCTGCGCAAAACTTCTTGAGGACTCCTTTTGAACTCGATAGGTGTCTGGCGGAATAAGAAGACTTCACTGATGCCCCCAAGTCGTGACGTTTCTTCTTCTTGTTAATTTTGGTTATAGCAAGGCTACCGCATATCCTCTCCAATCAATGATTTGGATCGCCCATTTTTGGGTTTTCGATCCAAAACCCCTTGAGTCACGAAGTGCCCTTTACGGGTTTTCACTTTGACCTCTCCAGTTTTTTTTTTTTTAGGGGAAGTATCTCTTGACTGAATCTGAGTTCACAGGATTCGGCAAATTTTTGCCATCCATTTCTGTCAAGATTAGAGCTCCGCCAGAGAAGGCCTTCTTTACTACATAAGGTCCCTCCCAATTTGGCATCCATTTTCCTCTAAAGTCTTTCTGTATGGGAAGAATCTTTTTCAGGACGAGGTCTCCTTAATAGAACTCCCTAGGGCGAACCTTTTTGTTGTAAGCCCGTATCATTCGCCTTTGATACATTTGTCCGTGCCGAAGGGCTTTTAGCCTCTTTTCCTCAATTAGGTTCAGTTGATCGTACCGAGATTGAGTCCATTCTGCTTCGTCCAACTTTATCTCAGATAAAACCCGAAGGGAGGGGATCTCAACCTCAATCGGAAGTACTGCTTCCATTCCATAAACTAAATAGAAATGAGTTGCCCCGGTAGAAGTTCTAACTGACGTCCGGTAAGCATAAAGGGCGAACGGTAGCTTCTCATGCCAATCTTTGTAAGTCTCAGTCATCTTTCCTATGATCTTCTTGATATTCTTGTTGGCTGCTTCGACTGCACCATTCATCTTCGGACGATATGGTGATGAGTTGTGATGTTTGATCTTGAATTGGCTGCAGACCTCCGCTATCGTGCTATTATTCAAGTTTAGTGCGTTGTCAGATATGATCCTTTCAGGCATCCCATACCGACATATGATCTCCTTCTTTAAGAACTTGCTGACCGCTGATTTCGTGACATTTGCGTATGAAGTAGCCTCTACCCATTTGGTGAAGTAGTCAATTACCACAAAGATAAATCGGTGCCCGTTCGCTGCTTTTGGTGAGATCGGCCCAATGACGTCCATCCCCCATATAGAGAAAGGCCAAGGGGATGTCATGACGTGTAGGGGTGAAGGAGGCACGTGAATTTTATCTCCGTAGATTTGGCATTTGTGGCATCTCTTGGCATAACTGATACAATCTCCTTCCATAGTGGACCAGTAATACCCGAACCTCATGATTTGTCTTGCCATCGTAAATCCATTAGCATGAGTCCCACAGACACCTTCATGAACTTCTTCGAGAATCTTCTTAGCTTCGATCGCATCCACGCATCTTAGCAGTACTTGATCCTTCCTTCTCTTGTATAGGATTTCTCCATCCAGGACATAATCATTGGCCAATCTTCTCAACGTCCTCTTATCATTCTCGGTCGCTTGGTCGGGGTATTCACGATCCTTCACGTATCGTAATACATCGTGGTACCATGGGTGGCTATCTCTTTCTTCTTCTTCGTCGATGTTGCAGCAATGTACCGGAGCCTCGTAAATGCTCATTTGGATAGGCTTCACTTCTTCTACTTTGTTTACTTTGATCATAGAAGCCAAGGTAGCTAAAGCGTCGGCCATCTGGTTCTCTTCTCGTGGGAGGTAACAGAAAGTGACATTGTCAAACTCTTTAATTAATTCCAAAACCATCCTTCGATAGCTGATTAATTTGGGGTCTCTTGTCTCCCATTCACCTTCAGTTGATAGATTACTAGTGCGGAATCGCCGTATACCTCCAATGTTCCAATTTTCCGTTCAATGGCTGCACGGATTCCCAGGATGCACGCTTCGTATTCGGCCATGTTGTTTGTGCAATCAAAATCCAACTTGCTAGTAAGAGGATAGTGATCTCCGTTGGGGGACACCAGGACTGCCCCAATTCCATTCCCCACCGCATTTGAGGCTCCATCGAAGTTTAGTTTCCACGGGTGCCCTTTCTTTTGGACCTCTTCTTCAGTGGCTGCCACATACATTAATTCTTCATTTGGGAAATCGAAGTCCAATGGCTCGTAATCTTCTAACGCTCTGCTGGCTAGAAAATATGCTATTGCACTCCCTTTTATGGCCTTCTGATTTACGTAGATTATGTCGAACTCTGAAAGCAGAATTTGCCATCGGGCCATTCTTCCATTCAGTGCAGTTGACTCCATCATGAACTTGAGAGGATCCAGTTTGGAGATAAGCCAGGTGGTGTGATATAGCATGTATTGTCTCAATCTCTGGGTCGTCCAAACCAGAGCACAACATAACTTCTCGATCGGCGAATATCTTGTCTCGCATTCTGTAAACTTTTTACTGAGATAGTATATCGCTCTTTCCTTTCTTCCTGACTCATCGTGTTGGCCTAGCACACATCCCATAGAGTTCTCAAATACTGACAAATACAATATCAGTGGCTTATTTGGGCGTGGCGATACCAGTACTGGAGCTTTAGACAAGTAATGTTTGACTTTATCGAATGCTTTCTGGCACTCCTCGTTCCATACACCTGAGTTGTGTTTCCTAAGGAGGCGGAATATGGGGTCACACTTCTCCGTTAGTTGTGCGATAAACCGGGCGATGTAGTTTAATCTTCCTAAGAAACTTCGAACCTCCTTTTGGGTATGTGGTGGAGGCAACTCTTGGATAGCTTTCACCTTATCAGGATCAACTTCAATTCCCTTTTTACTAACTACAAATCCCAACAATTTTCCGGATCTAGCCCCAAAGGTACATTTGGTCGGATTGAGTTTCAGCTGGAATTTTCTCAATCTTAGGAATAGTTTCCTCAAGACTTGCACATGTTCTCTCTCAGTTCTGGACTTCGCAATCATGTCATCTACATAAACTTCGATCTCCTTGTGCATCATGTCGTGGAAGAGAGTCACCATGGCCCTTTGATATGTTGCCCCTGCATTCTTTAGTCCGAAAGGCATCACTTTATAACAGAATGTCCCCCACATGGTAATGAACGTGGTTTTCTCCATATCTTCGGGGTGCATTTTAATCTGGTTATACCCAGAGAAGCCATCCATGAAAGAGAAAAGAGAGTATCCGGCTGTGTTATCCACCAATGTATCAATGTGGGGTAGTGGAAAGTTATCTTTAGGACTGGCCTTGTTCAAATCCCTGTAATCCACGCACATTCGCACTTTTCCATCTTTCTTAGGGACAGGCACTATGTTTGCTACCCATTCTGAGTATTTAACCATTTGCAAGAAACCGGCATCAAACTGTTTTCTGACCTCTTCTTTTACTTTTAATAAAACATCTGGCCTCATTCTTCGAAGTTTTTGCTGGACGGGTTTATATTCTTTCTTGATAGGGAGTCGATGCATCACTATGTCTGTGTTTAACCCGGGCATATCTTGATACGACCAAGCAAAGACGTCCCTGAATTCTTTCAGTAATCCGATGAGGTCTTGCTTCGTATTTGCGGCAATGCTAGCCCCAATTTTCAACTCTTTTCCTTCTCCTAAGTTCACCATTTCTATTGTCTCTTCGTGGGGTAGGATTTGTTCTTCGCCTTGCTCTACCATCCTTAACAAATCAAGAGACATGTTACGATCTTGGTCATCTTCGAAGTCTTGAGAATCCTCCATGTCCGTATCTTGTTCAAAAGGGGACCTTGAGTCGGTAGCAGTGTCGCTCACGTCATTGATATCTGGGGACCTGTCAAGAGGGCAAAGAAAGGCGCAGAAGCAACAATCTAAGAATGGATGTTTATGTGTATGACTATGAATGGAGAGTAAAAGAAAATTTGCTCGAAATATGCATTTTATTGAAATAAAGACGTTTGGGCATATGCCTATTCAACAAAGAGTCTCTCGTTGCCCCTAGGCTTAGAGCAACAAGCGTGTTTCGAACATTACTCTGAATTACTCCTAAAAGCTACAGGAATTTCTTCTATTGTCCAATTGTCCAAAACACTTCCAGGAGCATAAGGACGAATTCCGAATAAAGCTCTTTCCTCGGACCTTTCCTCAGATACGCCGTTGATGCTTAAGTTCCCCAACATTTCTTCCATTGCTTCTCTTGCTGCCATACCTCGGTCAGGGTACAAGATTCCCCCCGAGACAAATGTTTTGGAGAGAGGAGGGAATGTCATTGGCTCTCATTTGATCTCCTCCCCACTTAGGCGTGCCCTTCTTCTCTCTCTTCTTTTTTCTTCTTCTCTCTTCTTTTGTTTCGCATCTGGCTTGAACCCTAAGCCGAAGCGGTCTCGTTTTTCTCTTTGCGTTGACACCTCAGTCCTTCCTTGCAGGTTTCTCCCGAGTCCTCTCCCGGGCAAAGCTCCCTTCCCAATTGTCATTTGAAGGCTCATCATCTTTGACTTGGATATTTTAGGCATAGGGATCTTGCTGCCCTCGGCAACGAAGGTTGCGTTAATAAACTCCAATGATCGAAAAGAACACTCTATTGCCTTTTCATCCACCTCAATGTACGGAGCGTCACTAGTGACGGATGCTATGATCTCTTCTTCAGCATTGATCGTGACCAATCTACCTTCCGTTACCAATTTCAACTTCTGGTGCAGTGACGACGGTACTGCCCCTGCCGAATGGATCCAAGGTCTCCCAAGCAAACAGTTGTAGGAAGGTTTGATATCCATCACCAAGAAGTCTACCTCATATGCATTTGGGCCAATTTGAAGCGGTATATCGATTCTCCCCGTGACCTTTCTCTCCGTTCCATCAAATGCCCTTACGACATTATGGCATGCCTTCATGTGGGAGCTATCCACAGGTAACCTACTCAGTGTGGATAGAGGCAATACATTTAGGGCTGATCCGTTATCGACTAGCACCCCCGGCAACACGTACCCTTTGCAGCGCGCGGTTATGTGTAGAGCTTTTGTAGATCCCATGCCTCCTGAAGGTATCTCGTCATCATTGAAGAATATGAAGTTATCTACGCTTATATTACCGACGAGACGGTCCAACTTATTAACAGATATATCCCCCGTGACATATGTTTCATTTAGTACTTTCATCAGCGCATTTCGATGGGCTTCTGAGCTCATGAGCAAAGCCAGTACCGATATGCGAGCGGGCTGTTTGTGCAGCTGCTCCACAACACTATATTCGTTGTGCTTAAGGAATTTTAAAAACTCCCTGGCATCGCTCTCTGTCACGGGTACGTTGACGAATGCTTCGGATTCGATGGTTTCCTCTTCCCTTCGCTCAGTTGCCACCGCTTTCCCTTTGGTTGCTACCGCACTTGTGTTTGGGGTGTAACGTCTCCCACTACGTGTAAAGAAGCCTCCATCTCTATCTTCTTCTGTAGCATTGACCGGATTCTCTTTTCCAGGGATGTCTACCCTACAATCGTAGCTCCAAGGTACCTTTTTATTGTCTTTGTAGGGGGTAGTCGTGGGTTTTTGAATTATGACCTTCGGTTTGATTGATATTTCAGTCTCCCCCGTCCTGGGTCGTGATATAACTACTGCAGGGTAGTTGCCCCCATAGACTCCCCTAGACGTCCCTTCTTTCGATATGTCGGCCTCTCTCTTTGGCGTGGTTTCGACCGTTCTAGGTCGTGATATAACTACTGCAGGGTAGTTGCCCCCATAGATCTTTCTAGCCGATCCTTCTTCTGACGCGTGAACTCCTCCTTCTTCTAGATCTCCGATTTCTTCGTAGAATTCTATCTCTTTGTTGTCCATGAGACCTCGAATGAGAGTCCTGAACACGAGGCATTCTTGAGTATTATGGCCCGTTTTGGCGTGAAACTCGCAATAATTCTCCGCTCCTTCAATCTCTTCTCCCGGATGTTGGGTGATTAAGCCTTGGCTTATCATTTGCCTCCAAACCCAACTCAGCGGGGTTTTTATTTCATCGACGTTCGTTTTTATTTTCTTCCCTACCTTCACCCCCAACATGTTCACCCCGTTATTAGCATGGTTGGGTAATGGGTGCTCTGTGTCGTTGACTTTCACCACACCCATTTGAATAAGTTTCTCAACCAGCTTCTTGAAGGCGAGACAATTTTCAATTGAATGTCCGACAACCCCAGCGTGGTATTCACATTGCGCATTCGTGCCGTACCATTTAGGGTATGGGGGTTGTATGGGCTGTAGGTAATGGGGGGCAACAACATGCGTGTCATATAGTTTTTGGTACAGCTGCCCATAAGTCATGTAGATCGGAGTGAATTGGAGCTTCTCTACATTCGGCTTTGCACTAGGTTTTTGTCTATGCAGCCTTGGACGATCAGTGATTACAGTTTTAGGTTGATTCAGGGTGCCTGCTTTGTCATGGGCATTCACGTTATTTATGTCACCCTCTCTTTTCTTCAGAGTTGTTTTTCTGGGGCCTTCCCCTGTTTCTATCTTGCCGCATCTGACTGCGTATTCTATCCTTTCCCCACATCTCACAATTTCTGAAAAATCGGTCATAGAACTTCCCAACATGTGGTTGATGAAAGGGGCCTTCAAGGTATGAATGAAGAGTGTGGCCGCTTCTTCTTCTAAAAGAGGTGGTTGGACCTGTGTGGCTACCTCTCTCCACCGTTGCGCGTACTGCTTGAAGTTTTCGCTTGGTCTCTTCTCCATTGTTTGGAGAGTGACTCTGTCAGGAGCTATGTCCGCTATGTGGCCATAATGTTTCATGAAAGCCTGAACTAAGTCCCTCCATGTTTTGATTTGGGTACTACTGAGTTGATCGTACCATTTGGCCGCAGACCCAACCAGGCTATCCTGAAAGCAGTGTATTAATAATTTCTCATTGTCAGCATATCCCGCCATTCGTCGACCGAACATCTTCAGGTGTGCTCCCGGGCAGCTGGTCCCGTTGTACTTTTCAAAATCCAGAGTTTTAAACTTTGGTGGAAGCACTAAGTTTGGGACCAAACTTAGTTCTTTGATATCGACCCTGTAACGAGTTTTAGACTTCTCTATGGCTTTGACTCTCTCCTCTAGCCACTTGTAGTGATCTTTCATTTGCGTTGAGGGTTCAGCCTTCGTTCTTTCCTTATCCATTTCATCAAAATCCGGTACCATAAGATTAGTGAAACCGTCTCCTGGGTTGGACCCTGAGCCTATTTGGAAATTCACGGGAGATCCAATGTTGACTTGGCCTTGTTGAGGCCTAATAGTGACAGGTGGCCTCCGGGGATGTTCCTCGTGCTGCGAAGGCACTTGGGGTAATATAGATTCTGAAGGACCATCTTCATTCTCCCCTCCAGTGATGGCCATGGGGCTTTTCTCCTTCCCCAAGAACTTGTTCAATAGTTTGGACATTTGAGATATCTGAGCCTTCATGTCCCTCTGGGATTCCTCCATTTCTTGCTGGATCTTGGTTAAGTGCCCTTGCATCTGTGCTTCCATTTGGTCACTCATCTCTTTTTGGAATTTTTCTAGTTTCTGATCCATTTTCTTTATCTTAGTGCGGGTGCCGTATGGATGTTCAGCTTCCAGGTTTCCCCTTTTTTCTCTCTCTGTATAATTTCAGCTAGTCAGATTCTCTCAATGCTTGTAACGTGATGTGATGCAATGTGATGCGAGTGTATGAAATGCAAATTTATGAAATGCAAAATTTATGAAATGCAAAATTTGCAAAATTTTTTAAATGCAAGAAGACAGAAAGGTGTTGATTTGATTCAGTTCTATTAGATCAACTTCACTGGAAAACAAAGTTCTTTACATAGAGTGGACAATTTATGCGTACGGCTTTGCCTTATCACCTAGATCCCTGACTTCTCTAAGAAACCCCGCTAGACTTTGGCCCCGATCTGACCCTGACTCATACATTAGACTCAACACATCAGCTTGAACTGCCAGAGTTTGCAACTGGGAAGCCACCTTTCGGATTTGAACTACAGCTTCACCCATCATATAATCCCTATTTCTGATTTGTTCCTGAGAATGGTGGAGTTGATTCTTCCAATGTTCATTAAGGAACTCGACCTGATGTTCGCCATTTTGTAACGCAGTTTCAAGTTCTTCTATCTTTCCTTTTAACTCATCGACCTTGCTTTGGCTGGCTCTTAATTCGCTCACCGAGTTACGATTTTGATACAGAAGCAGTGATCTTTCTAGTTCCGTAGCTCGGATCCTAGCTGTTCTTTCTCACTTTGACTTTTCGACAGGCTCTTTTTCAGAACATCTTCACGTACTCTAGCATTTTGGCATTTCCTTTCCCATTGGTCAGCCTTAGTCTTTTCTTCTCGAATCTCTTGCCGCCACTGTTCTGATGTCTTACCCAAACCAGCGGTCCTGATTGACGCACGTAGTTTCTTGTAATCTGTTTTTAAGCTCTCCAGATCTTCTTCAGCCTTGTTTTTTCCTTTCCTTAACTTTTCAGCTTCTAATTTGTAGATGTCGATGTCCAACCCTAAGTGCATCTTTTCCTCCTCTAGCCGCTCTATCTTCCTTCCTAATTCTCGACTCTTGGTCTCAAAATCCCCTTTGATGATCTCTAATTCAGATGGGACAACTCGCAGATGCTCTTCTATGGGTAATGTATCCTCTTGGCTTGGCATTGGGACATTGTCATTGATCCTTGCATTCCTCCACTCATCATATTCGGGGGTTGTCATCTGCCCTACGGCGAGTCCCTTCATTCGTCGGGTTTGGATCCACGCAGCCGTTATTTCACGAATCTTCTTCTTATAGCCGTCATCTTTGTATGAAAACTCACTCTGGGCTAGCACGTGCGTTGCGGGTATGAACTGTCTCGATCGATACTGCCTTGTTACAAGTAGTGGTGCGTACCCCACAGCTCCCCATATCCTGAGTAAAGGAACCCAGTCAAACTCTCCACACCGGTACAAAATCTCATCAGGGATCATCCACGGAGCTTTCCATTCTACGTCATCTACTTGTAAATTTTGGAGTATTGCTATCCATTTCTCTTCAGACAAGTCGTCCCGTCTTGGCGTAGTTGCTAATTCCCCCAAAGGAGAGTAGTTCTTGGAGAAGACTTTACACGAAACCTTTTCCACCTTCCAAAGTGGCTATGAAACCATGATAGTAGAAGTTGCGCGCATCCTACGAATCTCCCTTCACCTACTCTTCGGCTAGCGTTCAGTGATCGAAATGTTTCGGCTAAGATTACGGGGACAGGTGTGACTCCTTTATCCAGTTTGTCAAATAGATCTGAGACGGCCTCCTCCACATATCCTAAAGCCTTGGGAAAGACAACCAAATCGTAGATGCCTAAGGCAAAAACGTCAACCTTCTTTTTTGTATCAGAATGTACTAGGATTAAATCCCTTAAATGCGCCCAAGGGATACATTTACAATCCCCCTTTTACTTGATTCGAGCCGTAATCCATTGCTCACTCATCCCTGTGATGTTCATTAGTTTTCTCGTGAATGTTGGTACATTAACAGCTCTTGAATAAGCCTTGCCCGTTTGAGCACTTGGGCAACGAAGTAAGGCCGTGTATTCTTCAATAGTGGGTACCATGTCTACTTTCCCGAAAGTGAAGCAACTATAAGCGGGGTTCCAGAATTGAGTAATAGCCCGGAATAGTCGCTCATCCACCTTGACGTCAAGCAAATAGGGTAGGTCGCCATAACTACCGTAACATAGCTGTTTCACGTCATTATCCCATGAATCCCATATCTCCTTCAGTTCTTGCAGGCTATTCTGAGTCACGCTAATACGGGCGAAGTCCCACAATTCTGATTCGTATCCCACACTCAGGCTATCTCCTTTCTCGCGTTGTACCCCTTCAGACCATGTTCGAACGGCCGCATTATCCTCCACTCTATCAAGAAATCCCTTTTCCATGTTGAGTTCTTCTACCTAGTAACCGAATACAAATCAACACCCTTTTATGATGAAATGCCATGTGATTATAACAAAATGCCATGAGTTAGTACCATGTACAAAAACTTCAAAACAAGCAAGAAACAATCACTCTTATTCAGGTAACCGCCAAGGTCTGGCGTGGTCCTAACTGGGAGTGGTTCTTTAAGGCTCATTACATGGGGTTCGGCTCTAAAGAAAGGTACCCGAACCAGCAGATTCCTCGATCCTCACCCATTATAGGCTCATACAGAACGAGTTCGGTTCAGGGGAATACATTTCCCTATGGCTGCACGGAGATGAAAATCTCACGAAGACATAGGTACGGATGTATCCCGAAAGCGATCCACTATCTTGCACGGAGGTGAAAACCTCACGAAAGAGTAGCTTCTCACTCCCACTTAGGGGTGTGACCGCAATGGTCATGCAATGTAATGTACACAAGAAAGCAGGAACCACATGCAATGACACAACCAAAGGCAACAAAAGGATAGTAATTTTCAAATCAAATTTTCAAACTTTCGATAAAGGACATAACATAATCAATTTACGGCCTGACTCTCTTTGTCCCCAGCGGAGTCGCCAGGCTGTCGAAACCATCGTTTTGAAGACGGGAATCGAACTTGGGTTTAGAAAATAAAAACGGGAGTCGCCACCGATCTTTGCTTGGTGTGATCGGATCACCTTTGTTTTAATAAAACATTTTGATTTACTAAAACAGTGTTTTTGGTCTACGAAATTTGAGAAAATGGTTCGGGAGTCGGTTACGTGCGAGGAAGGGTTAGCACCCTCGTCACGTCCAAAATTGGTACCGATTTGATCAATGAATGTTCTCATGTCAAAAGTTGAGAATTTTAAAAGAATTTGAAAATCCGACCTCTTTTGGAAATATTTGGGTTTTCTTAAATTAAATCGAGATTTTCTCATTTCGAAGAAATAAAATGTCACATCCAATACTTTAGGACACGATAGTTTAAGTCTTCGATCTTGAGATCATCTCGTGATTTTCCGGAAATGCGAGTCGAGATTCTCCCGTTCCAAGGAATCGAAGTATCACATCCAATACTAGGACATGGTAATCCAAATCCTCGAACCCGAGGTCATCCCCTATTTTCCTTTTTTAAAAGAAATCAAGATTTTCTCGTTCCCAAAGACTAAAATATCACATCCAATACTTTAGGACACGATAAGTTAAACCTTTGAATCCAAGATCACCTCGAAATTATGGATTTACATAAAATGACGCCGATAAAAACAATCGTAAGAATGTCGAAACAGTTGTAAAAATGATATGAAGTATGGAAAATAAAACGCAAAGTTCTAACAAAAACAATTGTCAAAATGCTAGAATTAAGAACAACGAGGATAATGGACATTATAATGTGAGTACTAACAATAATAATAATAATAATAATAATAATAATATATAATTAATATAGTAATAATAATGGTAATAGTGATTAGTGTTAGTAATAATAGTAAAGTAATAATAATATAAAATATGCACCATATAATAATAATACTAATAATAATAATGATGATGATAATATGAAATATATACACAATACTAATATAAGTATAGTAGTATTAATAATAATAATAATAATAATAATAATAATAATATATAATAATAAAACAGAATATATATATGAGATCATAATATAATCATATATAATAATATATACGATATATATATGATGCAAGAATAGAAATATAATAATAATAGTAAAATAATACTAATAATAACAATGGCATAGTGGTCATAGTAATAACAACACTTATTAATAAGCAATACGTACTATACTAATATACATATAATGATAATAATAATATAGTGATCATAATAATAACAATAATAAAATAATGACAAAAGGTTTTAAAAATTGCACAATGAATAAAAAGGGATCAATTTGTGTTTAAAAACAAAGTTTGGGATGGATTTGAAATAGATCAAAAAGGAAGAGGACTAAATCGCGACACGCGCACAACCTGGAAGGGCTGAGACAACGATAAATCCTATTTATCGAAACGGTGTGCTGGGGAAGGATTAAATTGGAAACCGTGGTGAATTCTCGGGTCAAATTTGAAAAAATGAAAGAAACTCAATCGCGAGTCTTGAAAAAGCGGAGGGGCTAAAAGCGCAATTAGCCCCTCCATGCCAAAACACGCGGATCTAAGGTTCAAGCGGGTCGGGTCGCCCGGGTCGGAGCCAAAACGACGCCGTTTTGGCGTCCGACCCCTAGGCACAAAACGGTGCCGTTTTGTTTTGCTATTTAAGGCAGAATTTGTTTTTTTTTTTTACTTTTCACTTCATTTCGCCAAAAAAATTTCAGGAGCCCCCCTTTTTGCTCTGCTAGGGTTTGAAAAAGAAAGGGGGGAAGAGGCTCTGGCCGTAGGCTCCACCGTCGGCCACCGCGCGCGGTGGCCGAAAACCGTAAAGGTAAATTCTTGTATTCCCTTTTTATTTTCTACTTATATTATATGTATATATATTTTAAAAATAAAGTAGATTGATAGGTGATTTTCGAAAAAAAATATATATAAAATTAAAATAAAAGAAATAAACCTTCGGTTCTCGTTTTGTGCCCTCTCCGATTGCTTGTTATGGGCTGGTACTGATTCTTGCTTCTAGTTGTTTGCTATTGTTTTCGTTTTTTGGAACTACTCTGTGTATTGATTCAATCCGAAAAAAAAAACCAACCTCGATTACATCGTTCTTAGTTGGCTTTATAGCCGAAAGATACAAGCCTTATCTATTAATCTATTCGTTTGTTCCATACTTCTCTGCTGCTCTGTTTCTCGACTGTCTTTGTAGGGTATGGGCTAGGCGTGCGGGCAACGAGCGATGGTGCGCACATGGGGCTTTGGTGGGTGGCGGCGCTGGAGGCTTCTGCCTAGGGTTTTCTTCCTTTTGCTGTATTTTAATTTTCTTGGGCCGATCGGGCCAATTTTGGGACTGGGCTTGGGCCACATGGGAATTGGTCTTGGCCCAACGGGCCCGGATAATTTTGGGCTCGTACAATATATACATAATAATAATAATAATAATAATAATAATAATAATAATAATAATAATAATAATAAGTTAGTGAAACAAAATAATAAAATATGTACATAAAAATATAATAATGGTAATAACAATAACAATATAATGACAAAAGGACTAAAAAAATTGCGAAATAACCAAAAAGATCAAATTGCATTTAAAACAAAAGTTTGGGATTAATCAAAAAAAAAAGAAAAATAAGAAGAAAAGGACTAAAATGACGAGCGCGTGAATGCACAAGAACTAAAAGTGAAAATATTCCCAACCCCAAAAAAAAGCTACTCAGACGTGGACTGAATTGGAAGGGCGCGCAAACTTTAGGGCAAAATGAAAGAAACAGAATAGGATTAACTTAAAGGTAGTTCAAATGAGAGGAACTGGTCGCGCAAATTCTCCATTTAAATTGAAAAGGCACACATCCAGCTTTTAAGACGCATGCTTTCACTGCCTTTAATGCACCACTTAAAAAAAACCTTTATTATATCTCTTTTTTTTAGTTTATAAGTTCAAATTTTTTTTAAGCAAAAATAAATGAAAATAAAAGAATCCCATCTTTTCTTCTTTTTCTCTGCTAAGGTTTACCCCCTTTTTTTTGAACCCATTTTTTACCAGACGGGGGCCCAATCGACGGTGGCCGCGCGACCACCATGGCCGATGACCGGCATCGCACAAGGTGCCTCTTCAAGCCTCCGACGACGGGAACGCGAATCGGTTCAGGTGAAATTTTCTTTGCTTTCTTTTTTGATTTTCGTTTATAAAGACTTAAAAATAAAAAGAAAAATAATAAATCAATAAAAGATAATAAATGAAAACTGAAAATCAACCTTTGAATCTTGCTTTTGATTTCTGATGATTCGTGTTTTTTTTTTAATTCGAAAGAAAATACTCCCCCCATTACAATCTTTTCCTTCGGTTTTTATAACCGAAAAAGTAGAAATAAAATAATACAATGGCTTTCCCCGTTTTCTGCCACTATTGTGTTTGTGTCTTCTTTTGCAGGTTATGGCCGATAATGGGAAGTGGGGTTGGTGCTGTGGAGGAGGAGCGGCGCAAGGAGAGCGGCGGCATTTTAGGGTTTCAAAAACCCTAAAGATTTTTTTCTGAAAAAACTTAAGGTTTCGGGCCTATTGGGCCTTTTGTTATTGGGCCTTGTTTTTACTCTTTGGTTTGGGCTCGGACGTTTTGGGCCGTTTACAGCTGCCCCTCTTTGCTCATTGTCGTGTAACGATAATAGGGCAAAGACATAAAGAAGGCCCAAGTTCGTCGAGACGCACTGAGTCTTGACTTTTTAGTGCTCTTTTTCCTCTGGTAGTCTCGTTTTGACCCATCGTAACTGCTTCAATACAACTTCAGTGAGATGAGTTTTGTTCTGATCCACTCTACTGTAACTTTAATCTGTTCCGTATTGCCAAACTTAATGTCTTCAATCTGCTTCCTACAAAGCTCAGGAATGCCAAATCCTCTGTCTTCAATCTGCTTCCTGCAAAGCTCAGGAATGCCAAATCCTCTGTCTTCAATCTGCTTTCTGCAAAGCTCAGGAATGCCAGATTTACTGTCTTTAATTTGCTTCCTGCAAAGCTCAGGAATGCCAGATCTTCTGCCTTCAATCTGCTTCCTGCAAAGCTCAGGAATGCCAGATTTGTCGTCTTCAATCTGCTTCCTACAAAGCTCAGGAATGCCTTCTGTCTTCAATCTGCTTCCTGCAAAGCTCAGGAATGCCAGATCTTCTATCTTCGATTTGCTTCCTGCAAAGCTCAGGAATGCCAAATCTCTTGTCTTCAATCTGCTTCCTGCAAAGCTCAGGAATGCCAGATCTTCCATCTTCAATCTGCCTCCTGCAAAGCTCAGGAGTGCCAGATTTGCTGTCTTCAATCTGCTTCCTGTAAAGCTCAGGAATGCCAGATCTTCTGTCTTCAATCTGCCTCCTGCAAAGCTCAGGAGTGCCAGATTTGCTATCTTCAATCTGCTTCCTGCAAAGCTCAGGAATGCCAGATTTGCTGTCTTCAATCTGCTTCCTGTAAAGCTTAGGAATGCCAGATCTTCTGTCTTCAGTCTGCTTCTGAAACATCAGGATGCCAAACTTGCTTTCTTCTTCGCTTCTTCAGGAAGACTTCAATCTTCAGTCCGCTCCACTGTCCTCCAGGGGACAAAATCCGAGCTTCGCTATTGCTACACTGTTCTTCAAGGAACCTGTCCTGTAGAATGTACTTATGCTTATGCAAACGATGAGGAACAACTCATGACCTCTTAACTACGTGTGTTATGGACGACATTTACCTGAATGCAGAATGTCATGAGAATGATTAGGATGCAATGATCAAAATAAATTGAATGCCCCTAAGTAGATGTGTCTTATGGATGAAATTTGTATGTATGCAGGATGACATTTGTATGAATGGTCATATTTTGCTCAAATGACTTGCCCCAATGTAACTTCAATGTCAAGGGTATAAAATTCGCATTGTTTTCAATCCATCCCTCTACGACTCGAGATTATAGCATTTGCAACTTCTTCAACCCATCCTGTCACCATTATAGGATCACTCTTCGGGTGACTCAACCAGATGTATATGCAAGAGGCTCGCATGAATGCAGAATATCATTTTCTTTCGAGACCGATTCCAGCTTGCACTTGGGTTAACAACTCCCATTTCTCGTCAGGATTATATCATTGATGCAATACATTGTTATTTTGTTTAATCACCATTTTTGGCAAAAATCCAAGGAGATAACCTCAATTTGGATTCAGATGTTTCCAACCCTTAAGCTTGGTGGATTTTAAACAACAATCCTGTTTCAGATTCCTGTATTATTAAAGGTTTTCAAAGTAATATGCAAAACTCCCTTCATGAAAGTATTATTAGTCCAATAATTGTTATTTCAATGTAAAAATGCTCGAACAAGATCATAATGCCGGATGAAATAGAAATTTATTGAGAGCATAGCTCGCACAAACAAGTTAATCAAAGCTAGGGAATGCAATGAAAAAGAATTTTTTTTTTTTGAAAAAGCAAAGATAGCAAACTCAAAATGGAAACTAGGTGCCCCAGATATCGCAGCCTGAGCTTCTTCGTTCCAACTTCTCGAGGATCATTTTAAGCTCAATATGTGTTTAGGGGATCCGGAGTACTTTGGCGATGCCCCAAGACATAACATATTTCTTCATTGTTAATTCAAGCATAGCAAGACTGCTGTATGCTACTCTTTTGATCAAAATTTGAGCTGCCCTTTTCGGGTTTTCAACACGAACCCACCTTTGGTCTCAAAGCGCCCTTTGCGGGTTTTCGCCTTTGGCCTCTCCTTTTTCTTCCTTTTTTTTGAGGATTTTTTTCTTTTTCCTTTTTTGTTTTTTCGTTTTGTTTTTGTTTTTTTCTTTTTTGTGTTTTTTTTATCCCCTTTTTTAGGTTGAATCTGAATTTACCGAATTGGACAGGTCCTTGCCATCCATATCCATGCTTCCATAGAACAGGCCTTCTTTGCTACATAAGGTCCTTCCTAGTTCGGTATTTACTTTCTTTTGAAGTCCCTATCATGAGATTTTCTAAGGCAATCTGATCGTGACAGATAGCTCTCAACATTTTCTCTTTAAATTCACTTGATCATATTGGAATTGGATCCATCCCGCCTTATCCAATTTTGGCTCGACCCGTGCCTAGAGAACAAAGGATTTTGATTTCACTAGGCGAAACCTAATGAGGAAGAGGTTGCCCCGGCAGAGGTCTTGGGCGGTGTTTAATGAGCATAAAGGGTAAACGTAACTTCTATATGCCAATCTTTACAAGTCTAGGTCATCTTCCTAACAATCCTTGTTTGGTTGCCCTACTTCTTCTCTCTTTTTTTTTTGCACTATGACGTGGCATTCAAACACACCACAAGCTTTTGACATTGTGCGGTTGGATGTAATCTTTCTGACATTTTTTGTTGTCGGCATCCTTTTTGAGGTTTGTTCTAATGACTACTGATTTTGCAATATTGGCCTACGAAGCTACTTCCACCCTCTTAATGTTTGCTAAAAGCTTTCGATGAGGTCGTCCCAATAAACTCTATGCCCCACTAAAATAAGGTCTATGAAGAAATGGATGAGATGTATGAATCTTGTTTTCATAAATTTGGCATTTACGACGTAACTGATGCAATCCCTTTCTATGATGGACCAGCAGAATTCGAATCTCATAATTAACTTGGCTATCGTATAAGCATTTGATTTTTAAAACCCAGATGAATCTCTTCTAGGACTTCCTTGGTTTTAACATCATACCCACATTTCAGTAGCCCAGGTGTGCATCTTTGAATTGGCAACGAGTTGATGATGTCACGTTTTGTCTTTTGTGGTGAGCTAGGCTTCAATATTCACCCTTCTCTCTTCTTCTAGGCGCACCACGACACTTTATAAGGTAGTACCTGTTTTCAATCTTGCTCTACCATCCTTAACAAATCAAGATATAGGTTACAATCTCTAATCGTCTCCAAAGCCCTGAGATCCATTTAGACACATATCTCACTCAAAAATAGACTCTGAGTCAGTAATGACGTCGCTCGTGTCATTGATATCTGAGGACCCATTGTGAGTGTGAGGTAGAAAATCCAAAGAACAACTGATTCCAAGGATAATTATATGATATGGACATGAATGAAAAATGAAAAAAATGTAAATCATGAAAATCTTTATTTAACAAGATGCATTTTATTGAAATAACAATTCCAGACACAAGCCTATTTCACAGAAAGATTCTTACTGCTCCTAGGCTTTAGAGCAATAAGCGCGTTTTGGATATTACTCCAAGTTAGCTCTAAAATACAGGGATCTCTTCCACAGTCCCATTGTTCAAAACACTCCCAATCATGCAAGGTCTTAGAAACTTTGATTCTTCGGTTCACTCTTCAGATACGTCATTAATGCTCAAATTTTCCAGTATTAAGCTTTGCACTAGTGTCCCCGACTTGATGCACCTCTGAACTCATGCCTCCGTTCATCATGGTACTCATAATTTTTACCCTCCTAACGGCATGGTCGGGTAATGGGTTCTCTGAACTAGGTGTATTATTGAGCTCCAAGATCCCCATCGCGATGAGCCTTTCAACTACCTTTTTGAAGGCAATGCAATTTTCTATCGAGTGACCCATTACTCCTGCATGGTAGTCGCATTGAACGTTAGGATTATACCATTTAGGGTATGGGGGCTGTAATGGCTTCAAATAGTAAGGAGACACCACATGTGCATCAAATAAATTTTGATAGAGCTCCTTGTATGTCATTGAGATGGGTGTGAAGTGGAGCTTTCTAGTGCTAGGCTTTGGGTTGGAATCCTGCTTAAGAGGGCCTTGAGGGTCGGTAGTCACCATCCTTAACCGGCTTACTGAAATCGGCTCCGGACGACCCTTGTCGCGCTTACTTGTACTACCCATTTCCTCTTTCTTCTTCTTCGGGGCCCTTAATGTCCGCTCTCTCCTTTCCTTTGTCTCCGCTTGGACAATCAGTTTGGCTTGATCATCATTAGGGTTAAAACATGAGCCCCTCGGGAGATTCAACAGGGCCGAGGTATTAATCTGACATTGGGGTTTGATAATGACGGGTACCCCATGCGACCGTGTATCTGGTTGAGTCGAGATATTCATCGGGAAGTAAACAATTTCCTTATCATCATCTGTACTACTGACCACTGGTCCTCCCTCTTTTCTAAGTCTTTCGACTAGTAATTGGGTTAACTGGTGCATCATATTCATTTGATCTTGCATATCTTGCTGAATTTTGGCCAACTGTCCTTGCATCGAGATTTGCCTTTGCTCTAATCTCTCCAACCTTCGGTCCATGTCTTCTGAGATAATTTCATCTTAATTAGAGTCTTCCTTCAAGTTTTAATGCATGTGATATGATGTGATGCAATGCAAATTCATGAATGCAAGAAGAAGGCATCAATTCTGATCAACTTCATTTTAGAAGACTTCATTAGAAGGCAAGATCCTTTACATAAAACGGATTACAAATATGCTTGGGCCCTTAAGCCCAAAGTTTTGATTTTTCTAAGTAAAGAGGTCAGCTCTTGGTTACGATCTGCCTGTAACTCGTATTTCATGCTTACGATCTCAGCTTGAGACGCTAGGGCCTGCAGGTGATCAGCCACTTCCCTAATCTGAACTATCGCTTCGCCCATGAGGTAGTCTTGCCTGTGGGAATGGTGAAGTTCCTCCTTCCATTGCCCTTCTCTTGCTTCTAAAAGTTCAATTCGGAGCTCGCAGCCATGTAATGTTGTCTCTAATCCTTCAATCTTTTCCTTCATTTCTTCGATTTTGTTTAGACTCAACTTCAGTTTGTTTTCCGAATTGCGACTTTGGTAGTGATGTAGGGACCGTCCAAGTTCAGCCACCTTAGCTTTTAACCCTTTCTTTTCTTTGTGGCTTTCTGCCATATCCTTTCTCAGGATCTTATTTTGTGTTTGCATTTCCTGAAACTTTTCTTCCCAACTGCTAGCTTTGGCTTTTTCCTCTTGGATCTCGTGTCGCCATTGCTCAGGAGTTTTTCCTAATCCAGCGTTTTTTATTGTCAAACGCATCTTTTTATATTCCATCTTCAGATCATCTCGGTCTTCCTCTATTTTCTCTTTTTCTTTTCTTAACCTCTCAGCTTCCGACTTTTGTCCATCTATGTCTAACTTGAGGAGCATCTTTTTTTCTTCCAGCCTTTCTATTTTTCTTTCAAGTTCCGCACTCATCTTTTCAAAATCTCGTTTCACAATCTCCAGTTCTAATGGGACTACTCGCAAATATTCCTCTCTTGACCGGGCACCCTCGGGATTTGGTTCAGGGATGTTGTCATTGATCCTCCTAGTCCTCCATTCTCTATACTCCGAGGTTGTCATCGGGCTTATGGATAGTCTCTTCATTCTATGAATCTGATTCCAGGCACTAGAGATCTCTTTAACCTTTTCTTATAGCTCCCCTCTTCGTATGAGAACTCACATTGAGCCAACCCATATGTCATTGGCACGAACTGTCTTGAATTATATTGTCTCAGGACCATCAGAGGAGCATATACAGTGGCACCCCAAATTCCCAGTAGAGGAAGCCAGTCAAAGCTTCCACAACGATAAAGGATTTGGTCGGTAATCAACCACGGAACTTTCCACCCGATGTCATCTTCTTGAAGGTTTTGGAAGAGCGCGATCCAATTTTCTTCGGACATATCCTCTCTTCTAGGTGTAGCTGCTATTTCTTCTAACGGGGAGTAATTCTCTGTTATAAACCGATAGGACACTTTCTCCACTTTCCAGAAGTGACTATGAAACCAAGCCAATAATAGCTGCGCGCATCCAATGCATTCAAGGACCTGAACGTTTCGACTAAGATGGCAGGAATAGGCGTGACCCCTTTGTCTAATCGGCTGAATAGATCAATAACTGCTTCGTCGATGTGCCTCAAAGCTTTTGGGAAGATTATCAGATCATAAACACACAGGGCAAAGACGTCAATCCTTTTCTTTGCATCGGGATGTGCCAAGATCAAGTCTCTCAAACATATCCAGGGTATGCATTTACCTCCGTCTTTCTTTTGCATTCTAGCTGAGACCCATTGTTCGCTCATTCCGGTGATGTTCATCAATTTCTTCACGAAGGTTGGGCCGTTAACTGCTTTGGAATAAGCTTTGTCAACTTGAATTCTTGGGCAACGTAACAAGGTCGTATATTCTTCTACCGTGCGAACTAGATCCACCCTCCCAAAGGAGAAGCAGCTATAAGCAGCATTCTAAAACTGGGTCATTGCTCAGAATAGGTGCTTATCTATTTTGACGTCAAGCAGGTAAGGCAGGTCACCGTAAGTACCATAGAACAGCTGCTTCGTCTAGTTATCCCACTGAGTCCAAATTTCTTTCAACTCTTGGAGTTCGTTCTGTGTGACACTGATATTGGTGAAATCCCGTAGTTCCGACACATACCCCTCAACTAAGCTATCCCCTTTTTCTATTTGGCATTACTCTGACCACGTGCGGACGACCGCATTGTCTTCCACTTTATCAAGGAATTTGCTTTCCATAACCAGCTTTCTAACTCAGAAACTGACCTTGAATCGATGCCTCTTAAAATATGAAATGATATGCACTAAGAGAATAAAACACAAAAAGTTAGTACCATGGAATACAAAACGAGTGAAATAAACAAACACCTATACGGGTAGCTACTAAGGTTTGACATAGTTTAGCTCGGGGTGGGTTCTTAGGCTCTTTACATGTGGTTGAGTTCTAAAGTTTGAGGTACCCGAATCAGCAGATTCCTCGATCCTCACCCATTATAGGCTCATATAGACCGAGTTCGATTCAGGGGAATACATTTCCCTATGGCCATGCGGAAGTGAAAACTTCACGAAGACATAGGTACGGATGTATCCCGAAAGCAGTCCACTAGCCCATGCGGAGGTGAAAACCTCACGAAGGCATAGTTTCTCGCTCCGACTTAAAAGGTGTGACCAGAATGGTCATGCAAATATGAATGCAGAAATATCTTAAGAGACTCAACATTATTGCAATCCTAGCACCCACAAAGTTTGAAAATAGAGACCGAATAAAAAAACGATCATTTTTATTGATTTTAAAACACTCAAATGAATTGGAATAAAAAAGCCCTCTCCTCTTGAAGTGTTGAGATGCCATATCCAGTAAGTTAGGACACAGCACGCCGAATTCTCGAGAGTGAGATAGGACAATTCGGATCATTGTTATGTTGAAAATTCTTACCTCGAAGTAACGAGACGTCACACCCAGTAAGTTAGGGCACAACACTTTGTACTCGCGAGGATAAGCTTTTTACTTTAAATTAAGAGAAGAATGATTTTTTGAAAATGATTTTCCAAATTTTGACAAAAGGACAAAAAGTAATCAATTTTATGGCCTGACTCTCTTATTAGTCCCCAGTGGAGTCGCCAAACTGTCAAAACCATCCTTTTTTTAAAAAACGGGAATCGACTAAAAATAGGGAGTCGCCACTGATCCTTATTAGGTGTGATCGGATCACCTTTGTTTTAATAAAACATTTCGGTTTACTAAAACGGGGTTTTTGGTCTACGAACATTCGAGAAAATAGGTTCAGGAGTCGGTTACGTGCGAGGAAGGATTAGCACCCTCGCAACGCCCAAAAATCGGTACCAAATTGATTATTTAATGTCCTAATGTCGCAAAGCTTGAAAAGATCTTAAAATTCTTTTCTATTTTTTTTTTGTGATTTTAAACTACTTGATCGAATATCAAATTTCTCTTGTTTCGAAGGAATAGAGTCTCACATCCAGCACGATTGGACACGATAATCTAAATCCTTGAACTCAAGATTATTTCCAAAATTCTCCAAACACTCATTTTTTGAAATTTTCTTGGAAATGATATTTGCTCATTCGGTCATAAAAAAACACACACCCAGCACGATTGGGCACGGTCTTTTCGAACTTCCAAATACACAAATATCACCTTATTTGAAAATAGAAACAAAATTTGAAAGGATGTCCATTCGTTCGGTCAAACAAAAAGTCACACCCAGCACGATTGGGCACAAAATTTTGAATTCCCAAACTCATGAATATTACCTTTATAAAACAAACCCACAAAAAAAAAATTATTGAGATGTGATTTAAAATTTGCCAATTCACACAAAATGACGAATATGAGAGTAGACACAACACAATATAATAATGCAATAACGAAAACAAAATCAAGAGATAATATTAAAACAACAATGGCAAAGAAATGTAAGATAAAACGATGTTAATAATAATAAAAATGATAAAAGGGAAAAATAAATATAATAATAATACTAATATTAATATACTACTACTACTACTACTAATAATAATAGTAATAATAATAATATACAATATACTAATATAAATATAGTAACAAAAATAGTATAATATTAATAATATAATAATAAAGACAATAACATAGTAATAATAATAATACTACTAGTAAATAATAATAATAATAATAATAATAATAATAATAATAATAATAATAATAATAATAATAATAATAGAAATATATACAATATAATAATGATATAAATATGGTGATAATAATAAATATATAATAATACTACAAAGCATGTACAACACAATAATAATGATAGTAATGGTAAGTAGTATATAATAATACAATAATACAACATAATAATAATAGTAGTAATGGTAGGTAGTATATAATAATACAATAATAGTAGTAATAATATTAATAACAGTATAATAATAAAAATAAAATAACAATGACAATGATACGAAATATATACAGTATACTAATATAATGATAATAATAATTAATAATAATAACAATAATAAAGTTAGTTAAACAAAATAATAGTAACATATATACATAATAATAATAATAATAATAATAATAATAATAATAATAATAATAATAATAATAATAATAATAATAATAATAAGTTAGTGAAACAAAATAATAATAAAATATGTACATAAAAATATAATAATGGTAATAACAATAACAATATAATGACAAAAGGACTAAAAAAATTGCGAAATAACCAAAAAGATCAAATTGTATTTAAAACAAAAGTTTGGGATTAATCAAAAAAAAGAAAAATAAGAAGAAAAGGACTAAAATGACGAGCGCGTGAATGCACAAGAACTAAAAGTGAAAATATTCCCAACCCCAAAAAAAAGCTACTCAGACGTGGACTGAATTGGAAGGGCGCGCAAACTTTAGGGCAAAATGAAAGAAACAGAATAGGATTAACTTAAAGGTAGTTCAAATGAGAGGGACTGGTCGCGCAAGTTCCCCATTTAAATTGAAAAGGCACACATCCAGCTTTTAAGACGCATGCTTTCACTGCCTTTAATGCACCACTTAAAAAAAACCTTTATTATATCTTTTTTTTTAGTTTATAAGCTCAAATTTTTTTTAAGCAAAAATAAATGAAAATAAAAGAATCCCATCTTTTCTTCTTTTTCTCTGCTAAGGTTTACCCCCTTTTTTTTGAACCCATTTTTTACTAGACGGGGGCTCAATCGACGGTGGCCGCGCGACCACCATGGCCGATGACCGGCATCTCACAAGGTGCCTCTTCAAGCCTCCGACGACGGGAACGCGAATCGGTTCAGGTGAAATTTTCTTTGCTTTCTTTTTTGATTTTCGTTTATAAAGACTTAAAAATAAAAAGAAAAATAATAAATCAATAAAAGATAATAAATGAAAACTGAAAATCAACCTTTGAATCTTGCTTTTGATTTCTGATGATTCGTGTTTTTTTTTTAATTCGAAAGAAAATACTCCCCCCATTACAATCTTTTCCTTCGGTTTTTATAACCGAAAAAGTAGAAATAAAATAATACAATGGCTTTCCCCGTTTTCTGCCACTATTGTGTTTGTGTCTTCTTTTGCAGGTTATGGCCGACAATGGGAAGTGGGGTTGGTGCTGTGAGGAGGAGCGGCGCAAGGAGAGCGGCGGCATTTTAGGGTTTCAAAAACCCTAAAGATTTTTTTCTGAAAAAACTTAAGGTTTCGGGCCTATTGGGCCTTTTGTTATTGGGCCTTGTTGTTTTTACTCTTTGGTTTGGGCCTGGACGTTTTGGGCCGTTTACAATAATAATTTTAGAGACCTAATTAATTATTCAAATTTATCATAATCAAGTATCTTTCTTTTTCTTTTTCTTTTTTTTTGCTTTAAAAAAATTTCAAATATATATGGTTTCGAATTTATGTGATCTAACAAGGAATTAGTTATACAGTAACAATATTTTTATTTGACATGTTTAATTTTTTTTAATTTAACTAGAACAATTTCACTCAATTTGACTCGACTCGAATTTCATTTCACTCGACTCGATTCGAAAAATTTTCAAATTAAGTTAGGATAATAAAATAAAACTCGTAAACTCGATTAATTCAAAAAAATTTTACTCGTTTCGATTCGACTTGATCAAACGCTCACCCCTATTGCCAAATGTACCAAGGTCTCATTAAAAAATTTATAAATTAAAAAAAACATTAAAGAAATCTATAAAAATTAGTAAATACAAACACAAATTTTAGAATTTGAGCTTAGTTAGTAGATCAAAATTACAAATAAAAACAAAAAAACATACCTTAAAATCGATTCATATGGTATTTTACTTTATTTTTATTATCATTTCGCAATTGTTCTTTTTATTCCTTATTATGTGCCACTGATTGAACTGATCAAACTATTAATTCTTAATTCAACCAGTCAAATCAGTTCATATTTAATAATATTGTTTTGAAAAAGAAAAACTTTAGATGACTAAGGGTCAGTTTGTCAATGCTTTTGAGAAGTGCTTTTGAGAAGTGCTTTTGAAAAATTTAAGTGTTTGATATTACTGTCAAAAAGTGATTTTGAGAAGTAAAATGTCCATTTTACTAAAATAAAAAATAAAACGAAAAAAAAAAATATATTTTTATAAAAATAATCTGCAATCTCTCACTCTATATATACATACATATAATTTTTGTTATTTATTATATTATTCACTTTATTATTTTAATTTTTAATTTATAAGGTTTATCACATTTATAAATAATAGTTTTAATTTTACTAAAATTTTTAATTAAATAAATTTATTTAATAAGAAAATTTATCATAGTTATAAATAAAAAATTGTATCTATTAAAAAACTTTTATTAAATGATTTTATATAATAATAAATAAAGTTAAGCTTTGTTATTGAATTAATTTATATTTAAATTATTATGTTTCTTAATCATATGGTACAGTTTTAAATAGTAAATTTTAATTATTTATATAATAAGTGATTTATATTTCATATATAAAATTTTATAAATAATATATTTATATAATCTAAACTAGTATATTATAATAATTATAAACGGAATAAATCTTAAAACTATACATGAACTATGGTTTAATGTGCAGTTGTATACATGAACTTTGATTTTGTGTAATTTTATACATAAAATTTTGATTTGATCCAATTTTAGTAAATTATTAACACAATTATTGATATAACATCCTTTTATGTTTATATATTGCATACATACATCATTATATTTATCCAATATAAAAATAAATTGATGTATTTATTTCTTTAAATGTGTATGATTAAATCAAAATTAAAGTTTCAAGTATACATTTAAACCACAATTAGAGTTTATAATTGCACCAAATTAAAATTCATGTATACAATTTGCACATTAAATCGAAATTCATGTATAATTTTAATATTTATCTCACTATATATTATTTATGAACTATTATGATTAATTTATTGACTATTATAGTCAAACTAACCCGTATACATTTTCTTTTGTAAATTTAAGAGGAGGGCAAAACTCTAACTAGAACAACTTCGATATAAATTTACTATAAACTTTTCGTATTAGAAAATATGTAAAAAAAAAATTCAAACAAAGCAGCAAGTCATCGTGACTTACACCATCAAAGAAGAATACATTAATGGAACCCTATGTTGATTCAAACAAATACCCAAATATTATCAAACCCTAATTTTGTTTAACAAACAAGGAACAGGGGAATTTGAACACCCATAAAACCTTCTACCTGGACTTAAATGTCTCGTTTCTTGCAGTAACACATAACTTCATCGCCATTGTATAAGTACTCAATTCTTGACCAACTCACAGTGTTTGAAAAGCCGTACAATTTTCCATCCATGGCAACCACGAAATTGGAACCTACAAATTTTGATCCATGCCATTACGATATTCCAATTTGTTGAAAATATCTGTTTATGCATCGTAGAGATAATTTCATTTAGTGTTTACAATTCAAAAGCTCAACTTTGGGTTTGTTTTTCTAGCTAAATTTTAAGGGTTTTTTTTTTTTTTTTTTTACTTTTTAATCCACATCAGTTTTTTTTATTTAAAAAAAAAACCATTTCCCAAGTCATCTTTATATTTGGCACTCTCAAGTAGAATTGTCCATGGGTCGGCTCGGATCGGCACTAACAAATTCTAGGTCGATCGAAAAGTTTGGGCCCAACCCAACTCAAAAAATGGGTCTAAATTTTTACTCAAGTCTAACCTGGATAAAAATATTAAAATTCGGGCCCGACTCAGCCCGCTCGTATTAAAATTTTTAAATTTTTTTATATAAAAATTAAAAAATATATAACACATCAAAAACATTAAAAACATTAAAATAAATGTTTCCTAACAAATTTTTAAAAATCTTTATACTTAAATAACACTAAGATATGTACAACTTAATAAGCAAATACCTTTAAAATAATAACAAAATTAATAATAAAACAATAGTTATTCAATATCCAAACAATAAAAACAAAATTGTAGCAACATAATACTGAAATGATAGCAAAACAATGGAAAAACAACAACAAAACAATAGGTTTTTTTTTTTTGCAAAGTTGGGTCGGGCCCAAGCCCAAAAAACCTTACTCGTGACCGATTTTCTAAGCGGGCTTTAATTTCTTGCCTGAGCCCATTTTTCGGGCCTATATTTTTGCCAAAACCCTTCCACTTTTCAGGCGAGCCTTCGGGCCGAGCCAGAACAATTCTACTGTCAAATGGCATGACACATGAGAAAAAAAAATTGATCAACAGTTTCAACCAATTAAATTTTCTATACATGAACATGTAATTCTTTATTCAAACTGCACACAACATAATTATAAGGAATTGATTCTATTATTTTTCTCTTCTACATCATTTTTAGGCATTGCATAAAACTAAATTTATTTCCTTTTTTATATAGGAACAATCCCTACTGAACAATCATGCATATTAAATCTTTCCAGCACTCTTTTGATATAGTTATTTTTTAGACAATCCTAACAATCCTTGTGATCCATCACATAATATTTCAATTCCTATCACATAGGATGCCTTTCCCATATCTTTCATTTCAAAGTTATTTGAGAGAAAACTTTTGTCTCATGCAATATACCACAATCATTTGCAGCAAGTAAAATATTATCTAAGAAAATAAGCTTGCTCCCATTGGTCTGTTGGTATATACATCGATCAACAATGTTTTCTTGAAAGCCAAAAAACTTGATGGTATTGTTAAACTTGATGTATTGTTGCCGTGAAGATTGTTGAAGTCTATATATTGACTTCTTAAGTTTATACACTATATGACATTTTCCTTCAACTGTAAAACCTTCAAGTTGGTCCATGTAAACTTCTTCCTCAATATCTTCGTTTAGAAATGTTGTTTTCAGATCCATTTATAATCAATACAATCCTCCTAAGTGTAACCTTTGACAACAAGCCTAATTTTATATTATTCGATATTGCCATTTGGGTCATGTAACCATCTACATCCAACTTGTTTTGAACCTTTTAGCAATTTGACAATGTCCCATACTTTATTTTGTTTCATATATTTCATCTCATCTACTTTAGGCCATGTAAAAAAATTGTAAATTAGTAAGTGCAATTTCTTTAAATAATATTACCCTTATGGATATTTATGTATGAATATTTATATTATAATTTGTAGTTTTCCGATTAAATTCTTGCAATACTTACTAAGCTATTTCAGCTTAACGCATTTTCTTTTAACGAGTAGGTTAGATCAAAGGGAAGCTAGAAGTGGTTTAAGACCTGCTCGTCCCATCACATCCCGAGGCCAAAAGAGTATGCCTTTTAAATTTTTGGTTAGAATGGCAAGTGCATATGTATTTAGTGTGTGTTTTTATTAGGAAAGGCAAAAATGTAAACTTTATAAAGTTTATAAATTATAAGAACTTAACCTAAATGTTTGAATAGTAAGATGGTAAGATGGAGTTATGGTGGTTTTAAATGTTTAAATTATCAATTGGTTGGTTTGCTATTGAAATTTGATATGCAGGGACTAAGGTGTAAAAGTTTAAAAGTTGCTAATTTTTTTTCAATTTTGGCCTACACGGGGTCAGTGAGTTACACGGGCTAGCCACATGGTTATGTGACCCACATAGCCTATTCACATGGCTGTGTGAGTGCTGGAAATTGGGTAATTTTTGAACCACACGGCCTTAGAGACTTACATGGTACGGCCACAAGCCATGTGGTAGACACGGCCTAGACATAAGTCCATTTACAAAAATTCATATTTCACTTTAAAACAATGTTTTAAATGCTAAAATGTTTTGTAACGATCCGAAATTTACGGTTATTAGAAAAGTGCATTTTCGGGTCATTGTTCTCGTAAAACGAGTTCGTAAATATTTATTAAAAATATTTATGAAGTTAATTGTGAGGTTAATTAGGTTTTGGCTAGGTGAATTAGCTTGAATTAAGGTTAATTTAGTGTAATGACTAGATTGAATATAGGGTAAAAGTTGAATAATAGAATCAATAAAAATTGAAGGACTAAATTAGCAAATAAACCATAAAAGATATAAGAGACATATGTATGGAAAATATTATTCCATGTGTATGTATAACATACATATATTTGTACTTAATACTTAAGTATAATATAATAATATAATATAATAATATAATAATAATTAAAGTAAACAAATGAAACAAAATAAACAAAAGAATAGAAAAAACAAACAGAATAGTAGAAACGAAACAAGGGAAGGAAAGAAAGAAAGAAAAAGGGAAAGAAAAATAAGGAAAAATTAGGGTTTTGAGATTACAAGCTTAATTAGTAAGTCAATTTAGTCCCTTTTCTTGTAATTTTGATGTTTTTGGAATCCTAGAACAAAATATTACTTGATTTATGTGGAAAATTTGAAAGTTAGTTGATTTTTAGATGTCGATTATGTTGAATTAATTGAGGAATTAGGGTTTGAATTGATAGAATTTCAAGTTAGAATTGAGAAAAGGACTGAATTGTAAAGAAAATCACAAGTTTTATATAATAGGGATTAAATTGAAAGAAATTCGAAATTAGGGTTTTATGGTGAAATTAGAGAGTTAAATTTAGTTTTAAGTGATAAATTGAATGAAAAATAAAGAATAAATTGTAAAGAAATAAAGTTAGTATTGGTTAGGGATTAAATTGAAAACTATGCAAGAGTTGAGTATAAATTGAAATGTTTAATTTGAAATTGTAGTGTGTTGATAAATTTTAATTGTTTAATTTCTGTAGCTAACATTGAGCCGGAAGCCTTGACTAGGAAGGGAAAAGAGAAAGTCAACGGGGATTAGCTCGGAAAATACAGTTTGTATTTCTATAATTCGAAAACTAAAATTATTTGTTGTATTTATTATTACGTATGGTAAGTGAAATTGAGGTGAGTTTGATATATTGATATTGAATTAAATTGTTTTGTGAACATATGTGTATGATTGAAAAGTGCATTGAATTAAAATTGATTGAAATTGTATATTGATTTGAAATTGAATTTTGAATTGAAATACCCTATTAACAATGCTAGGCTAAGTCGGATATAGTTGGCATGCCATAGGATTGGAAGTGTTCAGGGTTACTTCGACTTCGTATCGATGAGGCACTATAAGTGTCGTTTTACTATTATTACTTCGGATAAATCCGATGAGGTATTGAATACCGTACTGTTTCTGTTTTACTTTGGCTTGGTCAATGAGGCACAGAGTGCCACTGTGTTGGTTGGATCCGTGTATCCGTCGAAGTCTGAGTCGTATTAATAGGGATAAGTAAATGAATTGGTTAAATTGATTGAAACTGAATGACATTGAAATTGAATTGAATACATTATGGTGGAATGCTATTGAATAGCATTTATGAAATTGAAATAGAAAATGTGATAATTGAAAGTGTTATGAATGGTGTGTATCGTGAAATTGATTAATTGTTGTGGATTTATTATGTGTAAATATGTATTTGAAGTTTATAAATTTTTATTTAATAAGTATTCAGATTATAGAAATACCACTGAGTTACATACTCAGCGTACGGTTTGTTTCCGTGAGTAAGTTAGGTCAAAGTCAGGCTGTTGAATCAGCATCCATAGCCGATCCCGAACTCAAGCATGTAGTGAAGTATTTTCTCTTTCGAAAATGGCATGTACCTAGGTTGTCTTTTGATGTCATTTTGAGATGTGAATATTAATGGTATATAAGACGATACTGGTTGATCTATATATACAAGTATATGTCTTATAATATAGTTATTTACATGGTTTAATTAGGATTGGTTTGAATGATATTTAAATGAATTGTTTAGATAATTTATGTTAGATATCTATAAACATGCATGAGTTAGATCATTATATTGCTAGTTTTGACATGTTTTAGATGTATTTAATTATGTTTTGGACTGGTTGAAAGATTGGATTTTGAGTTACTTATCGTTTAAGGTTTGTAGGGTTGGTAAACTTGTTGTATAAGGCTCATTTTGAGTCCACACGGCTTGGCACACGGGCGTACGACCAGACCGTGTGAGACACACGGCTTATACATGGGGGTGTGGTTAGGCCGTGTGTCCCCTGCAATTTTAATTTCTCAAAACAGAATGCTTAGGTTTTGCCACATGGGCAAAGACATGGGCGTGTGTCTCAGCCGTGTGAGGTACACGGCCCAGCACACGAGCATGTGCCCGGCCGTGTGAAAACTGCACCTAAAATTCGAAAAATAAATTGACCACATGGCCTAGCACACGGGCGTGTGGCTTGGCCGTATGAGATAAGTCAGAAAGCACATAATTTAGGACACGGCCTGAAACACGAGCATGTTATAGAGTCACACGGACGTGTGAGCCTTGCATATAGGAAAAATTTTGAAATATCTCGAAAAATTCTCTAATATTCCAATTAAGTCCTGATTCATTTTTAATACATATATTGGGCCTCGAGGACCCGTAAAAGAGATAATATGATTAATTTGTAAAGTGTAGGAAATCTAATTTATTTAATTTTCGTAATTGATCAGAATTGTCTAGTAATACTCCATAACCTTGTTCTAGCAACGGAAAAGAGTTAGGGGTGTTACATTTAGTGGTATCAGAGCTATTCAGGTTTACCCAATTCTCGGCCTAAATCGGGCTCAGAATTGAGTCTAGATGTACAGATGCTAATATATCTGTTTGTTTTTGTTTTATAGTTAAAAGATGACAGATGAATACATAGATGATACTGATCAAGAAATGTATACCGGAGATGCGGAATCTTATGAAAGAGATGAAACTGAGTCAGTAACACCGACTATAAATCCAGTAAGACATCAACCCCCTAATGTCGAAAGAGGTAATACTAGAGAAACTGATAATTCTGAAATACTTAGAGTTATAGCTGATGCTCTTCAACGAGTAGCATCAACTACAACTGCAACTACCTCTGCTCCTACTCCCCGCTGAGCCCCAATAAAAGAATTGTGTAAGTATGATGCTACTGAATTTTTGGGATTAAAGGAAGTTGATCCATCTACTGTCGAAAATTGGATGGAGTCTACAAAAAGGATTCTGAAACAACTTGAAGTACTCCTCAAGAAAGTTCATTGTGTGTTGTTTCTTTATTACAAGGAGAAGCATATGTATAGTGGGAATCAGTATCTCGACAAGTACCCCAAGAACAAGTCAATTGGGATTTCATTCAGAGGGAATTTCAGAAGAAATATGTGGGTGAATTGTACATTGAAGATAGAAAGCATGATTTTTTAACGTTAAAACAAGGTGATATGTTTGTAGTTGATTATGAAAGAGAATTTTCACGACTTAGTAGATATGCAGTTGAATATGTGCACACCGAAGTTGATAATTGCAAACGATTTTTACAAGGTTTACGAAATGAGCTAAAAGTGCAATTGGTATCTCTCAGAATCACTGAATTTACAGATTTGGTTGAAAGAGCGAAAATGGTTGAACAGGTATTGGGTCTAGATAAAAAGCTTGAAATTACTCATCACCTGGGAAACGCCCTGGAGCCGCTAGTTCAAATTCGCAACCCAAAAGTTCAAAAGAATCTCGAGGCAGTTGGAGATTTGATTCTAGATCAGATAGAGGTGACAGAAATAGTGGTAGGCAGACGACAGTTTCTACCGGTAGCATTAGAGGTCCATCTTGGAATATTGAAACTCCGGAATGTGAACATTGTGGAAATAGGCATCAGGGTGAGTGTTGGAAATTGATAGGAGGCTGTTTCTGTTGTAGATCCACTGATCATTTTGTTAAAGATAGTCCGAAGAATAAAAGTGCTGCACCAGTTACACCATAATGATCCGAATCTGCTTCCAGAGGTCGTGGATCAGGCCGAGGTGGTTCGGTTATTAGAGGAGGTGCTAGAAGAGGAAGTGATATTGCAACCCAGCAATCGGAAGCCAGAATACCTGCACGAGCATATGTGGTATGAACTCGTGAAGAGGGGAATGCAAACGATGTGGTAACAGGTATTTTTTATTATATTTTGAACCTGTTTATGTTTTAATAGATCCAGGATCATCGCACTCATATGTTAATACAAAACTGGTTGAATCGGGAAATTTAAAAACTAAAATGTCTAGAGTATCTATAGCGGTGTTTAGTCCATTGGGGAAAACGGTGCTAGTAAATCAAGTGTGTAGAAGATGTCCATTAATGATACAAGATAAAAAAATTTCTGTTGATTTGTTGATTATGCCATTTGATGACTTTGATATAATCTTGGGTGTAACATCCCGAATTAGGGGTCGTTTGCAATTTAATTATTTTCATGTGTTTGCCTAAAGAAATGCTTGCGTATTGGTTGTTTGATATATTCTTGGGTCTGGTCATAAACCCGGGCTAAGTCTGAATTAGGGCTGAAATTTTCTTTTAATGCCTAAGAGGAAAAAGCTTAGTAAGGTAGCTTTAAATAATTGTTGGTGCGAAGCATGACCAAGGAAATGGCTGGTAGAGTGGTTAGGCCGCTGCCTAAGGAGCTAGAAGGTGCGGCAGAACAGGGGTTCAAACCCCAGGAATTTCGTTGGGAAGTTTTTATTTTTGGCGTTGAAGGAAAGCTAGGTGAAGAAGGATTTAAAAATAATTTCAGCGAGGTTATGGCATGAAGGTCGGCCTGGCAAAGTGGCTTGGGAGCGCCACTTAAGGGCCTGGGGGCATTTGGACTCAGGTTCGAGTCACCATGGACGCAAGGGCGTTTTATTTTGTTTTGGCGTTAAAAAGGAAGGGGGCTAAGAAGGCTTTAAAAGAAATTTGAGAGCATTGATGGACATGAAAGTCCAGGTGGTAAAGTGGCATGGGGCGTGTTAGGAGGGCTGCGGTACGAGGACTCGCGTTCGAGTCCAGATGGAAGCGCATGGGTGTATTATTTTTTTGGCTTCTGACGTTAAAGCAAAGGGAGCTAAGGAATAAGAGCTTAAAAGAAATTTCGATAAGGTTATGTCACGAAGGGAGTCAGTGGCGTAGTGGCTGTAGGCTTGGGTGTCTTCTCCAGGTCTCGGGTTCGAGACCTAGTAGTAACTTGGAATGTTTATTTTATTTTTTCTTTATGGCCGGCGTGAATTAGTGGCTGCATGGGCACATGGGCGCATGAAGCAATGCTTGATGGGTGTTGCTCCTTTCTAAATATTCTGCTGGAGTATGGGATGGTTTATTATTTTTATTATTATTATTTTATGCATAGGAAGATGGGTTTAAGAGATGGGCAAAATTGCTAAATATTGTTTTATGGGTGTTGTTAATAAAATAAAGAATCATCACATTATGAAGCATGGCCGAAATGCATTATTTTGTTTTTCCTTCCCTCCAATTTGTGCATGGCCGAATATGAAGCATTCTCTAGGGGCCTCAACAATCGGTTTTGAGTCTTGCAAGAGGGTGCCGAAATTCTTGGATTGGTTCTTCTTTTCTTTTCAATTTGTTTCTTGGCCAAATTCTCTCTAGCCACAGCACTCAAAATTCTTCAAAATTCCCTTCCTTTTCTATTGTAGTCTTAGCCGAATATCCACAAAGAGTAGATCTATTTGTTGGTCCTGCTCCACTCGGTTTTGAGAAAAGGTAGGTGCCATGACCGAATGTTTTAGGAGTTACCTATCTCCACTCTGTTATTTTCGTAAGGGTGTAGCCGATTTCGGCAGTGGTTAGCAAAGTCTCTAATCACCTTTTTGACACCGATTTCTTCTAGGTACTCCGGGATTTGAGGCAGTCAATCTAAGCTTTCCCTTCCTTAGCAATCGGTTGGTAAGTCAAGTGGTAAGGATCCAAGTTGGTTTAATTATTCTTCGAGTTGATTGGAAAAGCCGAAGGCTATGGGAAACTAAGTTGTGATGTTGGCCGATTATAGGGGAAGAGTGGTCTCATTTATCTTGCTTTGGGACTAGCGTTCGTAAGGCAAAGGGGGTCAAGGGATGAGACTTCGGGATCTAGTACTTGCGTTGATAGCAGGTGTGTAAACTCTTACACACTTTACTAGTATAGACAGTTATTATGATGATATATATATATATAACTTCTCATGTAGTAACTTTGCCTTGTGGGCATAAGCTTGGATTTCGGGTAAGTCCCCTATTACTTGATCTATGATGTATGTTGTGTATGCCATCATATGCTGTTAAATGCTATGCTATATACAAATGCATGGGATCATGATACTTGTTATGTGAGCATGATAATGGTGGGATTGATGAGAGGAGGGAGATGATCTCTATGGACTGTCACCAGTGGTTTGGCACCACCAGTGGTTTGGTACCACATATTGATATTTGTGACTTCGGTCACCAGTACCACCAGTGGTTTGGTACCACATATTGATATTTGTGACTTCGATCACCAGTGGTTTGGTACCACATATTGATATTTGTGACTTCGGTCACCAGTGGTTTGGCACCACCAATGGTTTGGTACCACATATGGATATTTGTGACTTCAGTCACCAGTGGTTTGGCACCACCAGTGGTTTGGTACCACATATTGATATTTGTGACTTTGGTCACCAGTGGTTTGGCACCACCAGTGGTTTGGTACCACACGGGGGTAAAAAAGGAGTATGGATGGCTAGCTTGGGTTGCATATTTGCATGTCTTACTAATATCTTGTGTATGAGGTGCATTTTCGGGTTGGGGATTTATACACTGAGTCTTGGTGACTCACCCCTTCCCATATCATTTTGCAGGTGAGTAGATCGCGGAGATGGAGCCGGAGAGGACTCGAGGCGGCCATGCTTGTTCCTTGGACTTTAAATTTTGTTTCGTACCGTTAAAGTTTACTATTTGCTAGATTTTGATTTGGTTTGTAATATGGCCGCTAATTATTATTTGGGTGTTTAAGTAGTTGCTTTTACTTTATTTTTATTATACTACAAATGAACCTATAAACTGTTAAATCAATCGGTTAGTAGTAACGTTTTCAAAATAAGTACTCGTACGCGTTTTCAAAAATGTTACCATCGGGTAGCAAAATTTACCAAGTTAACAATAACTCTGATGTTTCTAAAAATTTAAATGATCAAATGTTTTCAAAGGAAAAAGGTTTCAACTCAACCGTATTTATCAAATTAATCCCACCTGAGTTTTAATAGACACCGTTTTATAATCTCATCAAAATTTTTTAGATTTTTACCAGTAATCCGAATCTTTCAAAACGTTTTTACTCTGTGACATACTAGATCCGGTCAAGGCTCGTGGGCCGGGTTTGGGGTGTTACATATTTGGTATCAGATCCCGGTTCAAAACTCGGCTGTGGGGGCCCAAGGCCCGAAAATGTTTTCTTGATAGGCCTTTGTTATGAAAATGGTTTTGTTTTGAACATCATGGCATCGAGTCTCCGACACCAATCCGCTTGGGTAAGTATTTATAACCTCTGTGTGAATGATTATCTGTAAAGGGGTAGAAATGGGACGTAGATAGTATAAAAGGTATGTGAACCCTAGGACTAGTTTACCTCAATAATCGCATAAGATTTTTAATTGCCTAAATAAACAAACCTATGATTAAGTCGCCGAGTTAGGATGTGGTAACCCTTGTGCGCATGTCTAGGAGTGGATCCGGAAGAGCCTGGTACTTAAGCAGTCCTAGCGACTCACCACCTCTTCGCAAGAATCCTACCTAGTGCGTAGCTTCGGTTCACCCTAACCGTGAGGACTTGTTCATAGGCTAAACCCAATTACTAAAACCCGAGAGGGAACTAGCCGTATTTTTATAAAAACTCTAGTTTTAAAACTCTTAAAAGTTACCCTTTAACTTGTGAGCATTATTTTACAAAAAATTCCAAAAAAATTTTGATTTATGGAGATTTCAAAAATACCCTTAGAGGTAAAATTACAAAAATGCCCCTAGTTTCAAAAATTTCTAAGCTACCCCCAAATTCAGCAAATTTTTCTTATTTTGCAAACGAACCCCAAAATCCTTAAATTACAAATATAAAAAATGCCATGATTTTGGAAATTTACAAAATTACCCCTAACTTAAAAAATTACCAAAAAAACCCTGGTTTTCAAAATCTTTGCAACACTACCAATTTGGAGAACAAATTTCCACAAAGAACCCTCAAGGTTTTGCAACTTTTGAAATACCTCGGAATTATTGAAACCTTACAAAATTACCTTGGTTTATTACCAAAATACCCCTGTAGGGTAAATGATGAAAATACCCCGGGATAGGAATTGGGCAAAAAGGTGATGGAATAAGTGAATGTGTATCTTTGAATTAGAATAGAAGACTTGAAACTTGTTTGATCGAAGGAACAACTTTTAAACTTCGTTCATAAAATTCTTTCGCTAATAATCAGTGAAACATTGATTAACTCATAAAACTTTTTAGACAGATCGCGCGATAAGAGATGAGTTCTAGAGCACGCGGCCGTCGGGGACGCGGAAGAGGCCGGATGGCTGTGTCAGAACCAGTTAGGTCGGGCCAGGGATCTGATAATGAGATTCCACCGCCACCACCACCCCCAACTTTTGGTGTTGGACAACAGGATCAGATGGGGGGCGAGTCAGTATCGCAGGCTATGTTGCGAGTCCTAGAGATGATGGCTGGGGCTGGTAGAGGTACGGGAGCTCGGAAATCTGTACCTGAGCGACTCCGAGCGAATGGGGCGGAGATATTTCGTGGTGTTTCAGGTGTAGCACCCAGTACGGCGGAGTATTGGCTGGAATCAACTGAGAGGATCATGGATGACCTGGATTTTTCAGCTGAGGAAAAACTGAAGGGTATAATCTCTCTACTTCGGGATGAGTCATACCAGTGGTGGCTCACCGTAAGGGACGGAGCGATGACGGAGGATCTCACATGGGAATTCTTTAGGGCAGCCTACCAGAGGAAATATATAGGAGCTAGCTACGTGGATGCGCAACGAAAGGCTTTCTTGAAGCTGGTTCAGGGTAATAAGACAGTGGCAGAGTATGAGGCTGAATTTCTCCGATTGAGTAGGTATGCTCGTGGTATCGTGGGTACTGAGTATGAACGCTGTGTCAGATTCGAGGATGGGCTGCGGGATGAACTGAGGATGATGATAGCTCCGCAACAGGAATAGGAGTTTGCTGTTCTAGTAGAGAAGTCTAAAGCTGCTGAAGGGGTAAAACAGTCTTTTAGACGGAATCAGGATAGGAGCTGGAATAAGAGGAGCTCCGGATCTTTGAGGTTTTCTGGAAACCAGCAGAAGAGAACAATGTATGGTGGGTCAGATCAAGCTGCTAGGCCTGCTGCTGCTAATACTCAATGGCCGCCACGGTGTGCTCAGTATGGAAAGTCTCACACGGGGGAGTGTCGGAATGGTAATCGGGGATGCTTCGAATGTGGATCCGTGACACATCGAGTTAGGGATTATCCGAAAAAAGCAGATAGGCTAAGGTCTGAGGGTCAAGAACGTCCACTAAATAGGAGGGATAACCAGCAGCCACCGAGAGGTCGTGGTGCAGGAAGGGGAGGTAATGGTGCTAGCAGAGATCGTGGGACATCGAGTAGAGGTACCAGTGGTACTGAGGCTAGGCAACCTGGTTTGGTCTATGCCGCGAGGCGTCAAGAGGAGGGCGACGCACCGGACGTCATAACCGGTATGTTTTTGATTTTTGGATTACCCTATAGCACCTTGATTGATGTGGGCTCAACTCACTCATACATTGCTAGTAGCGTTGTGGAAACTCTGAACTTAGACTTTGAGCTTACTTCTAAGAAGATGACTGTGTTAAGCCCTCTAGGTCACTCTGTAGAAGTAAATAAACTCTATAGGGATGTACCCCTAGAACTCCAAGGGGTTGTGTTCTTGGCTGACTTGATGGAACTACCTTTTAGGGAGTTCGATCTGATTCTCAGGATGGATTGGCTAGTAAAGTATCAAGCTAGCCTGGATTGTGCAGCTAAGGGCATGGTGTTAAAGACCGTGAAAGGAGATGAGGTAGTGATGATAGGTGAGAGAAGAAATTACCTATCTAATCTGGTTTCTGCATTGAAGGCAGAAAAGATGGTTAGGAAGGGTTGTGAGGCATATGTGGTGCATGTTCGTGCTTTGGAAGCTAAGGATACAGCTGTGAGGGATGTGCGGACTGTAAGGGAGTATATTGATGTGTTTCCAGAAGAACTCCCGGGTCTACCTCCTGATTGTGAGGTTGAGTTTGGTATAGATTTGTTACCCGGAACCGCGCCAGTATCTATAGCTCCGTATCGGATGGCACTAAAAGAATTAGTGGAGTTGAAGGCTCAGATCCAGGAGTTGTTGGATAGAGGTTTCATCCGACCGAGTGTATCGCCTTGGGGAGCTCCAGTGCTTTTTGTCAAAAAGAAGGATGGAACAATGAGGATGTGCATAGATTATCGATAGCTGAACAAGCTGACTATAAAGAACAGGTATCCTTTGCCCAGGACTGATGATTTGTTTGATCAACTTAAGGGTGCATCGGTTTTCTCTAAGATCGACCTCAGATCGGGGTATCACCAGCTTAAGGTGAAGGAAGCTGATATCCATAAGACGGTATTCCGTACTCGGTATGGGCACTACGAGTTTCTGGTAATGCCTTTTGGTTTGACGAATGCACCAGCCGCGTTTATGGACCTGATGAACCGAGTTTTCCAACCCTATCTGGATCGGTTCGTCGTAGTGTTTATAGAAGACATTTTGGTGTACTCAAAGTCTGAAGAGGAGCATGACACACACCTTCAT
This sequence comes from Gossypium australe, assembly GCA_005393395.2. Classification (NCBI taxonomy): domain Eukaryota; kingdom Viridiplantae; phylum Streptophyta; class Magnoliopsida; order Malvales; family Malvaceae; genus Gossypium; species Gossypium australe. Next base: position 16,913,907 of record CM016618.1, read on the forward strand.
GTGGTTCTGCAAGTGCTAACGGAGAAACAGTTGTACGCCAAATTCAGCAAGTGTGAGTTTTGGGTTAAGGAGGTAACTTTCTTAGGGCATGTTGTTTCAGCTGAGGGAATCAGGGTGGATCCTAGCAAGATCGAGGCAGTGTTGGAGTGGAAACCACCAAAGTCGGTTACGGAAATTCGGAGTTTCCTGGGGTTGGCAGGATATTACAGAAGATTCGTGGAAAATTTCTCCTTAATCGCAGCACCTTTGACCAAATTACTGAGAAAAGGAGTTCCGTTTGTGTGGTCTGAGAAGCAGCAAGAGAGTTTCGACAAACTAAAGAAGTTGTTGACAGAAGCACCAGTCTTGATTCAGCCTGAGTTAGGAAAGGAATTCACTGTATTTTGTGATGCATCGCATACTGGTTTAGGGTGTGTGTTGATGCAAGAAGGGAATGTAGTCGCTTATGCTTCACGGCAGTTGAGACCTCACGAAGGCAACTATCCGACACATGATTTGGAATTAGCTGCTGTGGTTTTTGCCTTGAAGATTTGGAGGCACTATCTGTATGGGGAGAAGTCGGTGGTGTACTCGGATCACAAAAGTCTGAAGTGCCTCTTGATTCAAAAAGATTTAAATCTGAGGCAGCGGAGGTGGATTGAGTTGCTGAAGGACTACGATTGCTCTATCAGTACCATCAGGGCAAGGCTAACGTAGTCGCTGATGCTTTGAGTCGTAAAGTGGTAGCAGATTTGCGAGCAATGTTTGCTCACCTAAGTCTCTATGAGGATGGTAGTCTTCTGGCGGAATTGCGGGTAAAACCGTCTTGGATTGATGAGGTTAAAGAGAGGCAGTTGACCGACGAAGTTTTGAGTACTCGGAGGTCGCAAGTACAGAATGGTGAGGCCGAGGGTTTCAGCTTGGGTAGTGATGGAGTGTTGTATTTTTAGGGGAGAGTATGTATGCCTAAGGATGATGATTCGAGGCAGCGAATCCTTAAAGAAGCACATAGCAGCCCATATGCTATGCATCCTGGTGGCAGCAAGATGTATTGAGATTTAAAGGAGCAGTTTTGGTGGCCGGGTCTTAAGAGGGAAGTAACTGAGTTAGTGGGCAAGTGTCTTACATGCCAGTAAGTTAAGGCTGAGCATCAGTTGCCATCAGGGCTGTTACAGTCGGTAAAGATCCCACAGTGGAAGTGGGAGGGAGTTACGATGGATTTTGTAAGTGGGCTTCCCCTTACGCCCAGTAAGAAAGACTCAATATGGGTGATAGTAGATCGGGTAACTAAATCGGCCCATTTCATACCGGTAAGGGTTGACTACTCACTTCAAAGGTTAGCCAAGCTGTATATAGCTGAGATAGTGCGGTTGCATGGAGTACCTGTGTCCCTTATCTCTGATAGAGATCCCCGGTTCACGTCGAGATTCTGGAAAGCCTTACATCAGGCGTTGGGTACGAAGTTAAATTTCAGCACGGCTTTCCATCCGCAGTCTGATGGACAATCTGAGAGAGTAATCCAGGTTTTGGAAGATATGTTAAGGGGATGTGTTTTGAACTTCCATGGTAGTTGGGAGGAGTACCTACTCTTGGCAGAATTCGCTTATAACAACAGTTATCAAGCGAGTATTCAGATGGCACCATATGAGGCGCTGTATGGTCGGAAATGCCGTACTCCTACCTGTTGGACAGAACTGGATGAGCGTCAGATGTTGGGTCCAGAGTTGGTGGCAGAGACAGAAGATAAGGTTTGGGTAATTCGGGCTCGTTTGAAGGAGGCATCGGACAGGCAGAAATAATACGCTGATCTTAAGCGCCGGGATGTGGAGTATGCAGTGGGTGATAAGGTCTTCTTGAAGGTATCACCTTGGAAGAAGGTGCTGAGGTTTGGCCGGAAGAGCAAGCTAAGCCCTAGGTTCATCGGGCCGTACACAGTGTTGAAGCGTGTAGGACCAGTAGCTTACCAGCTCGAGTTGCCGACAGAATTAAGTCAGATTCATGACGTCTTCCATGTGTCAATGCTTAGGCGCTATCGATCAGATCCATCACACATTGTGCCGATGGCAGATATTGAGGTGAACGCGGACTTGTCTTATGAGGAGGAGCCGGTACAGATTTTAGATCGAAATGTCAAGGTTCTGAGGAGGAAGTCGGTACCTTTGGTAAAAGTGCTGTGGCGAAACCATGGCACGGAAGAGGCCAGGTGGGAACCCGAGGATATGATGCGGCAGCAATACCCCCAACTCTTCTGATCCAGGTAATTTCGAGTACGAAATTATTTTTTTAGGGGGGGTAGAACTGTAACATCCCGAATAGGGGTCGTTTGCAATTTAATTGTTTTCATGTGTTTGCCTAAAGAAATGCTTGCGTATTGGTTGTTTGATATATTCTTGGGTCTGGTCATAAACCCGGGCTAAGTCTGAATTAGGGCTGAAATTTTCTTTTAATGCCTAAGAGGAAAAAGCTTAGTAAGGCAGCTTTAAATAATTGTTGGTGCGAAGCATGACACAAGGAAATGGCTGGTAGAGTGGTTAGGGCGCTGTCTAAGGAGCTAGAAGGTGCGGCAGAACAGGGGTTTGAACCCCAGGAATTTCGTTGGAAAGTTTTTATTTTTGGCGTTGAAGGAAAGCTAGGTGAAGAAGGATTTAAAAATAATTTCAGCGAGGTTATGGCATGAAGGTCGGCCTGGCAAAGTGGCTTGGGAGCGCCACTTAAGGCCCTGGGGGCATTTGGACTCAGGTTCGAGTCACCATGGACGCAAGGGCGTTTTATTTTGTTTTGGCGTTAAAAAGGAAGGGGGCTAAGAAGGCTTTAAAAGAAATTTGGGAGCATTGATGGACATGAAAGTCCAGGTGGTAAAGTGGCATGGGGCGTGTTAGGAGGGCTGTGGCACGAGGACTCGCGTTCGAGTCCAGATGGAAGCGCATGGGTGTATTTTTTTTTGGCTTCTGACGTTAAAGTAAAGGGAGCTAAAGAATGAGAGCTTAAAAGAAATTTCGATGAGGTTATGTCACGAAGGGAGTCAGTGGCGTAGTGGCTGTAGGCTTGGGTGTCTTCTCCAGGTCTCGGGTTCGAGACCTAGCAGCAACTTGGAATGTTTATTTTATTTTTTCTTTATGGCCGGCGTGAATTAGTGGCTGCATGGGCACATGGGCGCATGAAGCAATGCTTGATGGGTGTTGCTCCTTTCTAAATATTCTGCTGGAGTATGGGATGGTTTATTATTTTTATTATTATTATTTTATGCATAGGAAGATGGGTTTAAGAGATGGGCAAAATTGCTAAATATTGTTTTATGGGTGTTTTTAATAAAATAAAGAATCATCACATTATGAAGCATGGCCGAAATGCATTGTTTTGTTTTTCCTTCCCTCCAATTTGTGCATGGCCGAATATGAAGCATTCTCTAGGGGCCTCAACAATCGGTTTTGAGTCTTGCAAGAGCGTGTCGAAATTCTTGGATTGGTTCTTCTTTTCTTTTCAATTTGTTTCTTGGCCAAATTCTCTCTAGCTACAGCACTCAAAATTCTTCAAAATTCCCATCCTTTTCTATTGTAGTCTTAGCCGAATATCCATAAAGAGTAGATCTATTTGTTGGTCCTGCTCCACTTGGTTTTGAGAAAAGGTAGGTGCCATGACCGAATGTTTTAGGAGTTACCTATCTCCACTCTGTTATTTTCGTAAGGGTGTAGCCGATTTCGGTAGTGGTTAGCAAAGTCTCTAATCACCTTTTTAACACCGATTTCTTCTAGGTACTCCGGGATTTGAGGTAGTCGATCTAAGCTTTCCCTTCCTTAGCAATCGGTTGGTAAGTCAAGTGGTAAGGATCCAAGTTGGTTTAATTATTCTTCGAGTTGATTGGAAAAGCCGAAGGCTATGGGAAACTAAGTTGTGATGTTGGCAGATTATAGGGGAATAGTGGTATCATTTATCTTGCTTTGGGACTAGCGTTCGTAAGGCAAAGGGGGTCAAGGGATCTAGTGCTGTAGATCGAGACTTCGGGATCTAGTACTTTCGTTAATAGCAGGTGTGTAAACTCTTACACTCTTTACTAGTATAGACGGTTATTATGATGATATATATATATATATATATAACCTCTCATGTAGTAACTTTGCCTTGTGGGCATAAGCTTGGATTTCGGGTAAGTCCCCTATTACTTGATCTATGATGTATGTTGTGTATGCCATCATATGCTGTTAAATGCTATGCTATATAAAAATGCATGGGATCATGATACTTGTTATGTGAGCATGATGATGGTGGGATTGATGAGAGGAGGGAGATGATCTCTATGGACTGTCACCAGTGATTTGGCACCACCAGTGGTTTGGTACCACATATTGATATTTGTGACTTCGGTCACCAGTGGTTTGGCACCACCAGTGGTTTGGTACCACATATTGATATTTGTGACTTCGGTCACCAGTGGTTTGGCACCACCAGTGGTTTGGTACCACATATTGATATTTGTGACTTCGGTCACCAGTGGTTTGGCACCACCAGTGGTTTGGTACCACATATGGATATTTGTGACTTCGGTCACCAGTGGTTTGGCACCACCAGTGGTTTGGTACCACATATTGATATTTGTGACTTCGGTCACCAGTGGTTTGGCACCACCAGTGGTTTGGTACCACACGAGGGTAGAAAAAGGAGTATGGATGGCTAGTTTGGGTTGCATATTTGCATGTCTTACTAATATCTTGTGTATGAGGTGCATTTTTCGGGTTGGGGATTTATACACTGAGTCTTGGTGACTCACCCCTTTCCATATCATTTTGCAGGTGAGTAGATTTCATAATCGAATCTGTGTTTCAAATGTTTTAGAATGGAAAGAGTTGATACTTCGAGAAGCACATGATTGCCCTTTTGCTTTACATCTCGGAGGAACGAAAATGTACTGTGATTTACGGGAATTATATTGGTGGCTAGGTATGAAGAGGGATATAGTAGAATATGTGGCTAAATGCTTGACATGTCAGGGAGTAAAGGCAGAACATTAGGTTCCTACTGGACTACTTCAGCCTATTAATATTCCTGAATGGAAATGGGACTGCATTACAATGGATTTTGTAATGGGGTTACTATTGTCAGCTAGTAAGAAAAATGTCATTTGGGTGATTGTTGATCGGCTTACAAAATCAGCTTATTTTATAGTAGTCAGAACTGATTGGTCACTTCAGAAACTTGCTGAATTTTACATTCGGGAGATAGTAAGATTGCATGGTATTCCGCTATCGATAATTTCTGACCGGGATCCATGATTCACATCGAGATTTTGGAGACAGTTGCATGAATTTCTTGGTACTTGACTCAATTTTAGTACAGCTTTCCATCTATAGACTGATTGGCAGTGATAACGAGTTATTCAAATTTTGGAAGATATGCTTCGGGCTTGTGTTATTGACTTTGAGTCAGGTTGGGAACGTTATTTACCATTAGCTGAATTTGTATAAAATAATAGTTTTCAATCAAGTATTCAGATGGCTCCGTATGAAGCTTTATATGGTCGGAGATGTTAATCACCTACATGTTGGATGGAATTGAGTGAAAGAAAAATGATTGGGCAGCACTGTCATGAAGATACGAGATAGACTAAAGACAGCTTTCGACAGACAGAAATCATATGTACACTTGAAATGTCGAGACATTGAATATTTTGTTGGGGACAAGGTATTTCTTAAGGTATCACCTTGGAAGAAAATATTGAGATTTGGTTGAAAAGGAAAATTGAGCCCTCGTTTTATTGGGCCATAAGAAATTATAGAAAGAGTTGGACCAGTAGCTTATCATTTGGCATTGCCACCAGAATTATAGAAGATTCATGATGTTTTTCATGTGTCCATGCTCAGAAAATACACATCAGATCCTTCTCATATTATCTCTACAGAGGATATTGAAATCCGACCTGATTTGTCATATGAAGAAGAGCTGGTTAGAATATTGGCTCGAGAGGTGAAGGAATTGTGTAATAAATGAGTTCCTTTAGTGAAAGTATTGTGGAGAAGTCATAGTGTTGAAGAAGCGACTTGGGAACCGGAAGAAACTATGAGACCTCAGTACCCCCACCTCTTTTCAGGCAAATTTCGATGATGAAATTTATTAAGGGGGAGAAATGTAACGACTCAAAATTTACGGTTTTTAGAAAAGTGCATTTTCGGGTCATTGTTCTCGTAAAACGGGTTCGTAAATATTTATTAAAAATATTTACGAAGTTAATTTTGAGTTTAATTAGGTTTTGGCTAGGTGAATTAGCTTGAATTAAGGTTAACTTAGTGTAAGGACTAGATTGAATATAGGGTAAAAGTTGAATAATAGAATCAAGAAAAATTGAAAGACTAAATTAGCAAATAAACCATTAAGGATATAAGAGACCAATGTATGGAAAATATTATTCCATGTGTATGTATAATATACATATATTTATACTTAAGTATAATATAATAAAATAATAAAATAATATAATAATAATTTAAGTAAATAAAAGAAACAAAATAAACAAAAGAATAGAAAAACAAACAAAATAGTAGAAATGAAACAGGGGAAGGAAAGAAAGAAAGAAAAAGGGGAAAGAAAAAGAAGGAAAAATTAGGGTTTTGAGATTTCAAGCTTAATTGGCAAGTCAATTTAGTTCATTTTCTTGTAATTTTGATGTTTTTGGAATCCTAGAACAAAATATTACTTGATTTATGTGGAAATTTTGAATGTTAGTTAATTTTTAGATGTGGATTATGTTGAATTAATTGAGGAATTAGGGTTTGAATTAATTTTTAGATGTGGATTATGTTGAATTAATTGAGGAATTAGGGTTTGAATTGATAGAATTTCAAGTTAGAGTTGAGAAAAGGACTGAATTGTAAAGAAAATCACAAGTTTTATAAAATATGGACTAAATTGAAAGAAATTTGAAATTAGGGTTTTATGGTGAAATTAGAGAGTTAAATTTAGTTTTAAGTGATAAATTAAATGAAAAAGAAAGAATAAATTGTAAAGAAATAAAGTTAGTATTGGTTAAGGATTAAATTGAAATCTATACAAAAGTTGAGTATAAATTGAAATGTTTAATTTGAAATTGTATTGTATTGATAAATTTTAATTGTTTAATTTCCATAGCTAACATTGAGCCGGAAGCCTCGACTAGGAAAGGAAAGCGAAAGTCAACGAGGATTAGCTCGGAAAATACAGTTTGTATTTATATAATTCGAAAACTAAAATTATTTCTTGTATTTATTATGACGTATGGTAAGTGAAATTGAGGTGAGTTTGATATATTGATATTGAATTAACTTGTTTTGTGAACATATGTGTATGATTGGAAAGTGTATTGAATTAGAATTGATTGAAATTGTATATTGATTTGAAATTGAATTTTGAATTGAAATACCCTATTAACAATGCCGGGCTAAGTTAGATATAGTTGGCATGCTATAGGATTGGAAGTGTTTTACTTCAACTTCGTGTCGATGAGGCACTATAAGTGTCGTTTTACTGTTATTACTTCGGATAATTCCGATGAGGTACTGAGTACCGTACTGTTATTGTTTTACTTCGGCTTGGCCGATGAGGCACAGAGTGCCGTACTGGTATGTTGGTTGGATTTGTGTATTTGTCAAAGTCTGAGTCGTATTAATAGGGATAAGTAAATGAATTGGTTAAATTGATTGAAACTGAATGACATTGAAATTGAATTGAATACATTATGGTGGAATGCTATTGAATAGCATCTATCGTAACCATTTTTTTTTTTGGAAAAATGGAAATCGACTTTGGTTTTGAAAATGAAAGTAAAACGGGAGTCGCCACCAATCTTTTTTTTTTGATGAGGTGTGATCGGGTCACCTCGTAAAACGGTTGTTTTTTGATAAACAGTTTGATTTATCAAAACAACGATTTTGGTCTACGAAACTCAGAAAATAGGTTCGGGAGTCGGTTACGTACGAGGAAGGGTTAGCACCCTCGATACGCCCAAAAATTGGTACCTAATTGATTAATTAACGTCATAATGTCGAAAATTTGAAAAGATTCGAAAATACGATCCTTTTTGTTAAAGAAGAATAAATTTGGATAAATCGAAAATGTATGCCAAAGGCCGTCTCATTTTAAGGTGAAGTGTTATATCCAATACGGTAGGACACCACATTTCTTCTGTAACACCCCCAAACTCGGCCCATGCGTTTCGACCAGATCTGGTATGCTACGGGTTGTACATTGAAAACTTTTACTAAGTTGGTTTTAGAAAATCATAAGTAAATAAGAAAAATTTGAGTAAATAGGTGACTTTAAAAAAAAACTTGTACTATTATTATTTCGTAGAATTAAACCCTTAACATAGTTTCATAAGTTGCAAATATTAAAAACTAAATAGTGGAATATAAACTATGGGGCCTTATTACATAAATATTCCAAAAATTAAAACTTAAAGGAAAAGCCGAAATAGTCTATAAAAAAAAAACTTGATGGCCCCTCGAGTCCGTCTCGGCTCCCATGACTACGATCTACTGCTCATCTGAAAGAGTAGAGAAAAAGGAAAGTGTGAGTCACCAAGACTCAGTGTATAAATCCCGAAACACACAACGACCTGAGCCCACAAACACATTATGGGCCCTGGCCCATACATAAAGGCAACAATCATAATTACATGTTAAATAATAAATGACGAATAGCCCAACCCATCCTAGGTTTCCATCCTCTACACACCAACCCGTACCAACCATCACACCTTGGGGGTTTCTACAATCAACCCTCCATCCGCTACACACCATAACGACAGCCGTACTGCCTAATCCTGTTATTCAGGAATCATTAAACGTGGCATAGCCACCGATCACTATGTGACCTATCATTTGAAGTTGTGGTTCAACCACCGATCACCAAGTGACCTATCATGCACTTCCCCTTCATTATCATATTCCCACCCCATGCATACACACAAAAAAGAACATCATACAGGCTTTCATATATTTCGATACACATAGAGATTTCTATGGTTACGTACCTGGCATCCTTGCCTAACCCTTTTAGGGTTTCATTCGGCTGTCTACACAGCCTCTTTCCGGCTTTTGGCCCATAACATATATATATAGACATACATACAGGTTTAATAGTGTGTTAGAGATCTACACACCTGGTTACCGTTAGAACGAGACCCTCTAAGTCAAAGCTATCCGTAGCCAACACCACCGCTATCTGCCTAAGGTGTTGTTCAGAAGCTGGTCCACAACCCGGTGGCCAATCCCGTACGACAGATACAGCGCGTTTCTTAAACTTAGGGATTGGGTTTAGGCACCCAATCCTCTCCTTTGCCTGATCCATATTCGATTCCATCAAAAGTCCTTGTCAGAGCTACTATAGTGGAATAGAGTTGTTAAACCGTAACCTATGGTTAAGATCACAGGTATGATAGCGAATCTAACAGAAATCTAAAGAATTCCCTTACCTTGATATCCCGAAATTAGAGACTAGCAATTTTCGGCTTTTAGATCTAAACGAACATGTTTCCTTCAAATCCCGAAATACCGCCCAAACGCAAAAGAGAGAGGAAATATTAGCCTCAAACGACAGCCTTAGCAACCAAATGGCCATTCAGCCTTGTCTCTTAAAAACTGAAAGAAAGATTAAAGAGATAGAAAAATCGGCACTCACCTTAACACAAAGAATTCGACTACCCCTTTGAGATTTCGGCTTTTTGAGAAGTTCAAGAAGAGAAGATAATAAGAAGAAATCTAAGTAGTTTCGGCTTTTAGTTGAAGGAATCGGCAAAAAGAATAGGGAGATTAGAGGGTTTCAGCTTTTGAAAGAAAAGATGTTGAGAAGATTGGGAGGTTTTGGCTTTTGAAGAAATCAAAAGAAAAAAAATTGCAAAGGAAAACTTGAGAATTTCGACACAAAGAATGAAGAAGAGAGTAGAGTTCAAATGCCGGAATTGATGAGCTATTCCCCCTATTTATAGGAATTTCGGCACTTATTTATCAAAAACCGAAAGTGCCCTTCCTGATAACTAAAATTTAAGCAAATAAAAAGGGAAAATTTGGCACCCCTTTGCCATAAAGAAACCGATTTCTTCACTTCTCTAGGTGGTGAATTTCGGCCAACACCTAGCCTTGCAGATAGCTCCTATCTTTTCTCCTTTTATCTTCCATATTATCAACTATAATATCTACATTATCCTATTCATATAAATCCTCATATTTTTGAGCCTTTCTGCCGTCCACTCCACCTAACCCTAATACTGAAAATTAGCTAACTTAAATTAAAAGAATTGGGCTCCATGAAACTTAAATTTGGGCCGCTTATTCCCTTGTGTGGCGTCACCTCCTTGCTCCCTAAGTGGCGCCACTGGCCACTGGGCGACAAGCCCATTTTGATATTTTAAACACAGATACCACCTTTTAAACTTTATAGTGCCCAAACAAAAATTTCACCAAGGCCTTGACCACATCCTGGGCCCAATTTGGACCCCTAACAGTTAAATTAACACATTAAACATATCCACACACTAAACGCATAGGTCCATTAATTCAGGATGTTACAGTTCTACCCCCTTAAAGTAATTTCAGCCTCGAAATTACCTGGTCAGAAAAGATGGGGGTATTGCTGCCGCATCGCTTCCTCTGGTTCCCACGTAGCCTCTTCAGATCCATGATTCCGCCACAGCACCTTAACCAATGGAACCGTTTTTCTTTGCAACACCATAACCTCATGATCCAGAATTTCCACCGGTTCCTCTTCGAAGGATAGATCAGGTCTTACTTCGATTTCCTCCACAGGTGCAACATGAGATGGATCCAAACGATATTGTCTCGACATAGAGACATGAAATACATCATGAATTTGCCTTAACTCTGGAGGTAACTCAAGCTGATAGGCTACTGGTCCCACTCGCTTCAACACCCGGTATGGTCCGAAAAATCTGGGACTCAATTTACCCCTCCGTCCAAACCTCAGTACTTTCTTCCATGGCGACACCTTCAGAAATACCTTGTCACCCACCGCAAACTCTATGTCCTTACGCTTTAAATTAGCATAGGACTTCTGTCTGTCCGACGCTTCCTTTAGTCGGGCCCGAATTAATTCAACCTTCTCCTCGGTCTCAGTAACCAACTCCGGACCCAGAATTTGGCGTTCCCCTAATTCCGTCCAACAGGTAGGAGTACGACACTTCCGCACGTACAAAGCTTCATAGGGCGCCATCTGAATACTAGACTGATAGCTGCTGTTGTAAGCAAACTCTGCCAATGGTAGGAACTCTTCCCAACTACCTCTGAAATCAATGACACATCCTCTCAACATATCCTCCAAGATCTGGATCACCCGCTCAGACTGTCCATCGGTCTGGGGATGAAATGCTGTACTGAAATCCAACTTCGTACCCAACGCTTGATGCAACACCTTCCAAAATCGTGAGGTGAACCTATGGTCCCTATCTGATATGATCGAAACCTGTACTCCATGCAACCTCACCATCTCCGCTATGTATAACTTAGCTAACTTCTGGAAGGAGTAGTCAACACGTACGGGTATGAAGTGTGCAGACTTCGTCAAGCGATCAAGAACTACCCAAACCGCATCTTTCTTAGTGGGTGTGAGGGGAAGCCCACTAACAAAGTCCATGGTGATTCTTTCCCACTTCCATTGTGGAATCTTCACTGGCTGCAATAATCCTGATGGTAACTGATGTTCCGCCTTGACCTACTGATAGGTCAAACACTTGCTCACAAATTCAGTTACCTCTTGCTTCAAACCCGGCCACCAGAACTGATCTCGCAAATCCCGAAACATCTTACTTCCTCCAGGGTGCATAGCGTATGCACCACCATGCACCTCATGCAAAATCCTACGCCTCAACTCTGGATCTTTTGGCATGCAAACTCTCCCTCGAAAACATAACAGTCCTTCCTCATTCATACTGAATTCCGCTGGCCCATCCTTTGAGATTAGCTGCAATTTCCCCTTTGCAACTCATCGGTCTGTTGCCTCTCCTTCACCTGGCTAACCCAAGAGGGTTTCACTTGAAGTTCAGCTAATAAACTTCCATCCTCATACAAACTAAGGTGAGCAAACATTGCTCTTAAGTTAGAGACTACTTTACGGCTTAGAGCATCCGCCACTACATTAGCCTTACCCGGGTGATACTCGATCGAGCAGTCATAATCCTTTAACAACTCGATCCACCTCCTCTGCTTAGATTCAACTCCTTCTGAGTCAAAAGGTACTTTAAGCTCTTATGATCTGTGTAAATGACAGATTTCTCCCCGTACAGATAATGCCTCCAAATTTTTAAGGCAAACACCACTGCCGCCAATTCCAAGTCATGGGTGGGATAATTCAATTCATGCGGTCTTAACTGCTGAGATGCATATGCAACCACCTTTCCATCTTGCATCAACACACATTCTAATTCTGTGTGTGACGCATCACAGTAAATTACGAACTCCTTCCCTGCCTCCGGCTGAATCAACACTGAAGCCTCTGTCAGAATCCTTTTTAACTTCTCGATACTCTCCTGCTGCTTATCAGACCAAACAAACGGAACTCTTTTCCATAGCAACTTAGTCAACGGTGCTGCAACCGAAGAAAATCCTTCGGTAGTACCCGGCTAAACCAAGAAAACTCCTAATCTCAGCCACAGACCAAGGTGGCTTCCAATCCAGCATCGCTTCAATCTGTCGAGGGTCAACCCTAATCCCTTCTGCTGACACAACGTGCCCTAGAAACGTAACTTCCCCTAGCCAAAATTCACACTTACTGAATTTGGCATACAACTGCTTCTCCCTCAGAATCTGCAAAACTATTTGCAGATGAGCATCATGCTCCTCTTCCGACTTCGAATAAACCAAGATATCGTCTATAAACACCACGACACACTGGTCTAGGTAGGGTTGGAACACTCGGTTCATCATGACCATGAACGCTGCTGGCGCGTTGGTCAATCCAAAAGGCATTACCATAAACTCATAGTGACCTTAGCGAGTCCTAAAAGTCGTCTTATGAATATCCGCCTCCTTGACCCTAAGCTGATGGTACCCTGACCTCAGATCTATCTTTGAAAAGATTGAGGCCCCCTTCAACTAATCGAACAAGTCATCGATCCTAGGCAACGAATAATTGTTCTTGATTGTTAGCTTATTCAACTGGCGATAATCAATGCACATACGCATTGATCCATTCTTTTTTTTTAACAAATAACACCGGCGCTCCCCAAGGCGACACGTTCAGTCGAATAAAACCTTTATCTAGCAACTCCTGGATCTGCACTTTCAACTCCACCAACTCCTTCGGCGCCATCTTATACGGAGCAATAGATACCGGCGCTGTTCCCGGAAGAAGATCGATACCAAACTCCACTTCACGATCTGGGGGTAATCCCGGAAGCTCTTCAGGGAAAACATCAGGAAATTCCTTTACCATCCTAACGTCCCCAACAGTCAATTCCTTGGCTTCCAAAGCTCGAACAAACATTAATACTGCCTTGCATCCTTTCCTCACCATCCTTTCCGCTCTTAGGGCAGTCACCACATTCGACAGACAGTTCCCCCTTTCTCCTATCACCAACACTTCATCACCCTCGGGGGTTTTTAACATCATACGCTTGGCTGCACAATCTAGATTAGCTTGAGACTTCACAAGCCAATCCATGCCTAAAATTAATCAAACTCCCCGAACAGTAATTCCATTAGATCCGTTCGGAAGACTATCTCCTGAACTTCTAGAGGTACTTCCCGATAGAGTTTATCCACTACTACAGATTGTCCTAACGGGCTAACTACAGTCATTGCCCTAGGGATAATTTCAGATTCTAACCTTAAAGTTCCAGATACGCTACTAGCTACATATGAATGCGTCGACCCAATGTCAATCAATGCAGTGTAAGGCAAACTAAAAATTAAAAACGTACCGGTTATAACATTCGGTGCGTCTGCCTTCTCTCGATGTCTGACGGCATAGACCAATCCTGGCTGTCTCGCCTCAGTATTTCCTGCCCCTTGGCCTGGTGCTCCACGACCCCGACTGACACCATTACCTCCTCTGGCTGCACCACGACCTCTCTGTGGTTGCTAACCTCCTCTGCCAGGCTGAGCATTCTCTTGACCCGTGGACCCTCTACTGTCCCGTTGCTGCGGACAGTTTCTAACTTGGTGGTCCGTAGATCCACACCTAAAACACTTCCCAGTGCCTGCCCAACACTCACCGACATGAAATTTGCCACATCAAGCACACTTCTATGTTTGACTAGCAGCAGCAGGTCTCTCATCCCGTTTCGGCCCATCTGACCTAGGTCTATTTTGATTACGCCCGGCTGACCCTGACAGTCCAACACTCCTCTTATTCCCACTCCTATCTCTATCCCGATTCAGTTTCTCGGTCCGCTTTACCTCCTCGGCTATCTTAGCCTTTTCCACTAGGACCGCAAAATCCCTCTCTCGCTGTGGGGCTATCAAAACACGTAAGTCATCCCTCAGACCATCTTCGAATCGAACACAACGTTCATGCTCCGTGGCTACCATTCCTCGAGCATAACGGCTAAGGCATAAGAATTCAGCTTCATACGCAGCCACTGACCTACTCCCTTGAACCAGATTCAGAAATGCTCTAGGCTGTGCATCCACATAACTCGATCCAATGTACTTATTCTGAAACGCCGTTTTAAAGAGATCCCAGGTGATACGGTCAGCCACTGTACCATCCTTAACCGTAAGCCACCATTGATATGCTTCATCCCGCAGGAGAGATACAACCCCTTTCAACTTCTCCTCCTCCGTGAAATCCAAATCATCCATTATGCGTTCCACCGCCTTCAACCAATACTCAGCTGAACTCGGGGCTACACCAGAAATTCCCCTAAACACTTCTGCCCCATTAGCTCTAAGTCGCTCCGACACAGACCGGGCTCCTGTGCCCATACATGCCCTAACAACTCTCTCTAAAACCTTTAACATTGTTTGAGATATCGCGTCATCTCCGACAGTCTGATCTTGAAATTCCTCCTCCGTAGCTGGCATCTCGTTTCCAGATCCATGACCAGATCTTACTGGTTCCGACACCGTCATCCTACCCCTACCACGACCATGTGGCGGACGTCCTCAACCCCTTGTACTCATTCTACTGATTCGCGTTTATCTGATTAGAAATTTTATGAATTATTAGTTTTCTTCCACTGATTAACCCCGAACAGTCTTATGAATAGTAGTTTTAAGAGTAGTTCTTTCGAATTCGCAGTTATATCTACAATTCAGTCTCAAGTTCGTATCTCCTAGTTCTAAAAAGCACATACATTCAATCATCCATCATCAATATACATATAACATCCATGAACTCACATTCATCACATAAGGGTATTTTCGTCATTTCACTACCCAAAGGTATTTTCGTAATTTATCCTACAAGGGTATTTTCATAATTTTCTAAAATAGGGTTCCTTAGTGATTTTGTGAAATAAGGGTATTTTGGTAATTTTGCAATCCGATGATATTTCGGTAATTTTGAAATTTGAGGGTATTTTGGTAATTATACAAACCAGGGATTTTTTGGTCATTTTGCAAATCAAGGGTAATTTGGTAATTTACAAACTAGGGTTATTTTGATGTTGTTGTGTTTTTTTTTGAAACAGGGGTACTTTGGAAAATCTAGTTTCACAATTCGGGTTACTCTTGTAAATATGAGGTTTTCGGGTAAATTTTCAAAACATAGGTATTTTATAAATTCACGGTTGGTTGGAAATTTTCACAAATCAAGTGTATTCCTTTGGGAAATTTTACAAAACTTGGGGGTCTTTTTTTTTATTGTGAAATAGGGTGGCTAGTCCCTTTCGGGTTTTAATTATAAAGTTTGGCCCATCAACAAGTCCTCGTAGCTAGGGTGAACAGTCACTACGCACCAGGTAGGATTCTAGCGAAGAGGAGGTGAGTTACTAGGACTGCTTAAGTACCAAGCTCTTCCTGAATCCAATCCTAGACATGCGTATGCCTGTTGCCACACCCTAACCCATCGACTCATTCACGGGTTTGTTTAGTTGGATTAAATCTTATGGAATTGAAGAGTTGTTTATCTAAGCCTAAGGTCCATTAATACTATCATACTAGTCTACGTCCCTCAAGCCCGTTAAGCCCACATATATATCACAACAAGAGTTTAGAATACTTACCTGCGTGGATCGGGTGCCGGTAGACTCGAAGGCCATATTTTCAACCAAGACATTTTTTTTCAAATTCACATCACTTTACAAAACATTACTAGGCCCATTTCACAGCCCGAGTTTTGAACTGGGCTCTGATACCAAATTGTAACACCCCGAAACCCGGCCCATGCGTTTCGACCAGATCTGGTATGCTAGGGGTTGTACATTGAAAATTTTTACTAAGTTGGTTTTAGAAAATCATAAGTAAATAAGAAAAATTTGAGTAAATAGGTGACTTTAAAAAAAAACTTGTACTATTATTATTTCGTAGAATTAAACCCTTTGTAACACCCCCAAACCCGACCTATGCGTTTCAACCAGATCTGGTATGCTACGGGTTGTACATTGATAACTTTTACTAAGTTGGTTGTAGAAAATCATAAGTAAATAAGAAAAATTTGAGTAAATAGGTGACTTTAAAAAAAACTTGTACTATTATTATTTCGTAGAATTAAACCCTTAACATAGTTTCATAAGTTGCAAATATTAAAAACTAAATAGTGAAATATAAACTATGGGGCCTTATTACATAAATATTCTAAAAATTAAAACTTAAAGGAAAAGCCAAAATAGTCTATATAAAAAGAAAATAAAAACTTGATGGCCCCTCGAGTCCGTCTCGGCTCCCATGTCCACGATCTACAGCTCATCTGAAAGAGTAGAGAAAAAGGAAAGCGTGAGTCACCAAGACTCAGTGTATAAATCCCGAAACACACAACGACCTGAGCCCACAAACACATTATGGGCCCTGGCCCATACATAAAGGCAACAATCATAATTACATGTTAAATAATAAATGATGAATAGCCCAACCCATCCTAGGTTTCCATCCTCTACACACCAACCCGTACCAACCATCACACCTTGGGGATTTCTACAATCAACCATCCATCCGCTACACACCATAACAACAGCCGTACTGCCTAATCCTATTATTCAGGAATCATTAAACGTGGCATAACCACCGATCACTAAGTGACCTTTCATTTGAAGTTGTGGTTCAACCACCGATCACCAAGTGACCTATCATGCACTTCCCCTTCATTATCATATTCCCACCCCATGCATACACACAAAAAAGAACATCATACAGGCTTTCATATATTTCGATACACATAGAGATTTCTATGGTTACGTACCTGGCATCCTTGCCTAACCCTTTTAGGGTTTCATTCAACTGTCTACACAACCTCTTTCCGGCTTTTGGCCCATAACATATATATAGACATACATACAGGTTTAATAGTGTGTTAGAGATCTACACACCTGGTTACCGTTAGAACGAGACCCTCTAAGTCAAAGCTATCCATAGCCAACACCACCACTATCTGCCTAAGGTGTTGTTCAGAAGCCGGTCCACAACCCGGTGGCCAATCCCGTATGGCAGATACAGCATGCTTTTTAAACTTAGGGATTGGGTTTAGGGACCCAATCCTCTCCTTTGCCTGATCCATATTCGATTCCATCAAAAGTCCTTGTCAGAACTACTATAGTGGAATAGAGTTGTTAAACCGTAACCTATGGTTAAGCTCACAGGTATGATATCGAATCTAACAGAAATCTAAAGAATTCCCTTACCTTGAAATCCCGAAATTAGAGACTAGCGATTTCCAGCTTTTAGATCTAAACGAACAGGTTTCCTTCAAATCCCGGAATGCCGCCCAAACGCAAAAGAGAGAGGAAATATTAGCCTCAAACGACAGCCTTAGCAACCAAATGGCCATTCAGCCTTGTCTCTTAAAAACCGAAAGAAAGATTGAAGAGATAGGAAAATCGGCACTCACCTTAACACAAAGAATTCGACTACCCCTTTGAGATTCCGACTTTTTGAGAAGATCAAGAAGAGAAGATAATAAGAAGAAATCTAAGTAGTTTTAGCTTTTAGTCGAAGGAATCAACAAAAAGAATAGGGAGATGAGAGGGTTTCAGCTTTTGAAGGATGTTGAGAAGATTGGGAGGTTTCGGCTTTTGAAGAAATCAAAAGAAAAGAAATTGCAAAGGAAAACTTGAGAATTTCAGCACAAAGAATGAAGAAGAGAGTAGGGTTCAAATGCTAGAATTGATGAGCTATTTCCCCCTATTTATACGAATTTCGGCACTTACTTATCAAAAACTGAAAGTGCCCTTTCTGATAACTAAAATTTAAGCAAATAAAAAGGGAAAATTCGGCACCCCTTTGCCATAAAGAAACTGATTTCTTCACTCCTCTAGGTGATGGAATTTCGGCCAACACCTAGCCTTGCAGATAGCTCCTATCTTTTCTCCTTTTATCTTCCATATTATCAACTATAATATCCACATTATCCTATTCATATAAATCCTCCTATTTTTTGAGCCTTGTTGCGTCCACTCCACCTAACCCTAAAACCGAAAATTAGCTAACTTAAATTAAAAGAATTGGGCTCCATGAACTTAAATTTGGGCCCTTTATTCCCTTGTGTGGCGCCATTGACCACTGGGTGACAAGCCCCTTTTGATATTTTAAACACAGATACCACCTTTTAAACCTTATAGTTCCCAAACAAAAATTTCACCAAGGCTTTGACCACATCCTGGGCCCAATTTGGACCCCTAGCAGTTAAATTAACACATTAAACATATCCACACACTAAATGCATAGGCCCATTAATTCAGGATGTTACATCTTCCTTCGAAGTTGAACTTGCCTTTTATTCAAAACTTATGAATTTAATTAAAAGGATATTCTGTTGTTTAGAATGGACGAGAAAATTGCAAACTCAATACTTTAGGGCACGCTTTCTCGAGCTTGTAAATACAGAACATTGCCTTGGTTTAAAAAATCTTATCTCAGAATAACAAAACATCACATCCAATGCATTAGGACACGACATTTCGAGTTCCCGAGAATAAGCTTTTCATTTAAAAATGTATTTGTTTTAAAAGGATATTTGGTTATTTAGATTAAACGAGAAAAATCAAAACCCAATACTTTAGGGCACGATCTCTCGAATTTCTAAATACGGAATATTGCCTTTGGGACAATTTTGTGTAGGACGAAAGATGATGTAACGCAAGTTTATAATGAAATGTAAAAAAAAATTGCAATATTAATGTGGCAAAATGCAAAAAAGGAATTATGGTGTTAGCAAGCATATAGAACAAGTGCATTTAGCACAAATGACAGTAATAACACAAAAACAAAAATAAACCAATAGACTAAACGATAATAAACGGAAATTTTCAAGAAGAAAAATAGGATGATGATAATAATATTAATATATGTAAAAGTTTATAGAAGTAATAATAATAGAAATAGAAATATATATGTGAAATAATATAAGTAATATAAATATTTGATTGAGAAATGGATATAGATATAAATATAGTAATATTGATGACCAGAATGATAATAACTAAAATAAAATAGTAATAATAACAAAAATAAGGTAATAATAATAATAATAAGATTAATAATAATAATAAAATAATAACATAATAACAAATATAAAATGATAATGAGAATGATAATAATAATAGGACAATGATAAACAGAATAAAGAACAATTACATAAAATATGATAGTAATACATAACGATAAAGAATATAACATATAACGATAAATAATATAACATGTAAAATAATAAATATATAGTAATAATAATAAATATATAAATAATAATAATATGATTTATAAGGAAAACAAATGAATAAATAAATTTATTAAGCAAATCCAAGATTATATTGAAATCAGAATTAAAGTCAGGGGTCTAAAATTGCAATAAATCAAAGAAAAGGTGAACAGGGACCACAACGTCGCACGTAATAACTCAAGGGGATCAAATGGGTAAATAACCCACCCTGATGCGCAGCGTTTCGGTGCATGACTAAATCGGGACAGAAAGAAATATTTGGGGTCGAATTTAAAAGCAAGAAAAAGTAAAAGGGGGTCTAATCGAACGGAGCCACTAAAGGGAGGGGCCATTCGCACAAATATCCCCTTGAAGGGATATGCGCAGTCTCCCTTAAACCAAACAGCGCCGTTTTGTTTGATGTATAAAACCCCAAAATTTCCCTAAAGTCAGATTTTAAACCTAATAATTTTAAAACAAAGCAGCCACAACCCTTTTTTTCTCTCATCTCTCCCTCTCCTCTTTTGTCTTCCCCGATTAACAGGGTTTTCTCTGGCCGATCGACGCACCACCAGTTCGGTGGGCGACGCTGCGTGGAGATGAGCCTTTGGGCCCTGTTTCGAAGTTCGCTAGGAGGCTGAGCCTTGGCTTCTCAAAACTCGAAAGAGAAAGCCTCCTCCTCTACTTTTGGCCTCGGCGATAAAGAAGGGAGGGGTTTTGAGGCGCGCCTCCGGTGGTTCAGGTAAGGCCCTCTTCTCCTCTCTTTTTGATTTTTGTTTGTAAAAGTTTTATTTTTTTAAATAAAATATATAAAGAAAATAAATGAAAAAAAACAGTAAACGATAACAGAAAATACAAAAACTAAATCAACTTTAAGCTTCTATTCTCTTATTGATTGCTGATGATTCGTACAAGTTCCTATTTTCTTTTTCTCAAATTCGGAAAACCCCCAATACAATCGATTTAGCATGGCCTTTTATGGCCTTTTACTATTATTTCTATCATTTCCTTTGCATATTTCTCGGCTCTGTTGCTTTTGTTTCTTTGCGTGTCAGTTTCTTTTTGCAGGGTATGGGCGAGGCGCGAGAAGGGCAGTGGAGCAGGTTAGGGGACGGGACTGCTGGTCAGAAGGCAGGGCAAGTGGGGGCTAGGCTGCGGCGCCACTTGCATTAGGGTTTTTTTTTTGTTTTTCTGTTTTAGATATTAGGCTATTTGGGTTTGGGTCTGTAGGCTTAATGGGCCCCGGGCAAAAATGGGCTTGTACAGCTGCCCCTCTTTGCTCATTATCGTGTAACGAGAATGGAGCAAAGACTTTCAAGAAAGACCAATTTTGCCCGATCTCGCTGAGTCTTGACTTCTTCGGTGCTCCTTTTCTTCAGGTAGTCTCATTCCAGTCCAGCAATTTTGTTGCTTCGATTCGCACCACCACCATTTTGGAGGGATGGGTCTTGTAGTTTCAATCTGCTCCACTACCACTCAGTGAGACAAGATTTGACATCATCGATCTACTTCCTGCAACATCAGGAATGCCAGACCTGTTATCTTCGATCTGCTCCTGCAACATCAGGAATGCCAGACCTTCTATCTTCTACCTGCTCCTGCAACATCAGGAATGCCAGTCTTTCTATCTTCAATCTGCTCCTGCTAGCTTCAATATGCTCCTGTAACATCAGGAATGCCAGACTTGCTATCTTCGATCTGCTCCTACAACATCAGGCATGCTAGACCTGTTATCTTCAATCTGCTCCTGCAACATCAGGAATAGCAGACCTGCTATCTTTAATCTGTTCCTGCAACATCAAGAATGCCAGGCTTGCTATCTTCGATCTGCTCCTACAACATCAGGAATACTAGACCTGCTATCTTCAATCTGCTCCTGTAACATCAGGAATGCCAGACCTGGTATCTTCAATCTGCTCCTGCAACATTAGGAATGCCAGACTTGCTATCTTCGATATGCTCCTGCAACATCAGGAATGCCAGACTTGCTATCTTTGATCTGCTCCTGCAACATCAGGAATGCCAGACTTGATCTTCGATCTGTTCCTGCAACATCAGGAATGCCAGACTTGCTATCTTCGATCTGCTCCTACAACATCAGGAATGCCAGACTTGCTATCTTCGATCTGCTCCTACAACATCAGAAATGCCAGACTTGCTAACTTAGATCTGCTCCTGCAACATCAGGAATGCCAGACTTGCTATCTTCAATCTGCTCCTGCAACATCAGGAATGCCAGACTTGCTATCTTCAATCTGCTCCTGCAACATCAGGAATACTAGACTTGCTATCTTCGATCTGTTCCTGCAACATCAGGAATGCCAGACTTGCTATCTTCGATCTGCTCCTACAACATTAGGAATGCCAGACTTGCTAACTTTGATCTGCTCCTGCAACATCAGGAATGCCAGACCTGCTATCTTCAATCTACTCCACTGTAACTTCAAGGATATAGAACTGTGGCTTAAATCATGTTTCCCTACTGTTTAGAGAGACAATATTTGGTTTCGATCTCGCTCCATTACTATTTAGGGTGACAAGATCTATAATCTTCAACCTATTCCAATGCTAGTCAGTGGCAATAAGACAATCTTCAACCTATTCCAATGCTGGTCAGTGGCAATAGGACAATCTTCAACTTATTCCACTGCTAGTCAGCGGCAATAGGATAATCTTCAACCTATTCCACTCCTGGTCAGTGGCAATAGAACAATCTTCAACCTATTCCACTGCTGGTCAGTGGCAATAGGACAATCTTCAACCTATTCCACTGCTAGTCAGTGGCAATAGGACAATCTTCAACCTATTCCACTACTAGTCAGCGGTAATAGGATAATCTTCAACCTATTCCACTGCTGGTCAGTGGCAATAGAGCAATCTTCAACCTTGCTACACCATTCTCTGGGGAACCTGTCCTGTAGAATTAGTTTTATGTGCTTATGCTTATGTAAATGATGATGATGCTATGATCGGAATGACTCAAATGCTCCTAACTACATGTGCTATGGATGACATTTACATGAATGCAGAATGTCATGAGAATGATGATTTTTTCACAATGATTAAGATGCAATGATCGAAATAGATCGAATGCTCCTAACTAAAAGATATTATGGAGGACATTTGCATGAATGCAAAATGTCATGATAATGATTCTTTGTTAAAAATGTATAAGGATCAGGATGCGATGAATGAAACGCTCCTAATGATGATGTATGAATGAAATGACCCCTTTTTAATACTTAGGGTTATCACCGCTCTCGTTCATCAGAGTCTTATTGCTGATGTATTGCACTGCTATCTCGCTCTGCTTGTACCTTTTCCCCAAAAAACTCAAAGAAACAATCATATTTTGCTCAAATGACTTGCCCCAATGTAACTTTAAGGTCCATTCCATGGTACCTCTGGGACTTTAAGGCTTATACCATCTTTAGACCCTCTCACTGTAATTCAGGGTGTATCTGTGTCATCTTCAATCCATCCCATTGTAACTCAATGGTATAGAATTTGTATCATCTTCAATCCATCCCACTATGACTCAGGGGTATAGAATTCGTAACTTATTCAATCAATTTGGTCTACTACACCTCACATTCCCTGGGTGTCATGACCAGATGTGTATGCATGATATTTGCACGGATACAGAATATCATTTTTTCTAGCGAATGATTCCCCATTTACACATGGGTTAACATTGCCCCTTTTTCGCCAAGATGGTATTACTGACGTAATATCTTGTCATTTTGTTCAATTACCATTTTTGACAAAATCCGAAGAGATAACCTCAGTTCAGACTTTTCCTCCACCAATATTTCTATCCCTTAAACTTGAGGAGTTTTAAGCAATAATCCTGTTTCAGGTCCGTGTATTATTTAGAAGCTCCTAGAGTAATATGCAAAACTCCTTTTGTGAAAGTGTTATTAGTCCACTAATCGTTATTTCAAGGAAAAATGCCTGAAAAAGGTTGTAACAATGGACAAGAAGGAATTTGATTGGGAGCATAGCTCGAAACAAACAAGTTAATCAAAGCTAGCAAATGCAATCAAGAAGGAAATCTATTGGTAGTGTATTTGAAAGGAACAAAGTAACCACAAATAATAAAAATGGGTAAAATGGAAACTAGGTGCCCTAGATATCGCAGCTTGAGCTTCTCTGTTCAAACTTTTTGAGGACCATTTTAAGCTCAATATGTGTTTAGGGGATCCGGAGTACTTTGTCGATGCCCCAAGATGCAACATACTTCTTCCTTGTTGATTCAGGCATAGCAAAACTGCTGTATGCCCTACTTTTGATCAAAATTTAAGCTGCCCTTCTCGGGTTTTCAACTCAAATCTCCTTTGGTCTCAAGGCGCCCTTTGCGGGTTTTCGTCTTGGCTTCTCCTTTTTCTTTCTCCTTTTGGTTGAATCTTTTTTTTTTAGAAAAACTCTCAAGGTGCCCTTTGTGGGTTTTCACCTTGGCCTCTCTTCTCAGATGAAATCTGAACTCCCTGGCTTGAACATATCTTTGTCATCCATCTTGGTCAAAGTTAATGATCTTCCAGAATAAGCTTTATTCACCACATAAGGTTTTGCCAAATTTGGTATTTACTTCCCTCTGAAGTCCTTTTGTATGAGAGGAATCCTTCATAATGCCAGGTTCCCATTATGAAATTCTCTCGGGTGAACCTCTTTGTCATGAGCCCGTATTATCTATTTTTGGTACATTCGACCATTATGAATACTTTTAAACAAGCTTATTGGAGACGTTCTACTTTATCCAATCCAATCAAAGCTTGGGGAAAAGGAATCTTATCTTCCAACAATTGTTTCCCTTTCATAAACCAATGGGAAAGATGCCCCGGTGAAAGTCCTGGCCAACGTTCAAGAAACCTAGAGGGTAAATGGTAGCTTTTCTATGTCAACCTTTACAAGTCTCAGTCATTTTTTCCAAAAATTTTTGAATGGTTTTTTTTTATGCCTTTGCTGCACTGAATGGTGTCTGATCTTTGAACAGACTATAAATCTTTGACATTACGCAATTATGTTCCTTTCTGACATTCTTTATTGCCACTATTCTTTCTCCTTTTTTTTCTTTTAGATTTGAATTTGAATTTGATGACTGTCGACTTTGTAATTTTGGCATATGAAGCGACATTCACCTTCTCAGTGAGGTAACCAACAACCATGAATATGAATTGATGTTGGCTAAAAGCTTTTGAGGAGACTGGCTTGATAACGTCCATGCCCCACATATAGGGAATCTGTGAAGAAATAAAGGAGGCGCATAATTCCTGTATTTAATTTCCCTTTCTTGGTAAACCAGTAGCTTGAACCTCCTGGCCGTTGTAGAACCATTAACATAGGTTCTTTAAACACCAATCTTAACAGCATACCCACATTTCAGTAGCCTAAGCGTGTCTTGGTGATCATGTGATAACATCTTTGAATTTTTAAAGATAACTCAATGATGCCTTGCCTTATTCCTGCAGTGGGCTAATCTTCCATCTTCATCTCCCTCATTAGCTCGTAGTGTCCACTGTCACTTCGTAAGGTAAGATCTACCATTTTTAACAAGTTAGGAAATAAGTTGCAATCTCTGTCATCTTCCAAGTCCTTAGATCCCTCTAAACACATATCCCACTAGAAAGGGAGTCAGTAACAACGTCGCTCATGTCATTGATATCTGGGACCCATTGTGGGTATGAAGTTAAACTCCAAAAATAAATGATTCCAAGAATGATTATTTATGAATGAAAAATAAAAGAATATTCAATAGAATGTATAGTATGAAAAAGAAAAGAAATATTTGTTCAAAAAGATGTATTTTACTGAAATAGTAATTCTGGACATAAGCCTATTTCACAAAAGAAATCTTATTGCTTCTAGGCTTAAAGCAACAAGTACGTTTTGTACATTACTCTAAATAAGCTTCTAAATATGACAGGAATTTCTTCCGCAGTCTCATTGCTCAAAACGCTCCCAGGTTCATAATTATGCATTCGGCGCGTCACCGATCTTCACAATACCCATGTTGATGAATTTTTCCACCAATTTCTTGAAAGCAAGGCAATTTTCTATCGAATGCCCTATGACCCCTACGTGGTACTCACATTGGGCATTTGGGTCATACCATTCTGGGTATGGAGGTTGCACCAGTTTCGGTGAAATAAGGAGCTACAACATGCATATCAAATAAGTTCCGGTATAACTCCCTATACGTCATGGGAATAGGAGTGAACTGGGGTTTCTCTGAGTTCGATCTTGAATTGGGTTCTTGCCTTGGGGAGACCTGATGGCTGGTAGTTACTGTCCTTGGCTGGCTTACTATAATCGGCTTTGAATGACCCTTGCCATACCTACTCGTACTACCTGCTTCCTTTTCCTTTTTTTTTGGGGGGCCTTCAAAGACTGCTCTCTCTTTTTTCTTTATCTCTGCTAGGCCAAGAACAATAGGATTAACTCGATCATCACCAGGATTAAAACCTGAACCCATTGGGGAGTTCAACAGGGTCGAAGTATCAGTCTGACATTGGGGTTTGATAATGACAAGCACCCCGCGCGAATGCGCGTCTGGTTGAGTCGGGATATTTATCGGGGAGTAAACGATTTATTCATCATCATCCACATCGTTGACCATTGAACCACTCTTTTTTTCAAGTCCTCCGGTTAGTAACTGGGTTAACTGGCCGATCATATTCGCTTGATCTCGCATATCTTGTTGAATTTTGGCCAATTGCTCTTGCATTATTTGCCTTTGCTCTAATCTCTCCAACCTTTGTTCCATGTCTTCTAGGTTGACTGAAATAATTTCACCTAATTAGGGTCTTTCTAAAAAATTTAATACATGTGACATGATGTAATGCAAATGTATGAAATGCAATGCAAATGCATGGAATGAATGCACAAAGAAAGAGAGGCATTGATTATGAATTCAATTCCATTAGAAGAACTTTTCTAGAAAATACATTTTTTTACATAAAACGAATTGCATATACGGCTTTGTCCTTATAGTCTAGGTGAAAACACCAATCCTCTTCTTCGTATTTGGATGTTATGATCGTGTCCCATGAACTTTCCCAATAGATGCCTCTTCTAGCTCCTTGTTGCTTGGTCCAGGCCGTACCTCTTCACTCACTTATCCTCTGCGACGTTCATAAGCTTCTTTTAGAAAATAGAGACATGATGACTATCGAATAATCTTTGTCGGCTTGAATCCTCGGGCAAAGTCTTGTATTCTTCTGTGGGCCATCAGCCCTCTCTCGTTGTTTACCTGGACTATGTTCGAACAACCGTATTATAATCCACTTTATCAAGTAACACATTTCCTTATGACAAAATCTTCTATTTAGCAATCGAATATGAATCAACACCTCCTTTCTAAGATGATGCGGTGCAATGCAATCAAAACAGAACAAAAGAAAATACGTCAGTAAAGAAGAAATAATCAACAAAATAGAACACCTATCTGGGTGACCACTAGGGTTTGGTACAATTCTACCTAAGGTAGGCTCTTAGGTCTCTCTATATGTGGTTTGGTTCTAAGGTAAGAGTACCTGAACCAGCAGATTCCTCGATCCTCCCTCATTATAGGCTCATACGGACCGAGTTCAGTTTAGGGGAATACATTTCCCTATGGCCATGCAGAAATGAAAAACTCATGAAGCACATAGGTACGGATGTATCCCAGAAGCAATCCACTAGCCCATGCGGAGGTGAAAACCTCACGAAGGCGTAGTTTCTTACTCCCACTTAAAAGGGTAAAAATCGAACGATTATGCAATATGATGCGCAAAAGTGAACTAAGTGTAATGAAAATGCCATTCAATCACAAAACAAGTCAGTATTTCACCCACAACTTAAAACAAGCAAGAAAAAAAGCACCTACTTGGGTAACCACTAGGGTTTGGCGTGGCTCTACCTAAGGTGGGCTCTTAGAGCTTGCTATATGAGGTTCGGTTCTAAAGTAAAGGGTACCTGAACCAGCAGATTCCCCAATCTTCACCCATTATAGGCTCATATAGATCGAGTTCAGTTCAGGGGAATACATTTCCCTATGGCTGCACGGAGATGAAAATCTCACGAAGACATAGGTACAGATGTATCCCGAAAGCGATTCACTATCCTGCATGGAGGTGAAAACCTCACGAAAGAGTATCTTCTCACTCCCACTTAAGAGGGTGTGACCACAACGGTCATGCAATGCAATGCCAAGATTAAAACAACATGTAATAAAAAGATCATAATTTTTCAAATCGAATTTTCAAATTTCTGACAAAATACAGAAAATAATCAATTTACGGCTTGACTCTCTTTATAGTCCCCAGTGGACTCGCCAAGCTGTCGTAACCATTTTTTTTTTGGAAAAACGGAAATCGACTTTGGTTTTTAAAACGAAAGTAAAAAGGGAGTCACCACCAATCTTTTTTTTTATGAGGTGTGATCGGGTCACCTCGTAAAACGGTTGTTTTTTGATAAACAATTTGATTTATCAAAACAACGATTTTGGTCTACGAAACTTAGAAAATAGGTTCGGAAGTCGGTTACGTACGAGGAAGGGTTAGCACCCTCGATACGCCCAAAAATTGGTACCTAATTGATTAATTAACGTCTTAATGTCGAAAATTTGAAAAGATTCAAAAATACGATCCTTTTTGTTAAAGAAGAATAAATTTGGATAAATCGAAAATGTATGCCAAAGGCCGTCTCATTTTAAGGTGAAGTGTTATATCCAATACGTTAGGACACCACATTTCTTCCTTCGAAGTTGAACTTGCCTTTTATTCAAAACTTATGAATTTAATTAAAAGGATATTCTGTTATTTAGAATGGACGAGAAAATTGCAAACTCAATACTTTAGGGCACACTTTCTCGAGCTTCTAAATACAAAACATTGCCTTGGTTTAGAAAATCTTATTTCAGAATAACAAAACATCACATCCAATGCATTAGGACACGACATTTCGAGTTCCCGAGAATAAGCTTTTTATTTAAAAATGTATTTGTTTTAAAAGGATATTCGGTTATTTAGATTAAACGAGAAAAATCGAAACCCGATACTTTAGGGCACGATCTCTCGAATTTCTAAATACGGAATATTGCCTTCGGGACAATTTTGTGTAGAGCGAAAGATGATGTAACGCAAGTTTATAATGAAATGTAAAAAAACAAATTGCAATATTAATGTAGCAAAATGCAAAAAAGGAATTATGGTGTTAGCAAGCATATAGAACAAGTGCATTTAGCACAAATGACAGTAATAACACAAAAACAAAAATAAACCAATAAACTAAACGATAATAAACGGAAAACAAGAGAATAATAAGCAAACGGAAATTTTCAAGAAGAAAAATAGGATGATGATAATAATATTAATATATGTAAAAGTATATAGAAGTAATAATAATAGAAATAGAAATATATATGTGAAATAATATAAGTATAAATAGATAAAAAAATAATATTTGATTAAGAAATGGATATAGATATAAATATAAATATAGTAATATTGATGACCAGAATGATAATAACAAAAATAAAATAGTAATAATAACAAAAATAAGGTAATAATAATAATAAGATTAATAATAATAAAAAAATAATAACATAATGACAAATATAAAATGATAATGAGAACGATAATAATAATAGGACAATGATAAACAGAATAAAGAATAATAACATAAAATATGATAGTAATACATAACGATAAATAATATAACATGTAAAATAATAAAGATATATAGTAATAATAATAAATATATAAATAATAATAAAAAAATGATTTATAAGGAAAACAAATGAATAAATAAATTTATTAAGCAAATCCAAGATTATATTGAAATCAGAATGAAAGTCAGGGGTCTAAAATTGCAATAAATCAAAGAAAAGGCGAACAGGGACCACAACGTCGCGCGCAATAACTCAAGGGGATCAAATGGGTAAATAACCCACCCTGATGCGCAGCGTTTCGGTGCAAGACTAAATCGGGACAGAAAGAAATATTTGGGGTCGAATTTAAAAGCAAGAAAAAATAAAAGGGGGGCCTAATCGAACGGAGCCGCTGAAGGGAGGGGCCATTCGCGCAAATATCCCCTTGAAGGGATATGCGCAGTCTCCCATGAACCAAACGGCGTCGTTTTGTTTGATGTATAAAACCCCAAAATTTCCCCAAAGTCAGATTTTAAACCTAATAATTTTAAAACAAAGCAGCCACAACCCTTTTTTTCTCTCATCTCTCCCTCTCCTCTTTCGTCTTCCCCGATTAACAAGGTTTTCTCCGGCCGATCGACGCACCACCACCAGTTCGGTGGCGACGCTGCGTGGAGATGAGCCATTGGGCCCTGTTCCGGAGTTCGCTAGAAGGCCGAGCATTGGCTCCTCAAAACTCGAAAAAGAAAGCCTCCTCCTCTACTTTCGGCCACGGCGACGGAGAAGGGAGGGGTTTCGAGACGCGCCTCCGGTGGTTCAGGTAATGCCCTCTTCTCCTCTCTTTTTGATTTTTGTTTGTAAAAGTTTTATTTTTTTAAAATAAAATATATAAAGAAAATAAATAAAAAAAACAGTAAACGATAATAGAAAATACAAAAACTAAATCAACCTTAAGCTTCTATTCTCTTATTGATTGCTGATGATTCGTACAAGTTCGTATTTTTTTTTTTTCGAATTCGGAAAACCCCCCATACAATTGGTTTAGCATGGCCTTTTATAGCCTTTTACTATTATTTCTATCATTTCCTTTGCATATTTCTCGGCTCTGTTGCCTCTTTTTCTTTGTGTGTCGGTTTCTTTTTGCAGGGTATGTGCGAGGCGCGCGAAAGGCGGTGGAGCAGGTTAGGGGATGGGACTGCTGGTCAGAAGGCAGGGCAAGTGGGGGCTAGGGTGCGGTGCCACTTGCATTAGGGTTTTTTCTTTTTGTTTTTCTATTTTAGGTATTAGGCTATTTGGGTTTGGGCTTAGTTGGTGTTTGGGTCTGTAGGCTTAATGGGCCCCGGGCAAAAATGGGCTTGTACAGCATCTATGAAATTGAAATAGAAAATGTGATAATTGAAAGTGTTATGAATGGTGTGTATCGTGAAATTGATTAATTGTTGAATGGATTTATTATGTGTAAATATGTATTTGAACTTTATAAATTTTTATTTAATAAGTATTCGAATTATAGAAATACCACTGAGTTACATACTCAACGTACGGTTTGTTTCTATGCGTAGGTTAGGTCAAAGTCAGACTATTGAATTAGCATCCATAGCCGTTCCCGAACTCAAGCACGTGGTGAAGTATTTTCTCTTTTGAAAATGGCATTTACCTAGGTTGTCTTTTGATGTCATTTTGAGATGTGAATATTAATGGTATATATGATGATAATGGTTGATCTATATATACGAGTATATGTCTTATAATATGGTTATTTACATGGTTTAATTAGGATTGGTTTGAATGGTATTTAAATAAATTGTTTAGATAATTTATGTTAGATATCTATAAACATGCATGAGTTAGATCATTATATTGCTAGTTATGACATGTTTTAGATGTATTTAATTATGTTTTGGACTAGTTGAAAGATTGGATTTTGAGTTACTTGTCATTTAAGGTTTGCAAGGTTGGTAAACTTGTTGTACAAGGCTTATTTTGAGTCCACATGGCTTGGCACACGGGCGTGTGACTAGACCGTGTGAGACACACGGCTTATACATGGGTGTGTGGTTAGGCCGTTTCCCCTGCAATTTTAATTTCTCAAAATAGAATGCTCAAGTTTTGCCACACGGGAAGAGACACGGGCATATGTCTCAGCCGTGTGGGGTACACGGCCCAGCACACGAGCATGTGCCCGGCCGTGTGAAAACTGCACCTAAAATTCGAAAAATAAATTGACCACACGGCCTAGCAGTCGTGAGTGTGGCTTGGCCGTGTGAGATAAGTCAGAGAGCACATAATTTAGGACACGGCCTGAAACACGGGCATGTTATAGAGTCATACGGGCGTGTCCCTTGCATATAGGATGTAACATCCTAGATTAGGGGTTATGCGTTCGTGCGTAATTTATGAGATAGTGGGCTCAGTGGGTGTGTTGGATGTGTTCTGAGGAGTTTTGGGAACCCTAAGATATGAGGAAATGTATGGAAATATAAAGAAATGTATGGAAATGTAAGGAAATGTATGGAAATGTATGGAAATGTAAGGAAATGTATGGAAATGTAAGGAAATGTATAGAAATGTATGGAAATGTAAGGAAATGTATGGAAATGTAAGGGAATGTAAGGAAATGTAAGGAAATGTGAGGAAATGTGAGGAAATGTAAGGAAATGATCTAGAAATGATTCAAAAGAGGAAAGTAAACATTTCTGGAAACTTGGAAATGTAAGCAAATGTCAAGTTTAAAGAGGCAAACGAAAATTTTTGGAAACTTGGAAATGTAAAGAAATGTCAAGTTTTAAGGCTTAAAAAGAGGAAATTAAGGCAAGGTGGCCTTAAGAAAATTAGTAGGAAGAATTTGACACACAAACGGGCTTGGAAAAGTGGGCTGGAGATGCCACTTAGGGCCTCTGGAAATGGCGCCACATACAAGGGTGTTAGGCCTGAGTTCGAGTCACATGGGAAGCAAATAAAAGAAATTTTATTTTGCTTCCAGAAGAAGTGAGGTGGATGGCACATGGCTAAATTGTAGGAGTTTTATCTCTTTTATTTTATTTAAAGATAATAGATGGATAAATATGGATTTATTTCTTTTATTTTGATAGATAAGGAAGAGATAAAAGAGGATTATTATTAGTATTATTTTTATTAAGAGATAAGAGATAATTATTGAATTAAGTTTTATTAAAGTGATAAATCAAGGGATAAAGTTATCAAAATAAAAGAGTGGTGGCCAAGTAAGGGACTCTAGCCTAGTAAATTCGGCTATAAAAGGAAAAGAGAGGCCATTCATTCATTCACTTTTCCTTTCCGAATTTCTTAAGCAAATTCTCCTCTCTCTGCCGAATTTCCTACAATTTTTATTCTTCTTCTCTTTGATTAGCCAAAGCCGAAATACCTTGTGTTCTAGCCAAATCCTCCATCTTTATTCTTCCTTCTCTTTTCTTTCTTATCCCTCCAAAAGCCGGAAGTAAGCCTATTAAGGCCATAGCCGAATATCTCAAGTGGCTTCAAGCTTAGGTGCTGTCGATTTCTTCAAAGGTAAGAACAAGTTTGATTTCTATTCTTTTCTTTTAGATTTGTCAAAATCTAGGGCTAATCCCATTAATGTTCATGGTTGCCAAAACCTTGAAGGGATCTTTTGGGATTTACTAAGTGTAGACTACAAGGAAGGAGAAGTTCTTTTCCTGAAGGTACACCATAGGCTGCGTGTTCCCTAGTTATTTGGTGAATTTCGGGATTTAAGAATCTAAGGTAAGTCATATTTAACATTCGGCTAAGGGTTATTTGTTGTGAATAAATGTTAGAAATTGATCTAACATGTAGTTATAGGGATTTCGACAGAGGGATACAAGGATTTCGGGATTTGAGAATTTCAAGGTAAGTTTTAAGTATACTAATCCTACTAGGATTTGGAATTTTGGCCGAATGGCTTTTTATTAAGGTAAAAAGTGATTAATCAATTGTAGGAACTTGAGATCTAAGGCAGTAGATCAGATCTCGGGATCTCAAGGAATCTGTTAAGCGAATCAGGTGTGTACCCTACCTTAAGTTTTGATAGGTTCATGGCTATGTTTAAATTAAATGTATTATTAAGAATGTGTGTACCCCACACTACTTTATAATATGTATTATGGCTATGTTTATTAAAACATGTGTTAATAAGAATATGAAAGTGGCTAAGGTACCATGTTATGGTACTAAGTACTCAGGTACGTTTCCTACTCCTACTAGGATTATGAAATATGTTAATTATAACATGAGAATAAGAATAAGAATGTGAACTCTGGCATATCCATGCATATTGTTATTATATGGGGCATATGGGTTTGTTCGAAAGGGGAAGTGAATGTGGTGACCTAAGACCACGAACACGGTGACCTAAGACCGTGATATCTGAAAAGTGGTGACCTAAGACCACAGTAATCTGAAAGTGGTGACCTAAGACCACAGTAATCTGAAAGTGGTGACCTAAGACCACAGTATGCGGTGACCTAAGACCGCAAATTTGGAGTGTAGCGGAAGGAGGGTCGACTTAGTAGTCCCCACGGTATGACTGGCAGGTACGGGGGTGTGTAGCGGATGGACAAATAGGTTTGGGTTTGGGAATGCATCATTAAATGTATTCTATGATTTGAATGTGTATCATATGTATGCCTGATTCTATTATGACTTAGTGTTGTGTACACATTGAGTCTGTTTGACTCACCCCGTTGGGGAATATTTTTCAGGTGATGAGCAGTAATGGACCGGGTCGGCAGGAGCTTAAAGGTGGCCATGCACAGCAAGCAAATTATTTAAATTGGACATTTTATTTTATTTAAGTACTCTACAATTTTATTTTGGGTTTTTATTTGAGGTAATAAGGCCATAAGGCCATAGTGGATTACTTTATTTTATTTTATTTATTATGTTTACGAATTTTTATAAATTAAAGTTTAAGCAAATAATTCCTTTTAAAATAAACCTTAAATGTTTTGTCACTAAATAAATGGATTTCAATGTTAGATAAATTGGTTTTCAGCACAAGCCCAACCCAAACAATATTTTTTTTAAAAATCACACAAGTTTTTCCTAAGTAACAAAAGAATTTGAACTGGTTTACTTGAGGAACATACCAAATCTGGTCAAGGCTCGTGGGCCGGGTTTGGGGTGTTTCAGTTTGGTATCAGAGCCCAGTTTTAAACTCTCGGCCTGTGGGCTAAGGCCCAAAACGTTTTCAAATCGAGCCCAAATGAGTTTCTTTGAAGATCAAGCAGGTTTTCTGGCATGGCACCTAAGTCTCCGACCCGCAGTCCACCAGGTAAGTACCCCTATCCTTTGGGAGATTTATATTGTGATTTGTAGAAGGGTAGAAATGGAATGGAACGTAGAATAGTATGATAGGTACTTGAACCCTAGGACTAGTTACCCCAACAAATTTCATAAGACTTTAAATGCCTAATTAAACAAACCTATGTCTAAGTCGCCGAGTTAGGGTGTGGCAACCATTGTGCGCATGTCTAGGATTGGTATTCGGTGGGAGCTTGGTATTTAAGCAGTCCGCGTGACTCACCTCCTCTCCACTCGAATCCTACCTGGTGCGTAGCTTCGGTTCACCCTAACCAAGAGGACTTATTCATGGGCTAAAACCCTAACTAAAACTCGAAAGAGATTTAGCCATATTTCCATAAAAGCCCTAGTTTTAAAACCTCTTAAATTACCCTTTTGATTCATAAAAGCTATTCCATAAAATTTTTTTTTCTAAAATATTTCTTGATTTATGAAAATTACTAAAATACCCCTATTTGCAAAATTACTAAAATGCCCTTGGCTTATGAAATTTTCAAATACCCACAGTTCTTATCAAAGTTTCGTTACTTTATAAAATGTTCAAAAACCCTAATTTGCAAAATATCAAAATACCTTGATTTTGGAAAATTACAAAATTGCCCCTAACTTACAAAATTACCAAAATGATCCTGATTTCCAAAAGTTTTGCAACACTATCGTTTTGGAAAAATAAAATTCTCAAAAAGAACTCTCAAAGTTTGGCAAAATTTGGAAATACCCCGGAAACAATAAACTTTACAAATTTACCCTGGTTTATTACCAAAATACCCCTGAGCTCCAAAATTACCGAAATACCCCCGGATTTCAAAATTTTCCAAAATACCCCGGGAATTTAAAAATTCCAAAATACTTTTTGACAAAATCACCAAGGAACTTTTTCTTTTGAAAAATTACGAAAATACCCATGTAGGACAAATTACGAAAATACCCTTGGGTAGTGGAAAAACAACAACAATGAAAACTACAACGTTTCTCTGAATGAACGAAAGTTCATAATTGATTGATGGATGTATGAATGTAAAGACTGTGTGCATGTATGAATACGAAAGAACCACTCCTAAAATTTTTTCCATAAAAATTCTTCGCGAATAATCAGTGAAACAAGGACTAATTCATAAAACTTTTTACTCGGATTAAATCGCGACGTTAGAAATAAGTTCTAGGGGACGTGAACTTAGGGATTGTGCCTAGAAAGTATGATGGTTCTATTAAGATCAGAGTGCGCAGCATAAGCGTAGTGCGGTGAGTTAAGATGTACGATTAACCGTTAGTAAGTAATTTCGAGGACGAAATTATTTTTAAGGAGGGTAGAACTGTAACATCCTAGATTAGGGGTTATGCGTTCGTGCGTAATTTATGAGATAGTGGGCTCAGTGGGTGTGTTGGATGTGTTCTGAGGAGTTTTGGGAACCCTAAGATATGAGGAAATGTATGGAAATATAAGGAAATGTATGGAAATGTAAGGAAATGTATGGAAATGTATGGAAATGTAAGGAAATGTATGGAAATGTAAGGAAATGTATAGAAATGTATGGAAATGTGAGGAAATGTATGGAAATGTAAGGGAATGTAAGGAAATGTGAGGAAATGTGAGGAAATGTAAGGAAATGATCTAGAAATGATTCAAAAGAGGAAAGTAAACATTTCTGGAAACTTGGAAATGTAAGGAAATGTCAAGTTTAAAGAGGCAAACGAAAATTTTTGGAAACTTGGAAATGTAAAGAAATGTCAAGTTTTAAGGCTTAAAAAGAGGAAATTAAGGCAAGGTGGCCTTAAGAAAATTAGTAGGAAGAATTTGACACACAAACGAGCTTGGAAAAGTGGGCTGGAGATGCCACTTAGGGCCTCTGGAAATGGCGCCACATACAAGGGTGTTAGGCCTGAGTTCGAGTCACATGGGAAGCAAATAAAAGAAATTTTATTTTGCTTCCAGAAGAAGTGAGGTGGATGGCACATGGCTAAATTGTAGGAGTTTTATCTCTTTTACTTTATTTAAAGATAATAGATGGATAAATATGGATTTATTTCTTTTATTTTGATAGATAAGGAAGAGATAAAAGAGGATTATTATTAGTATTATTTTTATTAAGAGATAAGAGATAATTATTGGATTAAGTTTTATTAAAGTGATAAATCAAGGGATAAAGTTATCAAAATAAAAGAGTGGTGGCCAAGTAAGGGACTCTAGCCTAGTAAATTCGGCTATAAAAGGAAAAGAGAGGCCATTCATTCATTCACTTTTCCTTTGCCGAATTTCTTAAGCAAATTCTCCTCTCTCTGCCGAATTTCCTACAGTTTTTATTCTTCTTCTCTTTGATTAGCCAAAGCCGAAATACCTTGTGTTCTAGCCAAATCCTCCATCTTTATTCTTCCTTCTCTTTTCTTTCTAATCCCTCCAAAAGCCGGAAGTAAGCCTATTATGGCCATAGCTGAATATCTCAAGTGGCTTCAAGCTTAGGTGCTGTCGATTTCTTCAAAGGTAAGAACAAGTTTGATTTCTATTCTTTTCTTTTAGATTTGTCGAAATCTAGGGCTAATCCCATTAATGTTCATGGTTGCCGAAACCTTGAAGAGATCTTTCAGGATTTACTAAGTGTAGACTACAAGGAAGGAGAAGTTCTTTTCCCGAAGGTACACCATAGGCCGCGTGTTCCCTAGTTATTCGGTGAATTTCGGGATTTAAGAATCTAAGGTAAGTCATATTTAACATTCGGCTTAGGGTTATTTGTTGTGAATAAATGTTAGAAATTGATCTAACATGTAGTTATAGGGATTTCGACAGAGGGATACAAGGATTTCGGGATTTGAGAATTTCAAGGTAAGTTTTAAGTATACAAATCCTACTAGGATTTGGAATTTTGGCCGAATGGCTTTTTATTAAGGTAAAAAGTGATTAATCAATTGTAGGAACTTGAGATCTAAGGCAGTAGATCAGATCTCGGGATCTCAAGGAATCTGTTAAGCGAATCAGGTGTGTACCCTACCCTAAGTTTTGATAGGTTCATGGCTATGTTTAAATTAAATGTATTATTAAGAATGTGTGTACCCCACACTACTTTATAATATGTATTATGGCTATGTTTATTAAAACATGTGTTAATAAGAATATGAAAGTGGCTAAGGTACCATGTTATGGTACTAAGTACTCAGGTACGTTTCCTACTCCTACTAGGATTATGAAATATGTTAATTATAACATGAGAATAAGAATAAGAATGTGAACTCTGGCATATCCATGCATATTGTTATTATATGGGGCATATGGGCTTGTTTGAAAAGGGAAGTGAATGTGGTGACCTAAGATCACGAACACGGTGACCTAAGACCGTGATATCTGAAAAGTGGTGACCTAAGACCACAGTAATCTGAAAGTGGTGACCTAAGACCACAGTATGCGGTGACCTAAGACCGCAAATTTGGAGTGTAGCGGAAGGAGGGTCGACTTAGTAGTCCCCACGGTGTGACTGGCAGGTACGAGAGTGTGTAGCGGATGGACAAATAGGTTTGGGTTTGGGAATGCATCATTAAATGTATTATATGATTTGAATGTGTATCATATGTATGCCTGATTCTATTATGACTTAGTGTTGTGTACACATTGAGTCTGTTTGACTCACCCCGTTGGGGAATATTTTTCAGGTGATGAGCAGTAATGGACCGAGTCGGCAGGAGCTTAAAGGTGGCCATGCACAGCAAGCAAATTATTTAAATTGGACATTTTATTTTATTTAAGTACTCTACAATTTTATTTTGGGTTTTTATTTGAGGTAATAAGGCCATAAGGCCATAGTGGATTACTTTATTTTATTTTATTTATTATGTTTACGAATTTTTATAAATTAAAGTTTAAGCAAATAATTCCTTTTAAAATAAACCTTACATGTTTTGTCACTAAATAAATGGATTTCAATGTTAGATAAATTGGTTTTCAGCACAAGCCCAACCCAAACAATATTTTTTTTAAAAATCACACAAGTTTTTCCTAAGTAACAAAAGAATGTTGATCCGGTTTACTTGAGGAACATACCAAATCTGGTCAAGGCTTGTGGGCCGGGTTTGGGGTGTTTCATAGGAAAAATTTTGAAATATAACGAAAAATTCTCTGATCTTCCAATTAAGTCTCTATTAGTGTTAAATACATATATTGGGCCTCAAGGAAACGTAAAAGAGATAATATGATTAATTTATAAAGTGTAGGAAATCTAATTTACTTAATGTTCGTAATTGATTTGAATTGTCCGGTAATACTCCATAACCTTGTTTTGGCGACGAAAATGGGTTAGGGGGTGTTACATGTTTAATAAACTTATTGAGCTCTTTTTTATAATTAATTTTAGTTAATTAATGACTCGATAAGTTACTAATAAGTTCCAACTAAAACCTTGCATGTTAAATTTTGATCGGTTAATACTATGTTATTTAATGTAGCATTCCTATATTTGATCCGATTGTCGGAGTTAAGTATAGGGGTGTTACATCATAATATTTCCTGAACCTAAAACAATATTATTCTTAAATATATTAAAACAACCATGTCCAAACTTAACATATAAATCTGAAAACATCAAGTTTTGAAATAAATATAATGTTCCTAGAAATTGAAGGTACATAAAGAGCCTGAAATAGGTTTAAGTGATAACCACTATCCAAGACCAAACAATTAGTCCCTATGCCTTCAATTGAAGCCTTCATACGGTTCCCCATATATAGGAAATATTTAGTTTGGTTTGTGGTCTAGATTGAAAGGAATCCTTGTATCATGTTGGATACATGAGTAGTAGAACCAGAATCTAACCACTAAGTATTATTATAAACTTCAATTAAGTTTAATTCGAAACATACAAAAACATAAAATTTACCTTTCTTTTCGAGCCAAACTGTGTTTTTGGAAATCTTTTTGATAGTGTTCTTTCTTACAAAAGTGACACTTATCTGCCATTTGTTCCTTTTTATTGCCATTAGAAACATTAAAAGGCAAGTTTTTCTTCTTCTTAAACTTGTTGGTTGTTTCCTTAAGTCTTTTGCCAGCTCCTTGATCCATAAGGTTGATGGAATTACTTTTTTGACTCTTTAACCTTGCTTTCTCCTAATTGAGCTTACTAGTCAATTCATTCACATCCTACTTATATTTAATAATGTTACAATTACTTTAAAATGGCTTATAATTCGGAGGTAATGAGTTCAATATGAGTTGCACTAAAAAAGAGTCATCCACGTTATCCCTAGGGTCTTTAGCCTTACTGAAATATTATCACGATGATATGTTCTTTCGTTCCCCTTAATCCATCATACTTCATAGTCATGAGTTGTGAGATTAAAGTACCAACGAGTGACATATCTGTAGAACGAAAATGTTCTTCCACAAACATAAGATATTCTTTCACACTTCTAGTTTGTGGAATTGTAGTTTTAATGTTGTTGGCAATAGTTATTTACAAAAATATAAGGCTCAATTTGTTTGATCATTCCCATTGTTTATGGTATAACACATCTTCATTGCTCTTTGAATCAGTAATAACAACAAGTCTATCTTTTAATAGTGCCAAGTCAAGATCCAAGACACCTAAATGGAACTGGACTTGTTCACTCCATTCAAAGAAGTTTAACCCATTAAATAAGGTAATAGATGAAACATGAAAATGAAGAGAAATAGTTGCAAAATAATGCACAAGAGGAAAACAATACATAAATGCTCAAATATTGAATTCAGATTTGCAAATAATCCAAGTATATCCCAGTTTTCTTTTAGGTAGATACTAAAATATACCATCAATAAATGCTAATAATCTTTATGGACAAATAAATAATTTTCATCAAATATACAGGTTTTATTTGGACATTCAAATATATATATATCTAACAAAAATATTAATTTATCACCATAATTTTCACTATTCATAGAATAAATAATTTCCCTTTAGGCAAATTCTGAAGTTCTAATAAGTAGTGAAAGTCAATTATCCATTTTCCATCATATGCATTTAATTAATTACATGAATATCGACAATTTTATATACATGATTTAATTGACATCTATGAAAACTTTCAAATTTGACCACTTGGATAACTGAATATACTCTGTAAACTCCAAAATATATAGATATTTTAGCACTATTTTATTTATAAATTATGCTAATTCTGAGTAAAAATATAACACTTTCTGTGGTTTTATACTTAATTTCATGATATTTTTTTATTTCTATAGGAATGTGTTAAGTTTACGAATTTTATGCTAAATACATGTTATTTTGTTATTTTTGTTGATTAATTGGGCTAAGGGAAATGATGGTAGAATTTTGGTTGTATTTGGGTCTTAGATAGGTACATGTTGAAAGGACGATAAATGCAATCACATGGATTTCAATTGGTGATAATCTAAAATTAATTCCAAAAAGGCCGAATATTGCCTAAATAAGAAGCCCAAAACCAATTTCATTTACCCAAATTTACCAGAAAATAAGTTGGCAAAATTCACTGCTAAAATTAGCAGTCCCTAACCAACCTTTCAAACTCCTAAATATAACATATACGACCCAATATTACACCAAATACAATCAGCATGAGAACTTCCTTAAAAAAGGCCTTCAACCATCCATCTACTGCTAAAAATAGCAGTTAAAAACCACTGTATTTGGACCACATATTGGTCGGCCACACAAGGAGAGAGTAAAGCTAACTTCTTTGCTAAAAATAGTGACTAAGGGACGACAACCAAAGGAAGAGGGGATCAAGGAAACTTTCTTGTTAAATTTAGTAAGGAAGACTTAGTCTTCCACCATACAAGGGACGACATAAAGCATGGAGGTTATGGAAGATTTGTTTGCTATTTTTGGCATGGGCACATAAGCTATAAAAGGAGACTTCCATTCATCATCGACATCTTTCATATTCTTTCTTAAGTGTTTTTTCCTTATTCATGGCTTGCTAAACACTTAGTTCCACAAAATAAGGCAATCAGTTGCCGAAATGAGAGCAACTAGGAGATTGACTTGAAAATGTTTAGGTGATTTTAACTTAAAGATGAGGAGGAAAGCCACAATGGGAACCCACAAAGAGCAGCCGTAAATAATGACCTAAGACTCTATTTATATAAGGAGAGTTTAGAGAGTTCGACTATAATTAAACTTAATCACTTTAATATTAAGATAACCACTTTGATATTAAATTAATAAAATACTATTAATGTAAGTATTAAGTTTAATTTAATATTAAATCTATTAAAAAATATTATTTTTGGAATAGTTAATATGAAATCAAATTCTCTAGTAGAGTCCTAATAGGAGTGTAATTCTTCCACTGCTCAACCACTGAAGAACCATCATTGTCGACCATTTTTCGACCATCATAATGATGTCATCCCAGCCGTCAGCACCTCGAGCTGGTTCAGTTTCTACCGATTTGGTTCGGGCCAGTGATGGTCTGACTGATCCAATCCAGCCATCGATTGGACTGTTGGCTCGATTGCACATACCAGGCCGGTTTGACCAGTTTTTAGGTCTTAGTCTCAGTTTTGGGCTCCCGAGCCTAATTTACGATCTTAGGTCCAATTTTCAAGTTCAATTATCCATTGGGCCAATTGTCTAACTTGAAAATTAATTTCCAAAAATATCATATTAATTTTAATTAATTTAATTTTACTTGATCAAATTTAATTTTCCCAAAAATCACTTAGATTTTCCAATTTAATTTTTCAAGAAAATTATTTAATCAAATTCTCTAGTTAAACAATTCTTACGACTGCTCAATTTAATTCCATATCAAATAAATCGACTTAATTAAATTATTTACAAAGTCGTAGAATTTAAATTTACTTCTAATTTAAATGCAGTTTGATCGAGCTTTTGTTGAGCCAACGGAGAGACCAATCAGACATATACAATTAGGCTCTAGTAATTACAATTATGTCTAGAAGCATCATTCCGATAATTCACAATTACTTAATCATGGAATCAGTCCATAAGAAGTACCATGATTGAAAACTCTTTATTGTATACTCTTTACGAAAGCAATTCACCTAACTACTTTGCCCAATGACCTCTCATGTGTGTGTTACCCTCGTATGATATCCTTGGTTCATTTAAGTTAAATTCATTCACTCAATACAATCCTATTTTATCTCATTGTTACCATTGTCTCTTCTTAATGATCAATATGATCACCATTAACAAATAACTATGATAAAATGCTCGTTCGAGAACAAGCAACCCGTGGCCACATTCCATATTTATCGATCTACACAATGCTAATGAGAAGATATCATTAACTCTTTAATTGAGCTATGAATTCCACTGTTGATAGTAAAGCACACCATACACAAGTTATGTACCCAATATACCAGCTATCAGCTCAATCATCTTTAGAGCATAAGCCTTCACTTATATCAAAGTACATGAGTTACATACGCATGGTCAGTGACTAACTCAGGATTTAGGTAAATGACACCATGACTATCACAAGTAAATTACTTCACAAACGAATTCAAAATTAATTCATCTTAGGTCCAATCCAATGTATCATTTTGCAAATGAATACATCTATGTCTTTACTTATGGAGTCAACTATTTTGATAGCCAAGACTAACCATCTCCTCAATTGGAATTGTAAGCGACATAATAATCCTTCTCAGTATTTGAATTAAATGCTCTCTTTGATTCTTTTACAGGATTACGGACTCGTTTAGATTATTTACTAAAGTAAGTTGTCTTTCTTGTAATGTAAACATTTTTACAATGCCACTTATCATCATTTTGAACTTAGACAATCAATAAGCTAATATTTGCTTGTCACAATTTCACTATGCATGCAAAATATGAAAGATAGAAATACAAAAGATATAATAGTGAAATGTGAAATTTATTTATTCATCATTCAAATACATTGAAAACAATTACATGTTTACTACAATATGAACACATTTCCCGACAATAACACCCTACGAAGTTCCTCCATCCAACTTTCATCCCTCGACACACCCCCAACTTTTTCATTAGTATACAAGATTTCGTTAAAATCACCACACACCATCCAAGCTAGATCTTGATTTCTACCAAGTCCTTTCAATAAGTTCCAAGTATTGATTTTATCCCGTGAAATTGGAGAATTGTAAAAACCAATCATACGCCATTTTTGCTTATCTCCCTCCTCACTAATCTCAACATCAATATGATTTATCAAGAATCTACGAAGTTGAATAGTAACATCACCTATCCAAGCAAGACATAAACCTCGTCTTGTCCCATTAGTGAGAACATCAATACCATTATGAAAACCCCACCTTCTCCGAACATTCTCCATCCTCTTAACATTCAATTTTGTCTTCATTAAGAAGACAATTTGGGGACGATCTATTTCAGAATATGCTAAATTCTCCGGACTATCCATTGATTCCTCAAACCATGAATGTTCCAACTCAAAATTTTCATTACTTCCTGTAACACCCTTAACCCGTATCCGTTGCCGGATTAGGGTCAAAAAGTATTACCGATCACAAGTGCAGATTCAAACATTCCCACAAGTCATATTCGTATATATATATATATATATATATATATATATATATATAAAGCATAAAGCTAATTAAATATTAAATATACATTCATACTCATGTTACACATATGGATCATACCTCAAAATTTACCCGAA
Organism: Gossypium australe; assembly: GCA_005393395.2. NCBI lineage: Eukaryota > Viridiplantae > Streptophyta > Magnoliopsida > Malvales > Malvaceae > Gossypium > Gossypium australe. Next base: position 16,958,242 of record CM016618.1, read on the forward strand.
TCCATACCATGTATATAATCATATTATCAAACGAATAAACATGCCACATAGTTATACAATATATATACATGCTTTACAAGGCACATAACTCGAGTCATATGTACACCACCTTAATAATATTCGGATACCTAACATAAATTATACATTTTACTTCATAATTCAGTGTATGCTTATATACAGCTTAATGTCCACAAGCAAATACAGCATTAACAACTCCATATTATGATCAAGCATATTTCATTAAACATTGCGCATTTGACTACATCGAAATGAACCATTCAAGCATGGTCATGTACACACTTTACCATTCATTCTATGCTCTACTCGGCTAGCAAGTTACCATATAAAATTATGCCCAGTTCATGCACTACTAAATTAGCTAATATTAGCAATATAAAAATATGCTTATTAAATCACTAATTAATCATATAACTAACGAAACATGCTTATAACATACTCATGTGATCAAACCAAATCATCCTATTATATAACCGAATGCATACCTAGACATAGCAAATTTTCACTAATAAATAATTGAATTAATGTGGCAATTCTGCTATTAATTCGTCTATCACATTATACACATAAATAAAATCTAACCTTAAACTAACCAAATTGACCATCCAATAACAAAACATATACAACATGTCATATACTCATTTATATATATAAACAAATTATGCATTTCTAACCGAACATGAGTGTGGACTCTTTTCTATTTTTAAGCCAATTCACAAGATAAAACATATACATTGTAACTCTCAGAATTCAAGATATAAAACCGAAATTATAATCCTACAAGAACATATATACATCATGACCGAATATGCCAACCCAAAACATATTCAACAGTCACTCATAACAACTTCCAAAACACAACTTGAGACTTTTAAGATTACCTCATAACAATTCATATATATATATATATATATATATATATTTATGCTTATTAAGAACTCACATGGCAACCATACTTATAATCCAAACATGATAAACACACATAACATGAATAAGGACATAGAGTATTAAAAACAAATGACATTAAGAGTAAGCCATTTTCGCATGACTATGATATATACAAGGACAAAATTCATAGTTCAAAACATAGTCTAGCCTATACATGCCTTTAATCCCAAAATTCAAACTCAAAAGTACCAAAATAAATTGATAGTGTGGATGACTTCGTTGACGATCCACTGAGCTCGTAGCTTGATCAAAATCTATAAAACAGAATGACAAATACACAGAGTAAGCTTCTTAGCTTAGTAAGTCTTAAGCAAATATAATCATCCTTATAAGGTAATTTGGTTAATACAAAATCAATACCACTTAATTATATATGTTTACTAATACAACCAATTTAATAAATACCATGTACAACTTAATTAAGTACAATCGAATGTATATATATATTTACATATATATATACAATTAATCTCATATAATCGAAAACATATGCATGAAAACTCCATATGACCAAATGTATACATATGTATAAAATACTCATACTTTCATTTAATACTCTCATGTTTGCAAGTAAATAATATCAATTTGATATCATTTTATCCTATATCCAAAATGCCGAATACATAAACACATTTTCTATCAATTTACTTATTCAATAAGCATCGCCTATAACATATCCTTATGTCAATACATACCTTATGGCCGAATAATCTAATTCATTTAAATAAACTTCAGCTTGTTCAATTTCCACCATAGCACAATCATTTCGGAAGCATAAGCTCGTATTTTAAATCACCGATAATAAAACCTGCTAGGCATAAGCCTGAATCACACATCGGCTCTAAGCCTGCTCGACCCGAGGTCAGATAATCATTCACCGACAATAAGCCTGCTAGGCATAAAGCCCGATAAGTACACCAGCCCAAAGCTTGCTAGACTCTAAGCCTGAATCGTAATACTTTATGTTGTTTTACCTGACTCATTTCATATATCAAGTCTTCTATTCAATCCGAATTTATTGAACGAACATTCAAATAGCACATATCACTCAAATATCTTAACCAAAGCAAATATTTCACTTAGCCAAATTCGACTAACCCATATATAGATATAATGATTCTAATTTACTGCATATACTAAGTTACTTAATTCATTTACGAAGATTATTTGCTTAGAGACTTACCTCGAATATCGTTTGGAAACAAAGACCGGCTATTCAATTATCTTTGTTTTTCCCCGATCCAAATCCGTTTTCTTTTGTTCTTGATCTAAACATATTTAAAATAAGCTCATTCAAATATATTTACATTCAATTTAATCCTAAAACACATAAATGGGCAAATTACCCTTTTGCCCCTAATGTTAACTTTTGCAATTTAGTCCTCAAGGCATAAAACACAAAATACATATAATTTGATTAAATTTCTTGTGAGCCGAATTTCCTTCACCCTTATATAAATATATATAAGCTATTTATTTTGCATTTTAGACCCTCAACTAATTATTTTCACAATTTAAACCATCAAACTCAATTTCATCTAATTTTTCATACTCAAATCATATTGATTTCAAATATATGCTTATATTCTTCCATCAACACAACAAAATCCAAAATATGCATCCATGGCCGAACCTATGACATGCTCAAACTCTAAAATTTTCACATGGGTTTGATAATATTTAGACTAACAAACTCATAAATGTAAAAAAATCTACCAAAAACCAACTCAAATACTAACCTCAAAATGACATGCAATAGCCGAACTTTGAGAGCTTAAGTCCCCCCTTTTTTTTGTTAAATTCGGTAATGAAGAACAAAGAAGATGGAAGATGAATATCCCATCATTCTTTTATGTTTTTTTCCTTATTTTATTCATTTATAATCTATTAATATAATCCCACTTACTTAAGGAAATAATTAAAAATAAAAAGTTATCATCATGCCGTCCACTTACTTAAATTTTGGATAATTTGACATGCAAGTCCATACATGCAAGAAACAAGTCAATTAAATCCTTCCAATTTAAATAAAGGCTACTTTTTCCTCTTAAACAATTTAATCCTTTTTCTTAAATTAATCACACAAACAAGCAAATTTTCTTATGACATTTTTCACACTTATTGATTCACATATAATTAACACAGAAAATACTATTTAATTATTATTCGAACTCGGATTCGTGGTCCCGAAACCACCGTTCCGATTAGGGTCAAACTCGGACTGTTACAACTCTCCCCCTTAGAGATTTTTGTCCCCGAAAATCTTACCGTTAAACAGAGTCGGATATTGTTGCTTCATTAAATCCTCAGGCTCCCACGTCGCCTCTTCTAATCCATGTCGATTCCATAATACTTTTAGTAACGGAATTTTCTTATTTCTCAGCTCTTTCACTTCATGAGCTACGATACGGATCGGTTCCTCCTCGTACGTCATATCAGATAGGATTTCAATCTCAAACGGGGCAATCACATGTGACGAATCAGATCTATATCTACGAAGCATCGTAACATGAAATACATTGTGTATCTTTTCTAGTTCAGAAGGCAACTTTAACCTATAAGCAACAGGCCCGACACGTTCGATGATCTCAAACGGTCCGATGAACTTTGGACATAATTTGCCTTTACGTCCAAATCGAAACACTTTCTTCCGCGGAGAAACTTTCAAAAATACCCAGTCTCCGATCTGAAATTCAATGTCTTTACGTTTCAAATCCGTGTACGACTTTTGACGATCTGATGCAGCTTTCAAACTATCTCGAATCACTGCCACTTTCTGTTCAGTTTCTTTAATCAGGTCAACCCCGTGTATCCTATTTTCACTGAGCTCAGTCCAGAATAGGGGTGTACGACATTTACGTCCGTACAGAGCTTCGTAAGGTGCCATTTTGATACTAGATTGAAAGCTATTATTATAAGCAAATTCAATCAGAGGTAAGTATCGTTCCCACGTACCTTCGAACTCGAGGATGCAACATCTCAACATATCCTCAAGTATTTGAATGGTTCGTTCGAATTGACCATCTGTCTGCGTATGAAAAGCCGTGCTAAAATGTGTTTGGAACCTAAAGCATCTTGCAATTTCTTCCAAAATTGCGACGTGAATCTCGGGTCTTTATCCTAAACAATAGAAATCGGCACACCATGCAATCTCACAATTTGAGATACATACAACTCAGCAAGCTTATCGAGCGAAAAGTCCGTATGAACTGGAACAAAGTGAGCTGATTTGGTTAGTCTATCCACTATAACCTAAATTGCATCTTTCTTGCTCGGTGTCATAGGCAAGCCGGATACAAAATCCATAGTAATTTTGTCCCATTTCCATTCAGGAACCATGATCGGCTGAAGTAATCTAGAAGGCACTTGATGTTCGGCCTTTACTTGCTGACAAACTAAGCACTTTGAGACAAATTCAGATATGTCCCGTTTCATACCAGGCCACCAATAAAATTGTTTCAGATCATTGTACATTTTAGTGCTACCTGGATGAATAGACAATAGGCTGCTATGAGCTTCATTTAAAATCATCTGAATCAATTCCGAATTCCTCGGAACACATATTTGGTCTTTAAACTTTAAACAGTCATTCTCATCAATTCGAAATTCTGACTCAACATTAGTTCCACACTGAGCTCATTTTACCAACAAATCTTTATCAACTTTCTGGGCATCGCCAATTTGTTGAATAAACAACGGTCTTGCTTTTAATTCAGCTACTACCGAACCATCATCAGTCATAACCATATGCGCGTTCAACGCACGGAGAGCAAATAATGACTTTCGACTTAAAGCATCCGCAACAACATTAGCTTTTCCCGGATGATAGTCAATCACTAATTCGTAATCTTTCAACAACTCTAACCATCTGCGTTGACTATAAACAATAAATTTTTTACCCGGTTCAGGTTGGACTAACACTGGAGCTTCAGTCAAAAGAGCTTTCAACTGATCAAAACTTTTCTGACACTTTTTCGACCATTCGAACTTAACATCTTTCTGTAATAGCTTTGTCAATGGTGTAACTATCATAGTAAAACCTTTCACAAATCGTCTGTAGTAACCAGCAAGCCCCAGAAAACTTCGAACTTTAGAAACATTTCTCGGTGGTTTCCAATCAAGTATAGCAGATATTTTATTCAGATCAACCCGAATACATGTGGCTGAAACAACATGGCCCAGAAAACTAACTTCACGTAACCAAAACTCACACTTGGTAAACTTTGCATACAACTGTTTATCTTGCAAAGTTTGTAGCACCAGTCTCAGATGCTCGGCATGCTCGGTTTCATCTCTAGAGTAAATCAGAATATCATCTATAAACACTACCACAAATCGATCCAAATACTGTCTAAAAATTTGATTCATCAAATCCATAAAAACTGCCGGTGCATTAGTAAGTCCGAAAGGCGTAACCAAAAACTCACAGTGTCCGTACCTTGTTTGAAAATCAGTCTTTGGCACATCTAAATCTCTGACTCGCAACTAATAATAACCCGACCTCAAATCTATCTTTGAGAACACTGAAGCCCCTTTCAACTGATCAAACAAGTCGTCAATCCGAGGCAACGGGTATTTATTCTTTATGGTTACCTTATTTAGCTGTCGGTAATCAATGCACATTCACATAGTCCCATCTTTCTTTTTTACAAATAAAATGGTGCACCCCAAGGAGAGAAACTCGGTCGTGCAAATTCTCTATTTGTTAACTCTTGCAGCTGTGCTTTCAACTCTTTTAACTCTGTAGGTGTCATGCAATACGGAGCTATCGAAATCGGAGTTGTCCTCAGTACTAATTCAATACCAAACTCCACCTCTCGAGTAGGTGGCAAACCCGACAATTCTTCAGGAAACACATCTGAATACTCGCACACAACTGGAACAGATTCAATCTTCCTTTCAGTCACTTTACTGTCAAGCACATAAGCAAAATAAGTTGCATACCCTTTTCTCATATATTTTCGAGCTAACATCGAAGATATTACCGTTGGTAACCCATTCAGATCATTAGACTCAATCCGTATAATTTCACCGTTCTAACATCTCAATTCAATGGTCTTTCTTTTGCAATTTACAACAGCATCGTGCAAAGTCAACCAGTCAGTTTCCAAAATTATATCGAATTCATCGAAAGGCAACAACATCAAATCGACTGGGAAACATGAATCCTGAATCATCAGCAGACAACTTTTACACACCTTATCAACCAAAACGCACCGACCCAAGGGGTTTGCTACTCGAATAACAAACTTAGTAGACTCAATAGGTAGAGTCTTACTGGATACTAACGTTTCACACAGATATAAATGAGTCAAACCAAGATCAATCAACGCAACAACAGTGTATCATAAAGAGTGAAAGTACCGATAATAACATTTGGAGAAGAAGCATCCTCCTGAGCGCGTATAGCATATGCTCTAACAGGTGCGCGAGCCTCTGATCGAACCACAGTATCCTTTGTCCCTCTCTGACTGCCACCTACATTTCCCGAATATCTGGGTGGTCTGTCTTATGCTGATACATTGCTCGATCTTACATTCGTAACGATGTTTTGTTCTACTAACATCGGGCACTCCCGAATAAAATGATCCATCGATCCACATTTAAAATAGGACCGATCATGCAGTCTACAACTCCCAGAATGCCATTTCCCACAGTGCTTGCACTCGACCCAGTTCTGCTGAACATTACCAACGCTAGCCATTGAAATAGCTCGGGAACCTGCAGGAGGTCGATCTCGATCTCGTCTAGAAAAGTCTGAAGTAGCTTTATGTCGACTGGGTTCATCTTTGAACTTCTTTGATACCGAATGAAAAGTCTTACTCGATGATCTTTTATGGATGTCTCTAGCTTCAAATTCTGCTTTTCTTTTCTCCTTTCCAAGCTCTTCGGCTTTACAGGCTCGTTCAACAAGTACTACGAACTCTTTAATCTCCGGTATGCCAACCAAAAACTTAATGTCTTCATTCAAACCATCTTCAAATCTTTTACACATAATAGCCTCGGTTGAAACTCATTCACGAGCATATCGGCTCAATCTCACAAATTTCCGTTCATATTCAGTCACGGTCATACGACCCTGTTTCAATTCTAGAAATTCTTTACGTTTTTGATCAATGAATCTCTGACTGATATATTTCTTACAAAACTCGGTCTGGAAGAATTCCCAGGTTACTATCTCCTTCAGAACCACCGATACTAATGTATTCCACCAGTGATATGCTGTAACACCCCAAACCTGGCCCATACGTTTCGACCAGATCTGGTATGCTACGGGTTAAACGTTAAAATCTTTTGCTAAGTCGGTTTTGGAAATCGTAAGTTAATTAGAAAATATTTGAATAAATAAGTGACATTTGAAAAGAAACCTTGCATTATTATTATTAGGTATAAATAAACCCTTGACATAAATTCATAAGTTGTAAATATTAAAAAAACTACTTAGGCGAATATAAACTATGGGGCCTTATTACCTAAATATTCCCAAAATAAAACTTAAAGGAAAAACTGAAAATAATCTATAGAAATAAAAACTTGATGGCCCCTCGAGTCCATCTCGGCTCCCATGTCCACGATCTACTGCTCATCTGAAAAGTTAGGGAAAAATCATAGGGTGAGTCACTAAGACTCAGTGTGTAAATCCCGAAAACACAAAAAAGGCTTGGGCCCACAAACACATTATGAGCCTTGGCCCATACACAATGGCAACAATCATAATCACATGACAGATAATAAATGATGCAAAGCCCAACCCATCCTAGAATTCTATCCTCTACACACCAACCCTTACCAACCATCACACATTGGGGATTTCTACAATCAACCCTCCATCCGCTACACACCAAAATGACAGTCGTACTGCCTATTCCTATCAATCAAGAATTTTAACGTGGTTTTCTACCACCGATCACCAAGTGACCTAACATTTCATTACGTGGGTTTTCTACCACCGATCACTATGTGACCTTAAATTTCATTACGTGCATTTTCTATCACCGATCACCATGTGACCAATCATTTCATTACGTGGGTTTTCTACCACCGATCACTATGTGACCAATCATGCTCTTCCCCTTTTCATATCAAACCCATCCCATGCATACATTCATGCAAAATCAGACAATATACGACCTAAGAGATTACAGTCTTTCACATACATCGATACACATAGAGAAGTTTCTATGGTTACATACCTGGCATCTTTTGCCTACCCTTTCTAGGTATCGCGACTGTTTACACAGCCCATTTTCCGGCTTTTAGCCCATAACATAAACATATATATATTCATACAGATTATTAGTGTGCTAAAGATCTACACATGACTGTTCATACAGCCTCATTTTCTAGCTTTTCAGCCTCTAACAGGTATAATACAAAATAAAAATTATGTGATAAGGATCTACACACCTGATTACCGTTATAACGAGACCCTCTAAGTCGACGCTATCCGTAGCCAACACCACCGCTATCTGCCTTGAAATCCCGAAAAGAGATATGAGATTCAGGGACTAGTGTTTTCGGCTTTTAGATCTAAGAGATCTACTTACTAGAGAAGATTCGGCTACTCCCAGAGGATTCCGGCTTTTTGCGAAAATCAGGAAGAGAAGATGATTCGAAAAAATCTATAGAGATTCGGCTTCTAGAATAAAGAAGAGAAGAGAATAATGGAGTATTCGGCTTTTAAAAGAAAGAAGAGAATGATGGAGTTTTCAGCTTTTAGAAGAAAGAAGAGAAAATGGAGTTTTCGGCTTTTAGAAGAAAGAAGAGAATAATGGAGTTTTCGGCTTTTAGAAGAAAGAAGAGAGTAATGGAGTTTTTGGCTTTTAGAAGAAAGAAGAGAATAATGGAGTTTTCAGCTTTTAGAAGAAAGAAGAGAATAATGGAGTTTTCGGCTTTTAGAAGAAAGAAGAGAGTAATGAAGTTTTCGGCTTTTAGAAGAAAGAAGAGAATAATAGAGTTTTCGGCTTTTAGGAGAAAGAAGAGAAAAGAATAATGGGGTTTTCAGCTTTTAGAAGAAAGAAGAGAAAGAACAGGTGGAAACCCTAAATGTCGTAAAATAAATAAGAGAACCCTCCCTATTTATAGAAATTTCGGCTAACTCCTAGCCTTGTAGATAGCTCCTATCTTTTCTCATTTTATCTTTCATATTATCAATTATAATATCTACATTATCTTATTCATATAAATCCTCCTATTTTTGAGCCTTGTTGCCATCCACTCCACCTAACCCAAATGCCGAAAATTAGCTAACTTAAACTAAAAGAATTGGGCTCCATGAAACTTAAATTTAGGCCCCTTATTCCCTTGTGTGGCGTCACCTCCTTGCTCCCTAAGTGGCGCCACTGACCACTGGGCCACAAGCCCATTTTGATGTTTTAAACACAGATACTACCTTTTAAACCCTATAATGCCCGAACAGATAATTTTAACTAAGGCCTCTGCCTAAGCCTGAGCCCAATTTGGACCCCTAACACTTAAATTAACTCATTACACATGTTCACCCATTAAACGCATAGGCCCAAAAATTCAGGATGTTACATATGTGGTGTCCCTCAATAGTGATATAGCACATTGATGTTACATATGCGGTGTCCCTCAATAGTGATATAGCACATTTTAAACATTCCTCCGAGGTACATGATAGCTCGTTGAACACACGGATAGTATTATCAAGCCACAGCTCAGCTCGTTTCGCATCATCATTATCATTAGCTTTAAATTCTTCGGCCCCATGTTTTCTGATTTTATCAACAAGAGGCCTGCTAAATCTCATCGGATCTGTCATCAGAGGTACCATAGGTATCGAAGATGGATTATTCGGGGGTGGAGGTTGTTGCACAGCCGGATTAGTCCGGATGTATTGAGTAAACCATTCGTTCATCATCTGGTAGAAAGCTTGCTTAGCCTTCCCCTCATGGCTACTCGAGATAGGTAGAAAGTCTACCGGCGCTGACCCATGCGCGGTGTAACACCCTGGTTTAGGGGCTATGCAGGTTGTGTGTAATTCGGGTGTTGGTAGGTTTTTGGGTGTGTTTAGAGGTGTTTTAGAGGTTTTGAGAATGCTCGGATAATAGGGGAAAGCTGTGGAAAATTTTGGATTTTTAAGTAATAAAGAGGGGGCATGGTTTCTGAGGGTTTAAAAGAATTAATTGGGCGTTTAAGGCACAAGAAAGGATCTGGCAAAGTGGCTTCATGCGCTGCTTTAGGGGGCTGGAAGTAGCGCCAGTGGGGGGGGCTTGGGTTCGAGTCCAAGCGGCAGCAATTTTGTTTTATTTTCGCGTCAGGGGACTGGGCTAGGTAGGCCTTAAAAATAAAAGGGTAGGTTTGATGGGCATGGAAGTCCGGTGGCAAAGTGGCACTCATGCGCCACTTAGGCGCTGGAGGGAGGAGAGAGCGCGGGTTCGAGGGGCTGGAGCTGCATTTGGGCGTTTTTATTTTGCTTTTTGGTGATGGGCTGAAGAAGGTAGGTGTTAAGAATAAATGTTGGGGACTTAGGGCATGAAGCAACGCCTGGCCCAAGTGGCCTGGACGCTACTTGGCAGCAGGGTTCCCCCAGGTCCTGTGTTCGAATCCTGGGGGCTGTAGGTGGAATGGTTTTTCTTTTTGTTGCCGATTGGGGTATTAGACGGCACATGGGTGTTGCATTTGAGATGTAACTCTTGTTGGTCAGTAGCTGATAAGTGTTAGACGGCTAGGTAGGATTAGTGTTAAATTTTATCTTGTATTTGTTTTTTTAGGATTATTATTATTTTTATTTTTATTTAAATAGGTAGGGGATAAGTATTTGGGTTTTTTTTATTATTTTAGCTATTATAGAGATAATGGCTGGGGATTTAATTGTTTTAATAGGATTAAGTGATATTTTAGATTAATAAAGTGATAAAATATGGATAATAGTGGGGGAGTTGGCTAATTCAAATTGATTTGAATTAGTGGCCATAGGTGATGGCCGAAATTTGGGTTCTTCAGGTGGGGGGGTAGCCGAATATTATTTAAGGGTGGTGTGCTCTCCTTTTTCCAAATTTTAGTTCACTCTTTGATTTCCTTTTTATATTTTTTTTAGTTGACCGAACCTCCAAGCAATCTTTATTTCTTTTTGTGCTTTGAAACCAAAATCCTCCCAAACACCATCAACCCTTGCCGATTTTTCCTTTGGCCTTTGTAATCAAATATTTCTTTTGTTTTCTTTTAATCCCTTGATAGCCGAAATCTTTAGCCCTCCATCTCTCTTCTACTTTATCAAGTTTGAAGCCGAACCGGTGAAGTGTGGTGCTGTCGACATCTAAAGATTGTAGGTAAGTATCCTAGTTAATTGGTTAGAGGCCAAAACCGAATGGTTGGCCTTAGTGTTGGTTGGCTGAATGCTCTATAGGTTATAAGTGATGTGTTTTGCTTGTTTGTAGCCAGCGCCAAGGAGTCTAAAGGAAGGTCTCGAATTGTTTGGACTCATCAAGGTAAGAGTGGTAAGGTATTCGGCCTTAGGCCTTATTATGTAATATTGTGTTGACCGAAGAGTGGCTATGTTCTTTTTAGGGGGCATATCGACAAGAGCAAAGGAAGCCTTCGGGATCTCAGATTATTTCGGTAAGGATATTAGTAAGTGACTTAGAATTAGTTGATTATGACTTCGTTGATTAATCGTGTGGTTCTGATTAAGTGACTTTCGATGGAGGCCAATACCAGTCTTGAAGGAAAAGGGAAAGTCCCCATCCCAAAGTTTAAGAAAAGAGCCGTCTCGACAGTTCGGGATTGGCCACCGGGGTGTGGACGTGCAACAGAAAACGATAGGCAGATAACGGTAGTCTCGCTAAGCGATAGCGTCGGGATCGAAGGTTTAGAGCTTCAGGTTATAAGGTGTGTAACTAACCCACTGTTTCCGGGTTTTATGTGTTATGTGTTTTACTAACAAGTGCAGTAATAAGTGTGCCATATATATACCTAAAGGGTATAGCGATGACCAGGTTAGTATCGGATCTGTTGCAGTGTGATTATTTGTTTATGAGTATGTTTATGGACATTAATAAGCATGTGCATGCATGATCACGATTATATTTTATGTGGCATGTGCATGGGTGGGTTATGAAAAGAAGGTACGGGTGTACTTCGAGTACGTGGTTGATGTCAGCTTTGTGCTACATCGTGGATTGGCGCTGACTGAGGTCGCGTTGTGGATCTTTGCGATTTAGTTCGCGTGGTTACCTTAATTGATATCGGCTTTATGCCATATCGTGGCTTGATGGATTGCTGTGTGCTCCATCGTGGCTTGATGTTAGCTATACGCTACATCGTGGATGGCATTGGTTGCCTTTTTGGAGGGAAAAGGAGAGGGTGACTCGATAGTCCTCTGGTGTGTGGTAGGCTGGATCAGGGGGTGTGTAGCGGATGGACCCTAGGCTTGGGTTGGGTTTCATGACTGCATTATTTCATTTATGAAAAGATATGGTAATGGGCCAAGCCCAATATGACATGTGGATAGGTATGTTTTGGGAACATACGTGGAGATGGGCCAAGCCCAGTTGATATGTGGTTTATTGAGAAATGGGCCTAGCCCAGTATTTGAGTATAATTTGAATGTGGGCCAAGCCCAGATTGTGGTAATTGTTAAAATGAATATATATTACTTGTTACATTTGATAATTGGGATATTGTGTGGCTAGCATGTGGGTGGATTTCAGTGGTTAACTTACACACTGAGTCATTATGACTCACCCAATTATTTTCAAACATCGCAGGTGACATGTTGATCGGACCGGGTTGGAGTGGATACAAGGTGGCTCATGCAGAAGGAGATTTTCATGCAGAAGATGTTTTACTCTATTTAAGTATATTATATTATCAGTATTTTGGACTTTTATTTGATGTAATAAGGGCCCCTTTTTATTTAAAGTACTCTATTTAATTTTGTTGAAGTTTACATTATATTCAGAAATATTTTTACAAAAGGTTCATATTATAGTAATTTATAACAATGTTTTAATTCGGAAGTTTTCAACAAGCTTATATTATTTATTAAATTTTAAATGGACATGATTTTCAGAGATAATAAATTTTCAAGTTTTATTCTAAAGTCAAAGATTTCCAACCGTCTTTCCGCAGTGACATAACCAGATTCGGTCGGGACTTGTGGGCCGGGTTGGGGATGTTACACGCGGGATCAGGCGCTACGCTCTCAACATCATCAGCTACTGCTCTATCGGGGTCCATTTACTATATAAAAACACAATTCAGATGTCATAAGTCATCACACTATCGCATTATAATTTAAGCATGTATAGCTAGACTCACACGTGCTACGGTAGTCCTAGAATCGACTAAATCGTAAGCTCTGATACTAATTAAATGTAACACCCTTAACCCGTATCCATCGCCGGATTAGGGTCAAAAAGTATTACCGATCACAAGTGCAGATTTGAACATTCACACAAGTCATATTCATATATATATATATATATACATATATAAAGCATAAAGCTAATTAAATATTAAATATACATTCATACTCATGTTACACATATGGATCATACCTCAAAATTTACCCAAATCCATACCATGTATATAATCATATTATCAAACGAATAAACATGCCACATAGTTATACAATATATATACATGCTTTACAAGGCACATAACTCGAGTCATATGTACATCACCTTAATAATATTCGGATACCTAACATAAATTATACACTTTACTTCATAATTCAGTGTATGCTTATATACAGCTTAATGTCCACAAGCAAATACAACATTAACAACTCCATATTATGATCAAGCATATTTCATTAAACATTAAAATCTTATGCGCATTTGACTACATCGAAATGAACCATTCAAGCATGGTCATGTACACACTTTGCCATTCATTCTATGCTCTACTCGGCTAGCAAGTTACCATATAAAATTATGCCCAATTCATGCACTACTAAATTAGCTAATATTAGCCATATAAAAACATGCTTATTAAATCACTAATTAATCATATAACTAACGAAACATGCTTATAACATACTCATGTGATCAAACCAAATCATCCTATTATATAACCGAATGCATACCTAGACATATCAAATTATCACTAATAAATAACCAAATTAATGTGGCAATTCTGCTATTAATTCGTCTATCACATTATACACATAAATAAAATCTAACCTTAAACTAACCAAATTGACCATCCAATAAAAAAACATATACAACATGTCATATAATCATTTATATATAAACAAATTATGCATTTCTAACCGAACATGAGTGTGCACTCTTTTCTATTTTAAGCCAATTCACAAGATAAAACATATACATTGTGTAACACCCCTTACCCGTGTTCAACGTCGGAACAGGGTACGAGGCATTAAAGAAACGAAACACAAACAATCGTACTAAACCAAGACATAAAATTTACATCCAAATTTAAAAGTTTTTAATTTTCATCACACACTCATTCGACCTAGTCATGCATCTCATAAATTGCATTATCATAAACACATATAACTTGATCAATAATAGCTAACATCAATGGCTTATACAAAATGAGCTATCAAATAACATAGACCATCATTTTAGGCCAAATCAATTATGAAATATAACAAAACAACCAAGTCCTCTATACATGCCATAATTCAAAATATTAATTTCGAAATACCAAAAGAGTGTTGATAGTGTGGATGGATCTTCGACAAATCTCCTAATCCCGAGCTAGCTTGGTGACACTATAAAATAAGGGAAAAGAGAAAGGAGTAAGCATATAACTTAGTAAGTAAGTATGTAAATAATAAACAATTTATTAACATGACTTTAACAATCCTCATAATATGTTCTCAAGATAATGCAATCATAATTACACATAGTTCCACCATTTACTCATGTTTATCTTAAGCTGTCTACTTGAGTTACAATCACTAAATTATTTATATCTTGAGCTAAAGAACTCCAAATTAAGATCCGTTAATTTTTCCTGAAACTAGACTCAAATATCTTCTTACCATAAAAGTTTCAGAATTTTTGATTTAGCCAATAAGTACAGTTTATTCTTTAAAGTATCCCCTGTTCTGTTGTCTAACAGTTTCAACATTTCTTCACTAAAAATAAATTATCTCACTGTACAGAACTCAAATGATGTTACCGTTTGTTTCTATTGAAAATAGACTCATTAATAAATTTAAGGATATAAATTTTATCCCATTATTATTTTTGTACAATTTTTAATGAATTTCCAAAGTCAGAACAGAGGATTCCAAAATCATTTTGACTCTATCTCACCAAAATTCAAATATATCAGAATATAAAATTAGTTTGCTTACGCATTTCTTTTATGTGAAAATAGGCTTAATAATATTTAATTTAATATCTTATTCAAATTCTAATTCAATTTCCACCATTTTTGGTGATTTTTCAAGGACACATAACTGCTGCTGTCCAAAACTATTTTATTTCTAAATTTCATTCTTTCATGTTTTCTATATAGTAACTTTCATTGTAACTCTCACTCCGTATCAATCTTACCAAAGTTCGATCACATATCGAGCACATTGCTCATAAGTTTACGCACATATACATACACTTATTCATTATAAAATCACAGTCATTTACACTTAGTCATTTCCCGTTGAACACATCGGAATATTAACGGATACATCGGAATATTGCACATAGTACCACACTTGTAGCCAAAGCTACTTCACATCAGTTATCACACATAGGCTCGTTCTCGAGCTATTCATATTCGTGGGTCTGCTCACATAAGCTGTCGGTCATACGTAACTACTCAGTACTGCTCACACAAGCTGTCAGGTATCCGCAACACATGCAGGATTACCCAGCCACTGGTAGAACTTATAAGACCAGCACCCGTTTCACATAATCAAAATCTCGGGTCTGCTCACACAAGCTGTCGGTCAATACGTAACTACTCAGTGCTGCTCACACAAGCTGTCGAGTATCCGTAACACATGTCGGATAACTCAGCCACCGGTAGAACGTACGGACCAGCACTCGGATCACTTATTTCACTTAGATTTCACATAGGTTTCTAGTGAACATGTCACTCGTATCCATTTTTATTCCTGAGGTTCAACTGGGAAATTTCTTACTTGTCGATATTTTGTCAATTACATCAAATATTCAGCCACAATTCATACCATTTATCAAAATATGAAAACGAAAGTGAAAACGATGCATTATTTACATACAAACTTACCTCGGTGCAAAATATGATGAATTTGCAATTTAGTCCACAACCTTTTCTTTTCCCCGTTCAAGGTCAATTCCTCATCTTTCTTGATCTATAATAACACATTTAACTCATTTAATACTCACATTATTCAATTTAGTCCAAAAATCACACTATGACAAAATTACATTTTTGCTCGAAAATTTAACTTCATCCCTCATTCTTATGTTTTATAATATGCTGATCATTTTTCCCTTCTATGGAAACATCAAATTCTTACTATAACATACACTTATGAACATTAGGTATTTTTACCGATCATGTCGTTTTACTAGTTTTCACTTAAAATCGCTTAGCAAAAGTTCATTAACATAATTTCAAGCTTCATATTCTACCATAAAACATCAAAATACATGAATTTCATTCATGGGTAATTTTTTAAACACAAACCCTAGCTCAAAATAATGGTAGAAATAGGTAAATCTTGTTACGAGGATTTCAAAAACGTAAAAATCATTAAAAACAGGGCTAGAACGGACTTACAATCGAGCTTGGAAGCTTGAAAAACCCTAGCTATGTCTTCCTCATGTGAATTTCGGCCAAGGGGTTGAAGATGAGCAAAAATTGGCTTTTAATTTTGTTTTTAATTCATTTTAATCACCAAATGACTAAAATGCCCTTAACTTAAAAATATTTTATTTCACCTATTTGATGTCCATTTTTGTCCAACAAGTTAACCAATGGTCTAGTTACCTTTTAAGGACCTCCAATTTAAAATTTCATAGCAATTAGACACCTCTAGCTTCTAGAACTCAAGTTTTGCAATTTTTACAATTTAGTCCTTTTGACTAAATTGAGTGCTCAAACATCAAAATTTTCGAACGAAATTTTTACGAAATCATTCCATAAAATTGTATATCATAAAAATATAAGAATATTAAATTTTTCCTCATTGGATTTGTGGTCCCGAAACCACTATTCCGACTAGGCCCAAAATCGGGCTGTTACACATTGTAACTCTCATAATTCAAGATATAAAACCGAAATTATAATCCTACAAGAACATATATACGTCATGACCGAATATGCCAACCCAAAACATATTCAACAATCACTCATAACAACTTCCAAAACACAACTTGAGACTTTTAAGATTACCTCATAACAATTCATATATATATATATATATATATATATTTATGCTTATTAAGAACTCACATGGCAACCATACTTATAATCCAAACATGATAAACACACATAACATGAATAAGGACATAGAGCATTAAAAACAAATGACATTAAGAGTAAGCCATTTTCGCATGGCTATAATATATACAAGGACAAAATTCATAGTTCAAAACATAGTCTAGCCTATACATGCCTTTAATCCCAAAATTCAAACTCAAAAGTACCAAAATAAATTGATAGTGTGGATGACTTCGTTGACGATCCCCTGAGCTCGTAGCTTGATCAAAATCTATAAAACAAAATGACAAATACACAGAGTAAGCTTCTTAGCTTAGTAAGTCTTAAGCAAATATAATCATCCTTATAAGGTAATTTGGTTAATACAAAATCAATACCACTTAATTATATATGTTTACTAATACAACCAATTTAATAAATACCATGTACAACTTAATTAAGTACAATCAAATGTATATATATATATATATATATATATATATATATATTTACATATATATACAATTAATCTTATATAATCGAAAACATATGCATGAAAACTCCATATGTCCGAATGTATACATATGTATAAAATACTCATACTTTCATTTAATACTCTCATGTTTGCAAGTAAATAATATCAATTCGATACCATTTTATCCTATATCCAAAATGCCGAATACACAAACACATTTTCTGTCAATTTACTTATAAAATAAGCATCGCCTATAACATATCCTTATGTCAATACATACCTTATGGCCGAATAATCTAATTCATTTAAATAAACTTCAGCTTGTTCAATTTCCACCATAGCACAATCATTTCGGAAGCATAAGCTCGTATTTTAAATCACCGGTAATAAAACCTACTAGGCATAAGCCTGAATCACAGATCGGCTCTAAGCCTGCTAGACCGAGGTCTGGTAATCATTCACCGGCAATAAGTCTACTAGGCATAAAGCCCGATAAGTACACTAGCCCAAAGCTTGCTAGACTCTAAGCCTGAATCGTAATACTTTATGTTGTCTTACCTGACTCATTTCATATATTAAGTCTTCTATTCAATCCGAATTTATTGAACGAACATTCAAATAGCACATATCACTCAAATATCTTAACCAAAGCAAATATTTCACTTAGCCAAATTCGACTAACTCATATATAGTTATAACGATTCTAATTTACAGCATATACTAAGTTACGTAATTCATTTACGAAGATTATTTGCTTAGAGACTTACCTCGGATATCGTTTGACAACAAAGACCGGCTATTCAATTATCTTCGTTTTTCCCCGATCCAAATTCGTTTTCTTTTGTTCTTGATCTAAACATATTTAAAATAAGCTCATTCAAATACATTTACATTCAATTTAATCCTAAAACACATAAATGGGCAAATTACCCTTTTGCCCCTAATGTTTATAACTTTTGCAATTTAATCCTCAAGGCATAAAACACAAAATACATATAATTTGATTAAATTTCTTGTGAGCAGAATTTCCTTCACCCTTATATAAATCTATATAAGCTATTTATTTTTCATTTTAGACCCTCAACTAATTATTTTCACAATTTAAACCATCAAACTCCTTTTCATCTAATTTTTCATACTCAAATCATATTGATTTCAAACATATGCTTATATTCTTCCATCAACACAACAAAATCCAAAATATGCATCCATGGCTGAACCTATGACATGCTCCAACTCTAAAATTTTCACATGGGTTTGATAATATTTAGACTAACAAACTCATAAATGTAAAAAAAAATCTACCAAAAACCAACTCAAATACTAACCTCAAAATGACATGCAATAGCCGAACTTTGAGAGCTTAAGTCCCCCCCTTTTTCTTTGTTAAATTCGGCAATGAAGAACAAAGAAGATGGAAGATGAATATCCCATCATTCTTTTATGTTTTTTTCCTTATTTTAATCATTTACAATCTATTAATATAATCCCACTTACTTAAGGAAATAATTAAAAATAAAAAGCCATCATCATGCCGTCCACTTACTCAAATTTTGGATAATTTGACATGCAAGTCCATACATGCAAGAAACAAGTCAATTAAATCCTTCCAATTTAAATAAAGGCTACTTTTTCCTCTTAAACAATTTAATCCTTTTTCTTAAATTAATCACACAAACAAGCAAATTTTCTTATGAAATTTTTCACACTTACTAATTCACATATAATTAACACAGAAAATACTATTTAATTCTTATTCGAACTCAGATTCGTGGTCCCGAAACCACTGTTTTGATTAGGGTCAAACTCAGACTGTTACACTTCCAGTAGGCTTGCCTACTAGCAACCATCGTTATCTGTTTAAAACAAGCACTTTCATGCTCATCATTAGATTTCAATAAATTAGAAATTCTAGAAAAATTGGAATCCGACCTAACCGAACGAGATCTTTTCTTCCCATCAATATTCTCCAACGGGCTTTCCTCCAAATCATGTTCCATTTGAACTTGGGCTGGCCCACCTAAAGATCCCACCACTCCCACCTCATTTTTATTTGAAGATCCCTCCAAATTAAAACCCAAGATTGGATTTATGGTTTGTCACGATTCTCGCCTTTTTTCAGCCTATAGATTCCTCTCAATTGCTTGCTACCCCTGATTTGCACCCAAAAATTCTGAATTACCTCCCTCTTGGAGCCACATACTGGTCACTGTAGTGGCCCTTCTCAGTTGCTCCTTCAACGAGAGATCGCATACACACTCTAATTCCTTACTACCTTAATTCAAATGAATGGGACAAAAACTATCACTAGGGCCTAAACAGTCACACAAAAAGCAAAAGAGAGTGAGTTTTTCATAAAGAAAACTTGCATAAACGAATTTAGACTGATAAATCATATTTTTTTCCTCATTTTCAACTGTCTACAAATATCCAATTTTACTCGAATACGCATATAATTCTGAAAATCTTTACTCGCTTGCTTTGCATCATACTCAATGAAATTCCCAAACTACTTTGCCACATTCTCCAAAAAATAACCTAGTGGTGAATCATGGATTTGAACCCAAAAGAAAGAGTAAACTAATGGGATCTACATTGGATCCTCATTTTCTTGTAAACGATGAATAACCAAGAGATGGTTATTAAATGTCCACGGGGCTCCATTAACCACTCGTTCCACATCAATTTCAAATATAACGTTTTCCCAATAGATCTGTAATCTGAACCCCCCAAGAGGGTGCCATAAATTCTCCATTGTATTTCTCATGGATGGGAAATGGACAACACTTGCTGTTAAAAAAACATCCTACTAAACAGAATTCATACATCAAGTGTTGAGTATTCACATCACTTGGGAGGCTCCAAGCCTCATCTTCACCATCGTAAATATTTAGACTTGCCATTCCTCCCTCCATAGGCTTCAAAAACAAATCCAAACACCTAGAACAAGTGAATCCCAATAAGAATGAAACAAAATATTAGATCAAACACCAACGACTAAAAAAACAAGAAAAATAACCAAAGATGTGCCACAAGAGCAGACTAAATTTCCTTATTTATAAATTTTAATTGGTATATAATTTTAATATTAATTAAGCGATAATTGAGATAATTAGAAATCTATTCAAAGAATAATTCTATTTTACATTAATAAAATTAGTAAAAAAAATTTTAAAAAAAAAGAGAGTAAAATTAACATAACTCTTTCATGTCAAAGTTTTTTAACTAATAATTATAAATTATAATTATCATAATTTTTTTATTATTTTAAAATTAAAATATAATTATTTTTAAAATTAATTGAATAATATGATAGAAAATAAAAGAGGTTGTGTTGAGACATATCATAGATGATCTAAATAGTGTTGATTTAATTGGCATGTTGTCCTTGCCGTTAGTGTTGATTTAATTGACATGTTGTCCTTGCCGTTATTATTGATTTAATTGACATGTTGTTCTTGCGGTTATTGTTGATTTAATTGACATGTTGTCCTTGCGGTTTAGCTAAGGTTCTGACTTTCATTATGTATGCTTGTTTAGATATCTAAACTCTTTTTCAACAAGAAATTAGAAATTTGAGTTTTAATTTGGAAACACCCTATTAATAAAATTTATAGAAAATGATTGAAAAGAAAAAGAAAACAATAATTACTGCTTTTTGCTGTTCTTGTTAGATTTGTAAAATAAATTTAAAATTAAATTAAATAAATTAGGATCTATCATGTCAAATCATCAAGAATAAAATTAAGAGCGGAAGCGTAATTGAATCTATGAAAAAGAATATTTACTCTCTCTTTTCTTAGAAAAAGATATGTTGTATATAATTTGGAGACCATAACCTAATATTTATAATCTTAGCATATTAATTTTAATCCCTAATTAGTTCATCATTAATTAGAATTTGATTAGAACTCAATTATTAAAATAATTATACATATTTAACCTATACTTTATTTAATAATTAAAATCTGACTCCATCATCGTATCAATACCAACAAAAATGGATTAATACATACGGATGTAATGGATTGAAATTTACACCAAAACGATCATTTATTATGGGAACAACACATTGTCACCTATACAAATGACAGCTCTACAAATTAGGTTCCTTGGTAGGTTTCCAATGGAAGGAAGTAGTTGGAGATTAGCTTCCTTGGTAGGTTTCCAACGAAAGACAAGTTCACAGCCCTAACTCTAGAGTTTAAAATTTTATTTGATAATGTATCAAATATTTTTTTTTAAGAGTGAGTATTTAATCAAATCGAATAAAATTTTTTTGAATTAACGAGTCAAATTTTATCATTCTAACTCCATTTGAATTTTTTTAAAATTGAGTAAAATTGTTCGAGTTAAAAAATTAAACATGTCAAATTAAAATTTTATTACAGTATAACTAAGTAAAATAATTCAATTTTTTTAAGGTTAAATCCAATTTTTTTGAATCTGTGAAGATTCGAATGGTGCTATCAATTATCATAGAAAATTAAAAATAATAATTAAAATTTTGGATGATTTGGGCATTTTAATTTATCAAGGCTATGATAATGTGTTAGTCCAAATAGATAACGGATAGTATTGAGGTAGCTAAGGCTATCTAGACGAGACCTATGAGAGGATCTAACTCTACATTAATAAGGAAGATTCCCCGGTTGCTATCATAGTTTGAGCATTGGAGTATTTCACATATTTTTAGAGAGGACAATCAAGAGACCGATAATCTGATTAAATTAGCACACAGGAGAAGCAATGGATTGTAAATTTTTGAAGTGTCCCTATTTGGGGGATTGAACTAGATCTTTTTATCAACTTTATAGGTTAGTTAGCCTTTAATTTAGCAATTTTATAATGAATTTTTTATTAAATTCCGCGACCTAACCGCATTATAGGAAACACCAACCTATTAACATACAACTACTGGAAATAAGAATAGTGTGAAATTGAAATCAATAACATTGAAATCATCAAATTGTTCAACAAGTCCCAAATCACATCCAGCTCCTAGAGAAAAATATATACACACGACACAATGTGAACATAAAAAGAGTTACAAGCACCACACAAATATACAAATACATATTACAAGCTCATAGAATAATGCAGCATAAAGGTGTGCTTCTAGGCAATTGTAACGGAAGCATGGTAAGGACTCGGAACTAGGACAAGATCATTTTCCCTCTTCATAGATACGCCGAACTTCTCCGTCATGTCCATATCTTCTTGCTTCATTCCCCCCGGCAATTTCCAATCAAAATGGAACAACAGTTGGGCAAGTGGCAGCTCTACAATTGGCAGTGCGAATAATATGCCTGGACATATCCTCCTTCCTGCCCCAAATGGGATGAACTCGAAATTTGTCCCCATGAAATCTACTGAACTGTTTACAAACCTTTCAGGCTCGAACTTTTCAGGCTCAACCCAATAATTCGGATCTCTCCCGATTGCCCATGCATTCACAATGACTCTGGTCTTTGCAGGTATTTCAAATCCATTAACCACACAATTCTTGCTACTTTCTCTTGGAATCAATAAAGGTACAACAGGGTGCAGTCTTAAGGTTTCTTTTATAACACACTTGAGATATTTAAGTTGATGAACGCCAGTTTCATCCACATTTCCTTTGCCTTCAAACACCTGCCTTACCTCTGCTTGTGCTTTTGTCATAACTCTTGGGTTTTTAATCATTTCCGACATTGCCCATTCTACGGCTGTTGCTGATGACTCACTTCCGGCACTGAAAACGTCCTAAAACAATGTAATAAATAACATTATGGCCATTAGCATTTGTGAACAACTACAAATTCCAAGTCAATGTAGTGAAAGGAAATCGACTTACAAAGAGGATAGCTTTGATGTTGTTGTCAGTTAAGGGAAATTCGCCATCCTCCTGAACCCTTAAAAGAAGATCAACCAAATCTTCCTTGTCTTCATCTTCACTTCTGCCTTTTGCTCTACTTTCTTTGTGATCATTAAGAATGTTCCCAACTATCCTGTCAGCTTCTCCATGAATCTTTTCAACTCTATGCTTTAGACCAGAAACAACATTCAAGAATTTAAGTGAAGGAAAAAATTCGGAAACAAAGAAACCCGAGTTCAGCTTGGTTTCCTCAGTAACAACTGATATGAAAGCTTCTTGATCTTTGCATTTCTTGCCAAAGGCTGCCCTCGCTGTTATTGCATAACTCATTGAAAAAACTTTCTCGGTCAGATTCACAGCCATCCCTTCATTTGATTTTATGGTTTCGACAAGATTCAACACTTCCTCTTCTCTTATGGATCGGAAGGAAGCGACCCGAGCTGCACTCAGAAGCTCCGATGTGCAAATTTTCCGCAGATTTCTCCAATAGGTTCCATATGGTGCAAAGACAATATCAGTGCACTCATAAGTTGTCATCTTGGCCACAACGAGAAAAGGCCTATTAGCAAAGACGATATCATGTGTTTTCATTATCTCTTTAGCCATTTCTGGGGAAGAAACGACAACGGTGGAAACTTGACCGAGTTGCAGATGCATGAAATCACCATGTTTCGTAGCCAAGTCATGTAAGGTGCGATGGGGTAGACCAGAAGCGGCGAGCTGGTGCAGATTTCCTATCAATGGTAATTTCCATGGCCCTGGAATCAACTTTTGAGTTAAATTCTTAGCTTTTGATTTCCTTACACTTGTGATAACCATAAACAAAACCAGGAGGAAGCTGATGAGGAGCTGGAATAAAGGTATCTGGAACTCCATTATCGGAAATAGCTTAAAGAAGCCGAGTTTCCAAAAAAAGAAATTGAAAGAAGTGGTTTTTCTTTTCTCTTCTTAATGAACCTCAAACTTTACACGACTTTGCTGAATAAGATAAGAATTAATAGCGACCGTTCTTTAATGGATTTTTTTTAAAATAAAATAACCACCACTTGTATCCAACCGCTATCCTCGTATCCCAAATTTCTTCGAATACTCAAAGAATACAAAGCAAACACATAACTAGAAACAATTTAATCACTCTCAGTCAAATATAAACCGATAAGAATTAATTATTTACCACAAATTTTTTTGAATATGGACTCAAACAATACGAATCAAACACATAACTTAAAATGATTTAATCACTCTCAGTCAAATATAAACCGATAGAAATTGTTATTCGCAAAAAATAAAATTTATTCTTAAAAAATAAATTCTCATTATTTTTTTACAGAATAATAATATATGAAACTTGTGTTAAAACTGGGTAAATAGTTGTACTAGTTAGAAGAATTTGAATAAGAATAACACAAATAATATTTATACGTGCTTCCAAGATTTTTAAGTCTCTCTTGTATTTTATAATTTAATCCAATCCAATATTTATTTTCTATCTATCAAAATAAATATGATTTATTTAATTTTAATTTTATTAAAGTCATGGCAAGTTTACCGTATTAAGAAGGGTTGCAGTACCCTCATACGCCCACCATGTTATTTTTATTTCCTTTTGCATTTTATAAAATAGATAATTTTCAATTTTAGTCCCTTTGATATAATTAAATTTGAAATTTAATCTTTATATTTTAATTCTAACATAATTTGCTCTCTATATTTTTATGATATCATTAATTAGTTTAAATAGTTAATATCGTTAACTTTTCAATTAAATTATTATGATCTTATATATAATTTAAAAGTGGATTCTAAATCCAAAAAGTAGAGGGATTAATTTCTTAAAAATAAAAGTAGGAGGATTAAATTCTAAATGTATGAAGTGTATAGACTTAGAGTCATGGTTGTTTGAACCGGATCGGACTGATTGAAATATCAGTTCGAAGAGGACATCGACCTATTTACCTGCAAATTGATAGGATAAAAATCTATTGATTCGATTTTTTTATTTTTTATGATTTTTAATAATTTATTTAATCAAATTGTAGAATTAATAATCTGAATTCGACCATCATCTGATTGTAAAACTTGACTTAAATTTTAACTTTATAATGTAAAACAAGCAAATAAACAATACAACAAAACAGAGTCTAGCGGCGTTTTTTTAGGCCTTTAGCGACGTTTATAAGCACCACTAATAGTCTTTGCGGCGCTTTTAGAAGCGCCGCAAAAAACACCGCTAAATCAAACGCCGCAAACTTTAGCGGCGTTTATGAGAAAAAAGCCGCTAAAGGTCATCAGCGCTTTTCTCACAAACGCTGCTAATTTGTACAGATTTGCAATGTACAATTTGTCCAATATCATACCCCTCCTGCACTAAAACCAACCAACAACAACAAATATAGCATATAATTCCAACCTAAAACAGCAAATGTAGCATAAAAATCACACCAAATGCATTAATTCTAACTGATATTTGAAATTCAATAAAAGATATATGATATAAATTAATAAATGAATTATAACTGAAAATATTCTTACAATAATGTTAAAAGTAATAATGTTAAAAATCATCTTACAACAAGAAAATAAATGTCTAAGATGGCGGCCTCTGCGACTGCTGGAACATCTTCATCATAGTCTGAAGCTGTAGCTGGAGTTTTTCATACTTTCTGTTCTGCTCTGCCTCCCTCACTGCTGCCTCCGCTCTAAGTTGAGAAATTTGCTCAACCGTGCTTGCTTGCATCTGAGCTATCTGGTCTTTTAGCCTCTGAACTTCAGCACGAGATTGACTCCCGGAAGGCATGTATTGTTGGGAGCCAGATCCAAAATATTGGGTCGGGGTAACACCAGATCCTTGAAATCGAACCCGACCATACCTTTCAGGACCCAAAACATCGGTAATAATTCTGTTATCAATATCCTCAAGATTAACAGAACTATCAGTCGAAGCAGCCGCTTCATACTCTGCCTTCTTCTCCTTTAGTTTATCCTAATAAATCAATGAAAGAGTTAGAAACGAAATATATAATAAGAAGGAATGCAACATAACTTAACATTATAAATTTAAAACTACAAACAATGAATTAAACTATTATAATTAAACATTATAAATATTTATAATAAATCAAATTTTATTAAGTAAATATACCATAATTTCTGCAGCTTCGGATGTCATCGGAGATCCATCCTTCTTCCTATGCGTAATGTAAAAAAGCTGAAGGCGTCCAACTTTTTGACCAGACGAGACTTCCTACATTGTAGCAGTAAAAATATAATTTAATAGTATAAAGTCATTAATATTTGATAGAATTAATAAATTATAATACCTCGGCCTCAGCTACACAAGCAAAACTTCTGGACCCTGCCGTGTGTGTGAATTTTTGTTTCTGTCTGCTGCTTGTTCCGACTCGCTCACGGTCCTACATAATGAAATTTGTATTACGTATATAGTAAATACATATTTGACATAACCGAAAAATTTATAAGACTTTAGAAGTACGTAATACCTCTCCTTTCTTTGAATTCCAGAATCTAACTTGATCTTCCTATTGGTACCTCAACATTCCCGGCGGGATATTTCTTAATTTTTTGCCGAGGCTTATGTCTTTCTTAAAATATTGTTTTTTCAACGTGCTTTTATGGTCTCTCCATTTTTTACCCAATGTCTTCTTGATATAGTCACCGGAGACCTCTAAAGCAAATCTCTCCTGAACAAACATAAGTTTAAAAAGTAAATATAAATGAAAGTTAAACCAAAGTATTATAAATTACATTCACGTTTTGTTACCTTAATATTATCGAGAGCCTAATTTTTGTTGGCATCAGGCATGTGATGCCATGATTCGTAGTTAATGGGCAACATATTGGCATTTCATGCTATAATACCCAAATAGCCTGTTAACAGTCGAGCTTCAGATCCAATAGGCTGGCCATGACTATTTCTCCTTACTTTGACACGCTCGACTGGATTTAGGTCGTATAAATCTTTAAGCAGTGTACGTCCCCGACCTCTTCGCGTCCCACCACCTTCAGCTGAAAAATGATATATTATTATTATATTAAAATTGAAAAATGAATCAATAATAAAATTCAACATGTATGTAAAATAAACTTAACATTACTTTGAAATTCTGTAGGCTCGTCATCTATGTCCAGCACACTAGAAGATCCAACAACTGTTTGTTGTTCACTATTTGCTTCTTCTGAATTTGGAGTATTGTGGACAATACTTAACTCTCATAATCGTCTTCTAGGCATTTTTCCTGCAATACACATAAAATAGTGCAAAATTTTAGTAACAAATAACAACTATAGTAGTGCATTTAAAATAGTTAAATTATATAACATACTATTAAACAAAAAAATGACTGAAACTAAATAAATGGTCGATATAAGTAGTAATAAAGCTTTGGGAAATGAGTGGCAGAATGTACCAATGAGATTTAAGGAAAAATAAGTGGCAGAATGTACCCATTTTCAATATGGATCCAATATTAAATAAAATATTAAAAAATTTCAGTAGCAAAATGTAATACAAAATTTTATCCCAAGCATGAAATTTTAATTTTGTTTGGTTTGATGGTGAATTTTTTTAATAATCTTATTATAAATGTTTAGTAAAAAATAAGATCGAAAGGCACATGCCAAAGGCTAGCGATGAAGATAAGTAAGGTCTGAAAAGCACACTTAACTGCTTCCTAATTTGGCAATGTCAACATGGACATGCCTGATTACAAATTAAACTAGTTTTCAGCATACTTACATGCTAACTGTAGAAGGCCTATAGAGTCGAAGACTAAACCTGTTTTCAGCAACAATTCTGTCAACAAGTGGTATAGCATAGCCTGTGGGTAGCCATTAAAAGTCATGAGATAGTGGCGGGGAGAAACATAAGAAGAAAATTGGGTAATAAGTTGAAAACGAAACAATGTGTTGATATCAGCAAACCTTCAAGGCCAGCGGTAAATGGTACAAGCTCAGCTAAGATTTAAAAGTAAAACAATATAAGAATGAGAAAAAAATCAAAATTTCTATAAGTAATATATTTTAATAAAATAACAGGATAAGTATTAGATACGAAACTTGATTTATATATTGGCTAAAAATCAATTTGAGTAATACCCAAAGCTGCAAACAATGATTTATATATTGGCTAAAAATCAATTTGAGTAATACCCAAAGCTGCAAACAATCTTCTTCAAATATTGAATTTGTCAATACTCAATTTTAAGAGTATTTACCTGGATAGAACTCTACCCAACAGTGCAACCTGCATCAAATTAGATATAAGCTTAGTTATAGCAGTTGAAATCAGTTGTCTCAAGAAATACCAGCTTAAGTATCAACAGCTTGAAACTCTTAATAAAATCATAGATGAGCAAAGGAAATCAAGAAGCTGCTACCTTTACGCATTATATGCCTGTTTAGGACCTTTATTCCAGTTCTTCCATAAAACATTCCTCGACCATATACTATCATAACAGAATCTAATTCACAGATGAGGCAGATAAATGGCCATAAACTCACATATTTGAAGCAATTTATGTCCAACCTAGGTATCATCCCTAACAGTATTTTATAACAATGAAGCATAAGATGGTAATCAAATTCATGGGAAGGACATATCAAACGTTATTAATTATGTCTCCAAATAATTTCAAGTTATTTCAAATCACTACAGATTCAAATTGTTTCGAATTCAAATCAATGAAATTGAGTTTGAATTCAATGAGATTTCCTTTTCAAGTTTAGATCATAATTAGTAAGTCAACTAACACCTATTTCTAATGCACATCTAAATATATATATATATATATATATATATATATATATAAATCCATATTCAACGTATAAATTTATAACTCTCACACTTAAATCCGAATAACATAAATAAGTCAAACTCAATTATCCCATAGAGATAAATAACAGAGGATAGAAAATACATAAATTATCTTAGTGCAAGTAACACTTTTCTATCAAAAAGTGCAGATTCTTACACGTTGGTCAATGGCGATGGCATCATGTGCAAAATATATATGTAGAGAATTTCAGCCAATGTAACACAGTTATTTCAACAGAAAAAATAAACGTCATAAGGACACATGAAATCATATACACCTTAAAGTAATAGACCACAAAATAGAATCACAGTGCATCTTTAATTCATGTTGTTGATTGACAACAGATAAATCACTGTCCCCTATGTCGTATGGAAACATGAACTTATACACCCTAAAGTAATAGACCAGAAAACAGAACAACAGTGCATCTTTAATCCAGGTTGTTGTTTAACAACAATAAGTTCCCGTCCTAACCAATCTGACTCAAAGAACATAACTAGCTGTGCTGCAAAAACATCCAAAATTGTTCCAGAATCAATAATTTGAGAAGGAAATCTCGGTATTGACAGGTATGTTTAATTTCACCACAAATGACGTGTAGGGAACAATATGCGAAACATACAGTTTTCAAGATTAAGTCAAGTAACAGTGGAAGCAGGATTACATTACTGCAGAATATGCATAATCCTAAACGTAGAACATTTATCCAGGCCCTTTTTTTTCTACTGTCAAGACTAAAGAAAATAAAAAACGGCGATGGCGACGACGACTGGCGACAAGGCAGATGAAGGCCGATGCGATGTGGAAGAATGGACAATCGACGGCAAAGCAGGAGAGGATTTGAGGAGGATTCTGATTTTTGGGAATTTAGGGATTGTGAAAATAAGGTGAAGACACTAAGGGATTTCGGGTCATAAAACTGAATAAAACCCAACACAAAGAAACGGCGTCGTTTTGCTAAAAAAAAATTTAACCTTTGTGGCGTTTTTTAAACTAGCGCCGCTATTGCTTACTTATAGCGGCGCTTTTACCCTAGCGCTGCTAATACTTGAACCTAATATAAAATGAGTTTTTGCAATTTTTTACAATACTTCACTTTTTTACAATTTTTTAAAATTTTATTATACATAAAGTTTTCCTACTATCTCTTAAATAATTTAAAATATAATGATAATTTTAATATATTAAAATTAAAATTATCTCTTTTACCATTATATAGTAAATTATTTAATATATAATTTAAACAATAATAAGTCATATACCCAAAAAACTTTAAAAGTATTTTAAATAATAGTATTTTAATTTTTACATTTTTAACATATATTTTTCAATGTTATTAGTTCTAAATTTTTTCTACGTGTCATTAATTTTTTTGAATATTTAAAAAATTAAATTACAAATAAATTTTATTTTAATTAATATAAAGAAATTAGTTAAATAATAGGTCGAAGAGGATAAAAGAGTGCATGAGTTTTCGAAAATAATACATGATGGCCACTTGGATGATGGATCAGAATGCAATGAGCAACTCGGCCTCTAAACCCCTGAAACCTAAAATCCTAAACACATAACCCTAAACTCTAAGATGTAAACCATCATAAATCATGAAACCCTAAACTCTAAACCCATAATCCTTAAAACTCATAAACTGTAAACCCTGAACCCTAAAACCCATAAACCCTACGACCTACACCTTACACCCTACACCCTAAACCCCTGAAACTCTAAACACATAACCTTAAACTCCAAACACTACCCAACCGTAAACATTGAAACCTTAAACCATAAACCATAAACCATTATAAACCTATAAAAGCAAAACCCTAAACCCTAAATCTTAAACCATAAACTTCAAACAACTAAAACCCTAAACTATAAACATTAAACCTTAAACCCTACGACCTACACCTTACACACTACATCGTAAACGCTAAACCCTTAACACTAAGGCAAAAACCCTAAACACTAAACGTAAAATAAACTTGAATTATTATTAAGTGATCAAAACAATGCTTTTTTTTTTATTTTGAAATAAGCTTTTAATAAAGGTAACTTTTAGTGGCGTTTTCGATAAAAACGCCGCTAATGCTTATATTTAGCGGCATTTTCTTAAAAAACGACCATTTGCATGATTTCAAGTTATGAGCCAACATTTGATTAAATCATTTGCTGCACTGGAAAGCCACGATTGATGGCATCATCGCATTGTCTTATACATTTTTTTGATGTTAGAGTATTCAATCTTAAACTCACTGGCACTACATTAATTTCAGATCTTGACAAACAGTGAATTATATATATTTATATACTTATTGAAGTTTAGATTAGATCTGAAGTCAGAATTTTTTTTAAGGATTAGAACTAAATATATTTTTATAATAGTAAAAATATAATTTTACTATTTTAATAGTTTATATTTTTATAATTTTTTTAAAAATAAATTAAGATTTTATTATTTTAGTGGATTAATAAATTTTTTTAAAAAATTTAGTGAAATGTAATTGGTTGAGTAAAAAAAATGAGAAGATAAAAGATATATTGATTTAAGCTCTTTTACATCATAAGTATTTATACATACCATTTTAAATATAATTAACTCAAACTAATTACAAGAAGCCAGCTAACTAACATAATTGCCTATTGTAAGCATTAAATTTTGTCCGGCTCAACTATGTGTTTAATTTCCAAAATTAAAAAAAAAATTGAAAAAAAATTACAAAAAAATAAAAATTATATTTTGACTCCTAAACTTTCCTTAAATTACATTTTGGCCCCTAAACTTTCTAAAATTATATTTTGACCCTTAATCTTTCTTAAAATTACACTTTGACCCTCCGTGATTTCCTGCCACCAGCCTAAGGGATGGCCTCCCTTCCCCCTAGCCACCTAATACCTGCAAGAAACTCACTATAAAAGAGGGAAATCAACCAAGCAAAGAAACCCCCAACATTCAAAAAAAGAGAACCCGAAAAAAAAAAAGAGAAAGGAAAAGAAGAGAAAAAGAAGAAGAAGAAGAGAAGAGAGGAGAAGAAGGGGAAGGCGTCGCACTACCGGCGAGGAAGCGGCGACGGTGGCGGCGGTTGGAGAAGAAGAAGAAAGAAGAAGAAGGAAGAAGAAGAAGAAAAAAGAAAGAAGAAAGAAAAAGAGAAAAAAATATATTTTTTTAATAGTCGGGCCGACCAGTGACCCGACCCGTCTGACCCGACCCGCGAAGACCCCCAGCAAGCCCAAGCCCGACACAACAGCCCAACATCAAAAAAAAGAGAAAAAAATAGCAGGCCTAAATTAAGCAAAAAGAAAAAAAGGGAAAGGGTGCACAAGCCCAACAAAGGCCCAAATTTCAGTAGCCCAAGCCTATAACTTTGGGCTTTGGTACACTCTCAATCCAATTTTTTAATCCACCTATTTAAATGTTGTTTCATTTTAATTAATTTAGCATTTTTAACTTTTTTTTGAAGTATTATTGTGTGATTTTAGTTATAAATTTTAATTTTTAATAAATTCAAAAAAAAAAGGGGCAACGGATCGGTTTGACACTAAGCCGTTGATTTCATCGCTATGTTAGGTGAATATCATCGGTTTTTGTTAAATACAATACTCCCTTTTAAAAATAAAAAATTTAAAAAATTTCCCAAGTTTTAAAATTTTTGTGTTTTCAAAAAAATTCTAGTGTTTCAAAATTTTCGTGTTTTTTCAAAAATTTTCGTGTTTTTTAAAACAATTTCGTGTTTCAAAATTTTCGTGTTTTCAAAAATTCTCGTGTTTCAAAATTTCCGTGTTTTCAAAAATTCTCGGGTTTTAAATTTCAAAATTCTCGTGTTTTAAAATTTTCGTGTTTCAATCGGATCACGATTAAATATTAAATTAAATTTGTATTTTTGAAAATTAAGACAACACGCATTTTACGAGATACTAATTTTGGGCGTTGCGAGGGTGCTAATACCTTCCTCGCGCGTAACCGACTCTCGAATCTTATTTTTCTCTGGAATTTTGACGTAGACCTAAACTCAGCCCTTTTTTTAAAAAAAAATTCAAAAAATAAATTTTCTTTTAAAAAAGAGGATTTATTAGATGTCCGATCACACCTAAAAAAAGATCGGTGGCGACTCCCTTTTTTAATAAAATCAAAACTCTGTTTTCAAATATTTAATAATTTTCTCAAGTAGCGCCCGTACTAAATTTTACGTCGATACAACTGGCGACTCCACTGGGGACCTTTTTTTTGAGAGTCGAGTCTGGAATTAAACGCGTATTGTCAAAATTTTCGGAACTCCTTGTTCAAATTAATATTTAGTCGTGATCTTTAAATTTTGTTTTTTTGAAAAGTCATACATTTGCATCATGTTGTAAATATTTTTCTAACTTGTTTTATCTTTTTGTTTTTCAGCTCTAAGTTTTTACGGTTTTAGTTTTTTTAGTTTTAAAATAAAAACGAAAAGGTTTGTGAGTTTCTCCCCACACACCGTGCACTTGCTTTTTTTGCATAACATGAGCTCTCTACCCGGGCTCCGTCTGCTTAAGTGGAAGCAAATGCTATGCCTTCGTGAGTTAACTCGTCCCTCCGCACAGGCTAGTGAATACTTCCGGGTTACATATGACTTATGCTTTTGTGAGTTGACTTGTCCCTCCGCATAGGCATAAGTAAATATAATCCCTCGAATTGAGCTCGCGAGCCTATGATGGGCGATAACCGAGGTTCCGTACTGACCTTAGTAGGCGATAGTACGGACAATTCGAGTACCTTTTTAGAACCGAAACCGCATATATTGAACCGTATAAACCACCCGACTAGAGCCATGCCAAACCCTCGTCCGTTTAATAGTCACCAAAATAAGTACATGGGAGAAATGCCTCTCGCCCTTTATTTCTTTTACATTTACACTTTTTATGCAAGGGAATCGGTTCCGTTTAATAAATTGGATCGGGTAGATTATCTGATGAGTATGTTGGGGTAGGTTTTTGTAAAGCATGATGGGGCAAAAAAAAACACTTAGGCCAGTTTCACCAAAATGCACGATTGAATAGCTTAATTTGTTAGAGTTCCATATTTTTTCTCTGTTTATATTTGTTGTGATTACTAACCAAGGTTTTTTTTTTCATTTTTATTTGTCATCATGCATCATAGGCATCTTGTTAGGAAGGTTTTGATTAGAGATTGGTTGCCAAAAATGGGTTTCTGATGGAGGAGTCAATTACACAAGTAACCGAGAAAAATGTCGTGGTTCGAGACCGGTCTTTGAAAACTCAGAAAGCCAAAGGAGACAGTTTAAAGGAAGGATGTATCTCCAATCTTCCCGAGCATGTGACTTCGAATGCTCGTCAAAATAACCTCGAAGACTTGACTAGGATCTGGAAACAGTGGGACTCAGACACTAGGGGCATCTTCACTGAAAAGTACGTAGATATAGCTCACTTGATTACTGTCAACGTAAACGAACATTTGATTCAAGCCATGGTTCAATTCTGGGACCCAGCTTACCAATGTTTCACTTTCAATCAGGAAGATATGACTCCGACCATAGAAGAGTATGCCGCCTTGCTTCGTGTTGACAATGCACAATTCAACAAGATATATGTGAAAGAGCCCAAACCTATGACCTTCAAGAAAAAGCTAATGAAGTTGATGGGAATGACTGATACATGAGCTGAAAAACAGATAAAGAAAAAGAACGAAGTCAGTTGTGTTCCGTAAAGAACGAAGTCAGTTGTGTTCCGTGGTTTTCTCTACGAGACTTAGTTTAAAACCATCCAGATATTGTAAAGAAAGTGGATCTGTTTTCTTTGGCCATTTACGGATTAATCATCTTCCCAAAGGTTCTTGGGCATATAGAAGTTGTGGTAGTGGATTTCTTCGAAAAGTTGAGGCAAGGAATCAACCCCGTCCCAACTATCTTAGCCGAGACTTTTAGATCTCTAAGTAGTTGTAGAAGGAAAGGGGAAAGACGTTTTATCGGATGTGCACAGTTACTCAATGTTTGGATTTTGAGCCACTTCTGGAAAGTGGAGCGCACACCTTTCTACATGTTTTCAAAAACATTCGCTCCGTTAGAAGCTTACCTTTTAGAACCTCCGCGCCGAAGATATAACTTAGAGAGCACCATGGATCCGTCCTTCGGTTATGTTATACAAGTGTGGAAGCCAAGATTAGGTGCCTTTACTCGGATTATGGGGAGGAGTTGGATATGTTTCGTTAATGGTTCAAAGGCAGTTTGCTTCACGACAATTCATACCAACTACCGGGGGATTGGCATAGTCTGAGTTTGCTTTTACAGGTGAAGGTTACATGAAAAAAGTCTGAGATACTGCAAAGTCTTGAAAAAAAAATTTACCTAATGAAGTTAGCTCTGTATGCTGATACTATCACTCAAGATTATGACATATGGAGACAACGACGAGTGAAAAGTCAACTAACCATGCCAACGGATTACACATTCCAAAATCCTTTCTCAAAAGAAATGTCGTCCGAGCTAGAAATGGCTAGACATGAATTTGAACATGAAAAGGCCAAGCTGTTACGAGATATTAGTTCTCCTCAAGAGAAAAACCACCAGCTGAAGATTGATGTTCAAATTGAAAAATCCAGAACCGAGAAAGTCCAGAAAGAAGCTGAGATCATGAGAAATGACTTAAAGGATCTTCATTTGGAAAATAAGAAATTAAGAGGCGCTATAAGGAATAGTAGGCTGGGCAAATCATCGGCAGAATAGAAGGAAGAACTAAGCAACATTAAAGGTGGGATGGAATTCTGGAGAGGGAAAGCGAAGAAGGAAGAGGAAAAAGCTGCGCGTGCTAGAGTTAAGGAAGAAGAATGTTGAACACGAAACCGTGTCTGCAGAATTAATGACTAGTCAGTCTAAGCGTCAAGAGCTAAGAAAAAAAATACGAGATTTAGAAAATACGTTGCAAGCTCATCAGCAACATTTGGGTACTCTCCTAAAAACCTTAGAAGAAAAGAATGGTCAGCATGACAGAGACACTCGCGCCTACGAAAGAGCTCTCCAAGAAAAAGATATGCATCTCGGTGGTTTGATCAATGAAATTCGCAAGGCGGCTGTGCAAATCATGCAATTATCAGATGAAGCCGAAGCTCTCAGTTGCCAATTCCCTCCGAGCCAAAGATCAAGCATGTCGGAGTTCCTAGAACGAGTGAAGAAACAATGGATATGGCTAGGAAATTTGTGTAACTGTTAAATCAGAGATGGCAAAACGTTTTGTAATGGACTCTTTTGATTAATGAAATGCCTAAATATGGGGCTATCTTGAAATCAACACAAAATTCTTGCATATTTATTCATGACTAACATTCATTTGTCATTTATTCATTCATTCATTTCATACACATATCACATTAATCATTCACTGAGGCTAAAACCGTATAATCCACAGTTGCGACACTATGAATCTGGAATCACGTCATTCTTATAGGACGCATCTAAGAGTTAGAGCTATGGATGCTGAATTCAATGAGAGAATTGAAAGGATGGAAAAGACCCAAAGAGAGTTACAAGAGCCTCAGGTCGAGAATTAGAATAGAAGCCCATAGCGCATCTTTCTTTGCCAAAAACATTTACATCTGCAGGAATGATGTACCCAGGGCGAGATAATTCACGAAGCACGCCGTTATTTATTGAAATGGGTCTTCAGAACGTCAGTATAAATGTTATTAACAAAGAGGATGATGTAATTAAAAATGTTTCAATGATACACCCTTGTCCTCCTGGATTCGTTTTGAACAATTGGACTGCTGTGGATCTTCTTGTAGTTTCTAAGTCCTCTCCAGAGTAATGCTCAATGTTAACTCTTTTTTTGTGTGCCCCTAAGTAATAGTGGGATTCTTTTGTAAGAGCTTATGTTTGCTCTTTATCATTTAAATAAACATTAATGGAGATGCATTTTGTCATGGGCTTTTCATTCTCATTAACTTCATAATTATTTCTTCCTTCTCACAGCCTGTCCTTACATGTATATCATATCATGCCATAACATTATGTTTGTTGATACCTTGATGCTCCTCTATAGTTTTCTTTTCCATTCACCTTTCAGGTGCTCAGATATCAACGACATGAGCAATCTCGTTACAAGTCCTGAAATCGATTTCGAGAAAGCTATTTGTTTAGGAGAATTCAAAGCTGAGGAAAATGTTGAAGATTATGTCTCATCTCCTGACTTACTAAGAATGATAGAATAAGAAGATAAACAGATTCTACCCCATCAAGAATCTATTGAGACAGTGAACATGGGAAATGAAGAAAAGAGGGAAGAAGTGAAGATTGTGACCTCCATTTCAGAGAATACCAAACATGATTTGATCGCCTTGCTTCGTGAGTACAAAGAAGTATTTGCATGGTCGTATCAGGACATGCCAGGGTTGAACGAGGATGTAATGGTCCATAGACTACCACTGAAACCAGAATGCAAACCTATTCAACAGAAGCTAAGACGAATGAGGCCTAAAATGTTGTTAAAGATAAAAGAAGAAGTCAAGAAACAATTTGATGCTGGCTTCCTACAAGTCTCTAAATATCTAGAATGGGTAGCTAATATAGTCCCGGTATCGAAGAAAGATGGAAAGGTGCGAATGTGCGTAGATTATCATGATCTGAATCGAGCAAGCCCTAAGGATAATTTTCCTTTGCCACACATTGATACGTTGGTGGATAATACAGCAAAACATTCTTTATTTTCTTTCATGGATGGTTTCTTGGGTTATAATCAGATAAAGATGGCTCCCGAGGATATGGAGAAAACTACTTTTGTAACAATGTGGAGAACGTTCTGCTATAAGGTGATGCCATTCGAATTGAAGAATGCTGGGGCAACATATCAGAGGGCAATGGTGATGCTATTCTATAGCATGATGCACAAAGAGATAGAAGTCTATGTCGATGATATGATTGCCAAAACTCGGGGGGAAAGAGAGCATGTTGGGAACCTCAAGAAGTTGTTTGAAAGACTAAGAAAGTTCCAGCTGAAGCTTAATCCAGCCAAGTGTACGTTTGGGGCTACCTCGGGAAAATTACTAGGCTTCATTGTTAGTGAGAGAGGTATTGAGGTTGATCCAGATAAGATAAAAGTCATACAAGAACCACCATCTCCGTGCACACAAAAAGAAGTCAAAGGATTTTTAGGGAGGTTAAACTACATTGCTCGGTTCATTGCTCAACTTACAAACCAGTGTGACCCAATTTTTCGAATCCTTTGAAAACAAAATCCTGGAGAATGGAACGAGGAGTGTCAAGTGGCTTTTGACAAGATAAAACAGTATTTGTCTAGCCCCCCGGTGCTAGTACCGCCAACTTTCGGAAAATCGTTAATATTGTATCTGATTGTGTTCGAAAACTCAATGGGTTGCGTACTGGGGCAACATGATGAGTCGGGGAAAAGAGAAAGAGCGATTTACTACCTCAGTAAGAAGTTCACAGGGTATGAAGCAAAGTACCCGTCAATTGAAAATTTCTGTTGTGCTTTGGTCTGGGTAGTTCGAAGGCTCAGACAATATATGTTGTATCATACGACGTGGTTAATTTCAAAGCTGGACCCAATAAAGTACATGATGGAATCACCTGCACTCTTAGGAAGAATGGCACGATGGCAGATCATACTATCGGAGTACGATATTGTCTATGTGAACCAAAAGTCAATAAAGAAGAGCGTAATAGCTGACTTCTTAGCAACTCGAAAAATGGAGGAATACGAGCCATTGAGATTTGATTTCCCAAACGAAGACTTGATGTGCATTACAGAAAAAAGTGTGAGTCGTCATGGAAGATGAGCTTTGATGGTGCATCAAATGCATTGGGGCATGGGATTGGAGCTGTCTTAGTGTCACCAGAAGGGAACCATTATTCGCCCACTGCCAGATTAAATTTCTTCTGTACCAATAACATAGCGAAATATGAGGCTTGCATCATGGGACTTCGTGCAGCTATTGAACGAAACATCAAAATCTTCAAGGTGTACGGGGACTCAGTGTTGGTGATTTACCAAATCCGTAGAGATTGGAAAGTGAGAGATTCAAAATTAGTTAAATATCACGATCTAGTTGTAGAACTGATTAAAGAATTCAAAGAAGTGACTTTTAGTTACTTCCCACGAGAAGAAAACCAATTGGCTGATGCCCTGGCCACTTTGGCTTCAATGTTCAAAGCGAACCGAGAAATAGAAATAATGCCTCTCTAAATAAGCATATATGAGGTCCCTGCACATTGTTTTAGCGTCGAAAAAGAGACAGATGGACGACCATGGTTCCATGATATTTTAAAATATGTCAAGAATCAAAGGTATCCCGAGCAAGCAAATGAGAACGACAACAGAACAATTAGAAGAATGGCAGTGGGATTTGTCCTTGATGGGGATATTCTGTACAAAAGAGGAAAAGATCAAGTGCTCCTAAGATGCGTGGATGCTATTGAAGCCAAAAAAATACTTAAAAATGTCCATAAAGGAATTTGTGGGACGCATGCCAATGGTTTCACTATGGCTAGGCAGATTATAAGACTTGGTTATTATTGGCTGACGATGGAAAACGACTGCATCAATTATGCACAAAAGTGCCACAAATATCAAATTTATGGCGATAAAATTCATGCAGCCCCTTCGCCCCTTCATGTCATGACTTCTCCGTGGCCTTTTTTTATGTGGGGCATGGATGTTATAGGGCCAATTTCCCCAAAAGCTTTTAATAGACACCGATTCATTTTTGTGGTCATAAATTACTTCACAAAATGGGTGGAAGCCGCTTCGTTTACTAATTTGACGAAGACTGCAGTTTGTAAGTTCTTAAAAAAGGAAATCATTTGTCGATATGGTTTGCCTGAGAGGATCATTTCAGATAATGCTTTAAATCTGAACAAAAAGATGATGAAAGAAGTGTGCGAGCAATTTCAAATAAAGCATCATAATTCCTAACCCTATCACCCAAAGATGAACGAAGCAGTAGAAGCGGCTAACAAAAATATTAAGAGGATTATTGGGAAAATGACCAAGACATATAAAGACTGGCACGAGAAGCTACCATTCGCTTTGTATGCATATCGCGCATCTATGCGGACATCTACGAGGGCAACTCCTTTCTCTCTGGTCTATGGAATGGAAACCCTGCTGCCCATCGAAGTTGAGATGCCCTCTCTACGAGTCTTAATGGAGTCGAAACTAGAAGAATCAGAATGGGTTCGAGCTCGATATGACCAGCTCAATCTTATCGAAGAAAAACGCTTGAAGGCAATTTGTCATGGACAGATGTACCAGAAGAGAATGATCACGGCCCATGACAAGAAGGTGTGGCCAAGAGAATTCCGCGAGGGAGAACTCGTATTGAGAAAGATTCTCCTAATACAAAAAGACTTTCGAGGGAAATGGGCACCAAATTGGGAAGGGCCATACGTCGTAAAGAAGGCTTTCTCGG
The DNA here is from genome assembly GCA_005393395.2 of Gossypium australe. Taxonomy (NCBI): domain Eukaryota; kingdom Viridiplantae; phylum Streptophyta; class Magnoliopsida; order Malvales; family Malvaceae; genus Gossypium; species Gossypium australe. Next base: position 16,999,131 of record CM016618.1, read on the forward strand.
GTGGAGCTTTGATTCTCACTGAGATGGATGGGAAGGAGCTACCTAATCCAGTGAACTCAGATGCCGTGAAAAAGTACTATGCCTAAAAAAAGAAAAGAAAAGAAAGAGAGATCAAGATGAAAACCCCAAAAAGGGCGTCTTAATAAACAAAAAGGATTAGGATGAAAACACGAAAGGGCGTCCTAATGAAGCAGATTTGGGGTTTAAAGAGCAAGGCGATTTGAACAGGGAGTCAAATGGCGAGATTACAATATTTGAAGCATTCTCGGAAGCTCGAAATCTTCTACAAAAGAAGCTTTGCTCGAAAAGATCCAGGATGAAGAAACGTGGAGAAGTTCATGCGTTGGATATCTAGAGCATTTGTGACAATTGAATCTGTTTTCCTTTCTTTATAATGTTTTCTTTATTGAACTATTCCTTGTCAATTTTCTTTGCTTGTTGCATTTGAAATAAATATGAATGTGAGGTATTTCTTTCGTACCTACCGTGCCATTGTCAAGCATATCATGTTTGGTTCATTTAAATAATAACTAGTGAAATGACATACTCTAAACAAAAGGAATGTTGAGCATTACCCGGATGAGAATTTGGTAAGTACAAGAGACTCAAAGCAAGGACAAAGTTCAACAGGGGGCAAAAGGGCGATATACAAGAAACGCAGATTACTCGTAAAGCTTGAAGACGGGTACAAAACCTAAAAGGAAAGTTAAGAATCGAAGCAATGAATGCAGGTCATCACGAAAATCATAACGAAAAGCGATATGTGACAAATAAGCCTAATGCGCATGGCATAGTCATGTAGGCATAAAAACATTTAAGACAAACACGTGCATATCATGATAACATCATGCATGACATATACAGGTACTCCAGTAGAGCAAGAGGTGTTGATGATAGCTGTACTAAATCAAGGAAAAAGAAGACATCTGAGTTCCACCAGATGATATGCTTTGAAATTCTGATTCCAAAAAAAAAAAAAATCAACTCATATTGCGAGAGATGAGTTGAGCCTCGGGTCACACGCTGAGGTATTTTTCAATTTCTGTTTTTCAAAAAAAATCAACTCATATTACGAGAGGTGAGTTGAGCCTCAGGTCACACGCTGAGGTATTTTTCAATTTCTGTTTTCCAAAAAAATCAACTCATATTGCGAGAGGTGAGTTGAGCCTCAGGTCACACGCTGAGGTATTTTTCAATTTCTGTTTTCCAAAAAAATCAACTCATATTGCGAGAGGTAAGTTGAGCCTTAGGTCACACGCTGAGGTATTTTTCAATTTCTGTTTTCCAAAAAAATCAACTTATATTGCGAAAGGTGAGTTGAGCCTCGGGTCACACGCTGAGGTATTTTTCAATTTCTGTTTTCCAAAAAAATCAACTCATATTGCGAGAGGTGAGTTGAGCCTTAGGTCACACGCTGAGGTATTTTTCAATTTCTGTTTTTTAGAAAAATCAACTCATATTGAGAGAGGTGAGTTGAGCCTCGGGTCACACGCTGAGGGGTTTTTCAATTTCTGTTTTTCAAAAAAAATCAACTCATATTGCGAGAGGTGAGTTGAGCTTCGGGTCACACGCTGAGGTATTTTCAATTTCTATTTTCCAAAAAAATCAACTTATATTGCGAGAGGTGAGTTGAGCCTCAGGTCACACACTGAGGTATTTTTCAATTTCTGTTTTTCAAAAAAATCAACTCATATTGCGAGAGGTGAGTTGAGCCTCAGGTCACACGCTGAGGTATTTTTCAATTTCTGTTTTTCAAAAAAATCAACTCATATTGCGAGAGGTGAGTTGAGCCTCAGGTCACACGCTGAGGTATTTTTCAATTTCTGTTTTTCAAAAAAATCAACTCATATTGCGAAAGGTGAGTTGAGTCTCAGGTCACACATTGAGGTATTTTAAATTTCTGTTTTTAAAAAAAAAATCAACTCATATTGCGAGAAGTGAGTTGAGCCTCGGGTCTCACGCTGATGTATTTTCAATTTCTGTTTTTCAAAGAAATCAACTCATATTGCGAGAGGTGAGTTGAGCTTCAGGTCATTCGCTGAGGTATTTTCAATTTTTGTTTTTTCAAAGATTAACTCATAATCCGAGAGGTGAGTGAGGTGAGTGACGCATGCCAAGCTATTTTCGATTTCTGTTTTTCAATAAAAAATAAAGAATAAAGATTGGATAATCGAACAAAATTTAGTGCTTTAATGTCTTTGCTCTATCCCTGTTTCACAGCGATGAGCAAAGAGGGAAAGCTGTAAGCACTAAATTTTGTCCAGCTCAACTATGTGTTTAATTTCCAAAATTAAAAAAAAATTTGAAAAAAAATTACAAAAAATAAAAATTGCATTTTGACCCCTAAACTTTCCTTAAATTGCATTTTGGCCTCTAAACTTTCTAAAATTATATTTTGACCCCTAATCTTTTTCAAAATTACACTTTGACCCTGCTACTTTCTCAAAATTATGTTTTGACCCCACAAGTTTTGCTGCGATTGCAATCTGGTCCTGTCAAAAAATCTTCAAAAAATTTGGCGGATTTGGGCACCTACCCTCCGTGATTTCCGGCCACCAGCCTAAGGGATGACCTTCCTTCCCCCTAGCCACCTAATACCTGCAAGAAACACACTATAAAAGAGGGAAATCAACCAAGCAAAGAAACCCCTAACATTCAAAAAAAGAGAACCCGAAAAAAAAAGAGAAAGGAAAAGAAGAGAAAAAGAAGAAGAAGAGAAGAGAGGAGAAGAAGGGGAAGGTGTTGTACTGCCGGCGAGGAAGCGGCGACGGCTTCGACGGCGGCGGCGGTTGGAGAAGAAGAAGAAAGAAGAAGAAGGAAGAAGAAGAAGGAAGGAGAAGAAGAAGGAAAAAGAAAGAAGAAAGAAGAAAGAAAAAAGAAAAAAGAAAAAAAAGAAAGAAAAAGAAAAAATATTTTTTTAACAGTCGGGCCGACCCGTCCGACCCGACCCGACCCGCGAAGACCCTCAGCAGGCCCAAGCCCGACGCACCAGCCCATCATCAAAAAAAAAAGAGAAAAAAATAGCAGGTCCAAATTAATAAAAAAGAAAAAAGGGAAAATGTGCACAAGCCCAACAAAGGCCCAAATTTCAGCAGCCCAAGCCTATAACTTTGGGCTTTGGTACATTCTCAACCCAATTTTTTAATCCACCTATTTAAATGTTGTTTCATTTTAATTAATTTAGCATTTTTAACTCTTTTTTTGAAGTATTATTGTGTGATTTTAGTTATAAATTTTAATTTTTAATAAATTCAAAAAAAAGGGGCAACGGATCGGTTTGACACTAAGCCGTTGATTTCATCGCTATGTTGGGTGAATATCATCGGTTTTTGTTAAATACGATACTCCCTTTTAAAAATAAAAAAATTTAAAAAATTTCTCAAGTTTTAAAAATTTTTGTGTTTTCAAAAAAATTCTAGTGTTTCAAAATTTTCGTGTTTTCAAAAAAAAAAATCTTGGGTTTAAAAAAAAAATTCTTGAGTTTCAAAAATTTTCGTGTTTTTAAAAATTTTTGTATTTAAAAAATTTTCGTGTTTTCAAAAATTCTCGTATTTTAAAATTTTCGTATTTTAAAATTTTCGTGTTTTCAAAAAAAAATTTGTGTTTCAAAAAAAATTGTGTTTTCAAAAATTTTCGTGTTTCAAAAATTTTCGTGTTTTCAAAAATTCTCGTGTTAAAATCGGATCACGATTAAATATTAAATTGAACTTGTATTTTTGAAAATTAAGACAACACGCGTTTAACGAGGTACCAATTTTGGGCGTTGCGAGGGTGCTAATACCTTCCTCGCGCGTAACCGACTCCCGAACCCTATTTTTCTCTGGAATTTTGACGCAGACCTAAACTCGGCCCTTTTTTTTTAAAAAATAAAAAAATAATTTTTCTTTTAAAAAAGATGATTTATTAGGTGTCCGATCACACCTAAAATACGATCGGTGGCGACTCCCTTTTTTAATAAAATCGAAACTCTGTTTTCAAATGTTCAATAATTTTATCAATTAGCACCCGTACTAAATTTTACGTCGCTACACCTATGCCGAGTCACGATGCTACCCATCAAAATTGATATTTGTTGGCAAAAAACAAGCAGTGTTAAAATTAGTTTCAACCGCTTTAAGTATCGAAAAAGAACAAGACAAAAAAACGATGAACACAGAATGTGTTTATACAGTTTGTTTTCCCTACATCTGCAGGGACTTGTTCAATATTCACTATGTTAGCACCTTGTACAACAAATGATTTCAACCTCTAACACACACCAGATTAGACTTTTCGTTTTTATACTTAAGATCCAAACAACTCTCCTATGAGTTCTCCCCCTGAAAAATGACATTAACCAATCACATGATTATTCACTCAAAAATGTACTCAAAAGAAACGTTCCTCAATAAACAAAATAAAGTGCTCTTAATTTAGTATAAAACTTATACAAGTCTCCACAATATATAAGTAATTTAGACATGCTAGTATACCATATCAAATACAATCAATCTTCCCTTGAAACTAACATGATAATATGCATAAGTAATACCTTCAAAATGGCTCAGGATAAGTCTTGAATCTTCAATATATACTTCCAAGTTCTACCTAATTCGATTTGATCCATCAAACTTGAGAAGTTAGTCCTTTTATCCAAATTCAAATCAATCTCCAAGATATGTTACTAACTGTAATTTAGATATTAAGAATAGACTAACTGTTATCCAAAGTATGAACAAGAGTCGTAGTGTTAAAATTTGTTAATTTAAAGATGGCAAGTTTTCTAAGTAAGTAGTACCAATCAATTGACATTGGTCTAGCCACTACTTAAAAACGGTCTCAACAAAAATATTCAAATTTAAATATTATTTAAATCACATTAAATTTAAAATTTTTGAATTTGTGATATTATCACTTATTATCTCAAAATAAAAATGATTTAGCTTTACCGATTGAGTTTTAATTCGATTGATTTAGGCATTGTTATTAGTGTAGGGGGACGTGGGTTCGAATGCGCCGAAATATTATTAAAAAAAACATATATGATAATAACCTACAATAAAATTAATGAGTTATACTTTTATTTAGTAATTTATTATATATTTTGACTTCATATTTCAGTACTCAATCCTGATTTACAAATCTTTTATTCAATTCCACGACTTAACCACGTTAAAGGCAAAAAAGGGGAGAGAAACTATAGGGTGGTAAGGGAGAGGAGGAAAGACCAACCGATTAGAAACAGGAATTAAGTCAACAAAGGAAATTAACCCCCTGTATTGAAATGAATAACAACATTGAATTGGTAGAAACCATCCAATTCCTTCTGCTGTTCAATGAACTCCCTCCTTCAGCTTTTAGAGAATAATAAATATAAAAGGAAAATATGAGCACAACACAAATATTGCTACCAACATAAAACAAATATAGAAATAATAATGTTACTATCGAAACCTTTTTCTCACGTCCCGACTTTTATTTTAAAATAAAGACGAATTCGCCACCGATCCTTTTTATTAAGGATCACCTCGAAATTTAATCATTTTAATAAAAGGGTAAAATTACTAAAACGATGATTTTCGATCTACAAAATCCAGGAAGTAGATTTGGGAGTCGGATACGTACGAGGAAGGATTAGCATCCTCATAACGCCCAAAATTAGTATCCAGTTGATTACTTGATGGCTTAGTGTCGAAAATCGAGAATTCGAGAAGAATTTAAAATGCAACCCTGACATGATGTTATTCGATGATATTAAAAATATCATTATCTAAATCAAATCTTATGTAGAAGGCTCTTATATTTCGAGTCAACCAAGAATAAGGGTTGTGTCTCGTAAGTTAATGGCACAACATCTTGAATCCCCGAGAATAAATAGCATTTATCGTCTAATTATTATTTAGACCTTATAAGTTTTGATCTTAATAAGAATGTTCAATTACATTGGTTCGAGGACAAGGTCATACCTTGTGAGTTAGGGGCATAACTTCTCGAGTCCCTAGATAAAGGACATTGCCTCGATTTTAAAGACTACTTATGCATTGCGCGAAACCAATGCTACACTAATGCTACATGCGATTAACTTATTTGAGCGTGGTACAAAACGAACAAGTGTATGTAAGCATAATATACAATAAAATAATGGCAAAAATAAAATAGTTACATAGATGCAAATGAAATAATATTATAATAAAATAATAAAATGATTGTAGTAACGGTAATGAGGGTAAAATAGTCAATGACGTTAATAATAACATGATAATAATAATAGTAATAATAATAATTATAACCATGACATAATTAACACCATATTTAATGACAAAAATAAAAAAAATATAACCACTCAAGAATGAAAATAAAAATTGAATAATTTAAAGGGAAAAAAATGTAAATAGTCATAAATTAAAAGTGTTGGAAATTAAAAAGCAGAAACTAAAGGGGGTGAATTAAATAAATAAAGGACTAAATTGAGACTAAATGAAACTGAAAGTATAAATGACAAGAAAAATAAAAAAGGATAAATTAAAATAAATTAAAATGTAGGGATAAAAAAGACAATTATCCTAATCCTCTGAACACGTGTCACTCCCCAAAGGGTCAATGATCAGAGGTCCAAAATTTAAAAAAAATAAATTAAATGGTGGAATTTAAAAAGAAAAAAAAATCAAAATCAAGACAACATTAAAAGTGCCTAAAAGCAGAATGACCTAGGCAGCAATTATCCCATCCCTAAAAAAACACGCAGATCATGAGGGGATCCAAGTTGAGTCTTTGGGTTATATAAAAACGACGTCTTTTTGGGGCTTCTGAAAGCAAGCCAAAATGGCATCGTGTCGCACACCCTATTTAAGTTAAAAAAAATTTGAAAAAAAATATTTGTGCTCTGTTTTTTTTTTTAAACTTCCTTCATTTTTTTTCTCTTAATAGCCCCCAGGCTAGTCATAGGGACAGTGGGTCTTCGCCATGGCTGTCGGTCATCAGCAATAGAGATTGCCACCTTTGATGGCCGGAGTTCCCAAAAGTCCCTCTTTTGAGCCCTTTAATGCGTAGAACGCATATATGGGGTTAGAATCCCCAGAAACCCAGTCAAAACTCAACAGAAAGCAAAGAAACCTTTCGGTTTCTCCCTTTCCGATGAGGTCCTCGACGAATCCTAATGGATTTAGAGGCCTTTTAAGTTGGAGAGGGCAACCCACGATGGCGGTGAAGTGTCAACAGGTTAAAACCTAAATTTTTTCGATTTTTTTTAAAAAAAATATCTTTTAATATATTTTTGTTCTATTTTCTTCCTTCTTTCTATTTCATTGTTGTTAAAAAAAATTACAAGGGGTTCAGGCTTTTATAGCTGAATTAATTACAATATTTCGTTTTTGTTTTTCTTTCTCTTTGTTTCTCTGTTCTCTGTCTCTTTCTTTTTTGCAGGTAGCATGGTGGTGGCAACGGAGGCCGAGTCAATGGCAGTGGGAGCTGCGCCCTTTGCCATTTTGGTGAAATAGTGGTAGAGGGTAGTCCTAGGGGCGCGGGTAACATCAGGCTCCTCAGGTGGTGTGCCTGCTAACGTGGTGAGGGCCGCGGCCGAAGGGTTCTGATGGGATTAGAGTTTTTGGTTTAGGTTACGGTGTTTGGGTAATTGAGTTGGTTTGAGGTTTGGGCTTGTATGGGCTTAGGTTATTGGGTATTAGGTAATTGGGTAAGCAGATGGGTTTATATTTGGGCTTTGGTTTTTATTTATTTATGTAAAATGGACTTTTGATAATTAATAGACTTTTTTGTTTATTTATTTATTTGTTTTTATTTTTTGGGGGGCCGACAAAATTGGGCCTTACAGTTACATTTACCATGCACAAGAAGCATGAACACTGATAGCGTCGGCTATAAATACAAATATAAAGTGCTGGGCTATTAGGCTAAATAACAATACATATATAAGCAAACAAACAAACTTGAGATTCAATCCCAACCTAATAGAATAATGCAGCATAAGCTAAGGTTGTTCCTGCCTCTAGGCAACAGTAGTGGAAGCACGGTAAAGACTTGGAACTAGGACAAGATCATTTTTCCTTCTCACAGTTATACCAAACATCTCAGTCATGTCTATATCTTCCTGCTTCATTCCCCTTGGTAGCTTCCAATCAAAATGGAACAACAATTGAGCAAGTGGTAGCTCTACATTTGGCAGAGCAAATAATATGCCTGGGCATACCCTCCTTCCAGCCCCAAATGGGATGAACTCGAAATTTGTCCCTATGAAATCAACTGAACTGTTGACAAACCTTTCAGGCTCAAACTTTTCAGGCTCAACCCAATGATTAGGATCTCTCCCGATTGCCCACGCGTTCACAATGACTCTGGTCTTTGCAGGTATTTCAAATCCATTAACCACACAAGTCTTCATACTTTCTCTTGGAATCAATAAAGGTATAACAGGGTGCAGTCTTAAGGTTTCTTTTATAACACACTTGAGATATTTAAGTTGATGAATGCCCGTTTCATCTACATTTCCTTTGCCTTGGAATACCTGCCTTACCTCTGCTTGTGCTTTTGTCATAACTCTTGGGTTTTTAATCATTTCCGACAATGCCCATTCTACAGCTCCTGCTGATGTCTCACTTCCGCCACTGAAAATGTCCTAAAACAACATAATAAATAACATCATGGCCATTAAAATTTGTGGACAACTACCAAAATCCAGGTCAATGTAATAAAAGAAAATGGACTCACTAAGATGACGGCTTTGACGTTGTTATCAGTCAAGGGAAATTCGCCATCCTTCTGAATCCTTAAAAGAACATCAACCAGATTTTCCTTGTTTTCATCTTTACTTCTGCCTTTTGCTCTACTTTCTATGTGATCGTTAACAATATTCCCAAGTATCATGTCAGCTTCTCCATGAATCTTTTCAACTTTATGCTTTAGACCCAAAACAGTATCCAGGAATTTAAGTGAAGGAAAAAATTGGGAAATAAAGAAACCAGAATTCACCTTGGACTCCTCTGTAATAACTGATATGAAGGCTTCTTGATCTTTGCATTTCTTGCCAAAGGCTGCCCTCGCTGTAATGCCATAACTCAGTGAAAAGACTTTGTGGCTCAGATTCACAGACGATCCTTCATTTGATTTTATGGTTTCGACGAGATTCAGCACTTCCTCTTCTCTTATGGATTGGAAGGAAGCGACCCGAGTCGCATTCAGAAGCTCCGATGTGCAAATTTTTCGCAGATTTCTCCAATAGTTTCCATATGGTGAAAAGACAATATCAGTGCACCCGTAAGTTAAAATCTTAGCCGAAGCGAGAACAGGCCTATTAGCAAAGACAATATCATGGGTTTTCATAATCTCTTTAGCCATTTCTGCAGAAGAAACTACGACAGTGGAAATTTGACCGAGTTGCAGGTGCATGATGGCACCATATTTCGTAGCCAAGTCACGTAGGGTGCGATGGGGTAGACCAGGACCGGCGAGCTGGTGCAGATTTCCGATCAAAGGTAATTTCCGTGGCCCTGGAATCAACCCTTGAGTTAAATTCTTAGCTTTAGATTTCCTAATATTAGTGATTGCTGCCATAAACAAAACCAGGAAGAAGGTGATGAGGAGCTGGAATAAGGATATCTGCAACTCCATTGTTAGTTAGTAACATAAAGAAGACGAGCTCGAAAGAAAGATATCAAATGAACTGATTTGTTCTTCTTCTTCTTTGGGGGGAAATAAGGCTAAAATTACAGGTAACGTGTCTTTTCATTTACCGGTATGATTTCAAATTATTCCCACATTTTTTAGTCAATCATTTGCAGCACTGACCCCCACCATCACATTATTTTAGACATTCTTTCAGAGACATGTTTAAATATTTATTTTGAAGGATTATATTTAAAAATTTATTTGATTTTAGAAAAATTAAAATAAAAAATTTAAATTGAAATGGAATAGGGTGGAGTGAGCCAGGTATGAATGCATCAACATTCATAGAAATAGTAGTGATTTTCAAGATTATATATATATATATATAGTAGAACAGACAAGTGATGGAGCAAAACATGGTAATTATAGAGTGGATTTAGCATTATCTGTCCTGTCTCGCTCTATTACCATCCCTAATCTTACTCATTTTGATATTAATGTATAAGTAACTGTGTAATTTAAAACATTTATAATAAAAAATATAATTTTTAATTTGTATCAAAAATTTTCAATTTAAATTTAAACTTAAATTCTCAAATTTTAACCCATGAAAATGCGAATCAAATTCATCCTTATTGAATGAGTTTGTGTATCTTTTTTGACTTCAAATCATAAAAAGTTAAATTCCATTGAGCTAAAAAAAGGTGATAAAAATATATCATGTTTTTTCTCAAATAAAAATTATTTATGTATATAATTATTGTAAAAATAAAATAAAATATTAAAATGACACACTATTTTTAAAATTTTTATATAATTAAATAAAAATTGAAAAATGAGATCCAATTTAACATAAACACAACAGATATGTTATATAAACAGTTTTAGGATAGACTTAAAAAATAAATATGTGATATAAATATTTTGAAAAATATATGCTATATAAACATTTTAATAATAAAATTACATGGCTGAACTTTTTTTTTTTGTTAAAAAATAGTTCTCCACAAGAAAAAACTGTAATTTACATGGTTACCTAAACTTACTACTAATTTATCCAAAGCTCAAATCCACTTACTATGTTGGTTTCCAAACACATAATATGTGTGTGTTTAAATACATCCAAAATTTATCTCTTTCACATAATTAAGCTCAGATATGATTTAGCTATATATGGGTTTAAGCTTTTATTTTCTCTTGGTTACTTGCATTTGTTTTGGTTACTATTTTAGGAAATTGTGCTACCGAGCTTAGAAGTAGTAACATTGTTTCATTAAAAATAACAATTTTGTGAAAATAGTTATATCTGAAATAATTATTTTCAAAATAAGGTTTCAATTAAGAACAAGTGCCTTTTAGTGTAGCTATCATTTCAGAATAGCTCATTTTTTAGATAATAAAGATTTGGAACAACTCTTGTGAGGAGCGACTGTGTTATCAAAGATCGACTTGCAATTTGGTTATTAGCAATTGAAGGTGAAGGAATCCATTGTGTCGAATGCAGCCTTTAAGATGAGATATGGGCACTACAAATTTTTGGTGATGCCCTTTGGTTTGACGAATGCACCTGCTGTTTTTATGTTCCTAATGAATTGATTATTTCTCAAATACTTGGATCGATGTGTCATAGTATTTATTAATGACATTTTTGTGTATTCGTGAACTGAGCAAGAAGATGATACACATCTGCGAACTGTGCTACAAATACCGCGAGTGAAGCAACTGTTTGCAAAGTTCAGCAAGTATGAGTTTTGGCTAAAACAAGTTGCTTTTATAGGGCACATAATTTTAGCTAGAGGAGTTTGCGTAGACCCAAAAAAGATTTAAGCCATTATGAATCGGAGATCGCCAAGGAACATGATTGAAGTGCGAAGCTTTTTAGGCTCGTAGGTTACTATCGCAGGTTTGTTGAAAGGTTCGCCAGTATAGCAGCACCCTTGACAAAGCTGCCTTAGAAGAGAGAGGAGTTTGTTTGGACAAAAGAAAGATAACAAAGCTTTGATAAGCTTAAAGAGATCCTCACTAAAGCACCCGTGTTGACACAACTAGAACCAGGAAAGGAGTTTGTGGTTTACAGTGATGCCTCTCACACAGGGTTTGTATGCGTACTAATGCAAGAAGGGAAAGTGGTAGCAATGGTGTTTGCATTGAAAGTTCATGAGTGTATGTGATATACTAAGCTGTGAACTCATATGTTTAATAGCCTTGCATGCATGATCTTTTTAACTATGAAGTCTTTTATGTATGCATGAACCCTACTAAAGTTCAATAGCCTTGCATGCATGATCCTTTTAACTGCTAAGTCTTTTATGTATGCGAGCCTATGTGATATACTAAGCTGCGAAATCTTATGTTTTCTATTACTCGAACTATGATGATGTTTGACAATAGTCTAAGTTGTGTCGAGAACTCTTAAGTACATTGTTATGAGACATGTGAACCTCCTTATGATGTTTGTGTAGCTCGCATGTTTGCTTACTGTTTCTACTGTTGTATTTTGAGTTAGCAAAAATTTTACTAAGACTAAAGTGGTGTGTTAGAGGTTAAGTTGGAAGTTAATGAAGAGTCACTACGGTGGGTAATGTAGCTCGCCAAATCCGAGTCGAAATTTCTAGGCCGAGTTTGGGTTGTTCCAATGATGACTTGGTCGCGAGATAATTACCACCGGGTGATTTACCCCATAAACCTTCTTGGTTGATCCTTCTTCTGACGCGCACACATATTTTCTTTCTAGGCTCTCAGTATGCTCAAAGAATTATAACTCCTTATTGTCCATCAGATTTTGTACCAAGGCCCTAAATTTGTTGCATTTTTGGATCTCAAGACCCTCTTCATTTTGGAACTCACAGTAGTTCCTTGCTCCTCTGGGCCTTTCTCCTAAGTCTTGTGTGATTAATCTTCCTTCTACCATATTCTTCCAAACCCATTTCAGCGAGGTTTTTACCTCTGCTACATTCACATTAGTTCTTTTCCCACCATTCTCGACTATCGCGTTTACCCCTTTATCTGAATGACTGGGTAACGGATTTCCTACCACATTAGGTCCTGTGGGGTCATCGAATTTTACTATACCTGCCTCTATGAACCTTTCAACTATCTTTTTGAAGGCAGTGCAGTTCTCAATCGAGTGTCCCGCGATTCCCGCATGGTATTCGCATTGATCGTTTGCGTCATACCACTTAAGGAATGGAGGTTGCAGAGGTTTCAGATAGAAAGGGGGATACCATGTGTGCATCGAACAAATTTTGGTACAGTTTCCTATATGTCATCGGAATCAGCGTGAATTGCATTCTTTCTGTGTTAGGCTTTGGGTTGGAATCTTGCCTTGGGGGGCCTTGATAGCTGGTAGTCAATGTCCTCGACTGGCTTACAGTGACTGGCTTTGAATAAACCTTATTGTACACGCTCGCATTGTTCACCTCGTTTTCCTTCCTTCTCGGGGTTGGTCTCTTGGTGCTTTCTCCTGCTTCAATCCTCCCGTATCTTATCGTGTTTTCTATCATCTCTCCAGTCATCACTATATCTGAAAAGCTTTTAGTAGCGTTTCCCAACATGTGGTTGATGAATGGGGCCTTCAAAGTATTGATAAAGAACATGGTCATTTCTTTCTCTATGAGAGGTGGTTGGACTTACGTTGCTACCTCCCTCCACCGTTAGGCATACTGCCTAAAGCTCTCACTTGATTTCTTTTTAATATTCTGTAGCGTGATTCTGTCGGGTGCCACGTCCATTACATGACCATATTGTTTCATAAAAGCTTGAGTCAAGTCCTTCCATAAACCAATTTGGGCGTGACTCAGCTGGTTATACCACTTGGCCGCAGATGCGATTAGGCTGTCTTAAAAACGATGGATTAACAGCTGGTCATTGTTGACGTATCATGTCATCCTCCGACAGAACATCATAATATGAGCTTCAGGGCAGCTAGTCCTATTATACTTCTCGAACTCCGGAGTCTTAAACTTTGGCGGGAGTACCAAGTCAAGGACTAAGCTTAAGTCTTTTGCGTCGATTCCGCAATGATAATTGGCATTCTCCATTGTCCTAAACTTCCCTTCCAACCATCGGCACTGGTCCTCAAGTTGTTTTGGCAGATCCCTCCTCGTTTTCTCCATCTCTGCCACATCGTCAATATCCGGGACAACGGGATTAATTGGACTATCCCCTGGGTTAGAACCTGAGCCCGTTGGAAAGTTTATCGGTGCCAATGCACCCACTTGATATTGGGATCTAATAGTGACATGTACTCTTTGCGGATACACTTCTGGTTGTGCTTGAGTGTTTGTTGGGGTAAAACCCTGAGGATAGGCAGGCTATTCATTGTCATCACCAGGATTGGTTACGGGGCTCTTTCCTTTATCAGGCCCTCCATTCATCAGCCGAGCCAATTGGTTTATCATGTTTCTTTGGGATTCCAGCATCTGATCCCTCATGTCTTGTTGCATTTTAGTCAATTGTTCTTGCATTTGATCTTGCATATCCCTTTGCATCTGTTCTAATCTTTCTAGTATCTGATCCATTGCTTTCGTTTTGCGACGGGTATTGTAGCGATATGTAGTTGGTGGATTTTCGTTGGTTTCCAGGGTAACTGTCATAATTTTAATTAATTAGGATCTTTTTATGTAATTTAATGCAAATGATGTAATGTAATGCAAATGAATGAGATGAATGCAAAAAGAAACGTTGATTTTGATTCAATTTTATTAGATTAACTTTACTAGACAAAAAATTTCTTTACATAGAGCGAATAATTACATATACGAGTTCGCCCTAATACCCAAAGCCTTGACTTTCTTAAGATTTATAATAAAAAAATTATAATTTTTAATTTGTATTGAAAATTTTCAATTTAAATTTAAACTCAAATTCTCAAATTTGAACCAATAAAAATGCGAATCAAATTCATCCTTATTGAATGAGTTTGTGTATCTTTTTTGGTTAAATTCCATTGAGCTAAAAAATGGTGATAAAAATATATCATGTATTTTTCTCAAATAAAAACTATTTATGTATATAATTATTGTAAAAATAAAATAAAATTTTAAAATGACACACGTATTTTTTTTATATAATTAAATAAAAATTGAAAAATGGGATCCAATTTAACACAAACACAACAAATATGTTATATAAACAGTTTTAGGATAGACTTAAAAAATAAACATGTGATATAAATATTTTGAAAAATATATGCTATATAAACATTTTAATAATAAAATGATATTTCCATATTTAAAAATTTAATGTATTTTACTATTATATATAACTATTTATTAATAATTAAAAATAAATTTTTAAAATTTTAAAATAAATAAATCACATGCCATGGGACACTTACAAACATAAAGTCAAATTGAATTTCCATTCAATATTTTGGGCTTTTAAAAATGGAAAATCCAATTTGACTACACCCCCCAAAAAAAAAAATTGTGTGGCTAGAATTCATTTTTGCCAAGGTTTTTGAATTAAATTCTGCATATTTCTGAATCCTTCTTACATGGCTGAACTTTTTTTTTGTTAAAAAATAGTTTTCCACAAGACAAAAACTGTAACTTATATGGTTACCTAAATTTACTACTAATTTATCCAAAGCTCAAATCCACTTACTATGTTGGTTTCCAAACACATAATTTGTATGTGTTTAAATACATCTAAAATTTATCTATTTCACATAATTAAGCTCAGATATGATTTAGCTATATGGGTTTAAGCTTTTATTTTCTTTTGGTTACTTGCATTTGTTTTGGTTACTATTTTAGGATATTGTGCTACCGAGCTTAGAAGAAGTAGTAACATTGTTTCATTAAAAATAACAATTTTGTGAGAATAGTTATATCCGAAACAATTATTTTCAAAATAGGGTTTCAATTAAGAACAAGTGCCTTTTAGTGTAGCTATCATTTCAGAATAGCTCATTTTTTGGATAACAAAGATTTGGAACAACTCTTGTGAGGAGCGACTGTATTATCAAAGATTGACTTGCAATCTGGTTATTAGCAATTGAAGGTGAAGGAATCTATTGTGTCGAATGCAGCCTTTAAGATAAGATATGGGCACTACAAATTTTTGGTGATGCCCTTTGGTTTGACGAATGCACCTGCTGTTTTTATGTTCCTGATGAATTGATTATTTCACAAATACTTGGATCGATGCGTCATAGTATTTATTGATGACATTTTTGTGTATTCGTGAACTGAGCAAGAAGATGATACACATCTACGAGCTGTGCTACAAATATTGTGAGTGAAGCAACTATTTGCAAAGTTCATCAAGTATGGGTTTTGGCTAAATCAAGTTGCTTTTATAGGGCACATAATTTTAGCTGGAGGAGTTTGCGTAGACCCAAAGAAGATTCTATTGCTTGAAGGCATTTCCCGAGTCCTTTTCCTGGTAAGGCTCCTTTCTCGACTGTCATTTGCAGGCCCATCGTTGTGGATTTGGATATTTTGGGCATAGGGATCTTGTTGCCTTCGACGACGAAGGTTGCGTTGACAAATTCCAATGATCGAAAGGAACATTCTATTGCTTCATCGTTTGCCCCTATGTATGGGGCGTAACTGGTAACAGATGTAACGATGTCTTCCTCCACGTTTATTGTGACCAATCTACCTTCAGTTACCAATTTTAACTTTTGATGTAGTGATGACGGCATTGCCCCTGCCGAATGAATCCAATGTCTCCCCAACAGGCAATTGCAGGAAGGCTTGATGTCCATCACCAAGAAGTCCACCTCATATGTATTTGGACCAATCTGAAGAGGTATATCGATCTTTCCCATAACCCTTCTTTCAGTATCATCGAATGCTCTCACAATATTTTGTCACGTTTTCATATGGGAGCTATCCACGGGCAACCTATTTAGCGTGGATAAGGGCAAGACATTCAGGGCTGATCCATTATCAACTAACACCCCTGGCAGCGTATATCCCTTGCAGCGTGTGGTTATGTGTAGAGCCTTTGTAGATCCCATGCTTTCGGGCGGTATTTCATCGTCGTTAAAGAAGATGAAATTATCGGCACTGATGTTATTGACCAGACAATCGAGCTTGTTGACAGATATATCATCCGCAACATATGTTTCGTTCAACACTTTCATCAATGCACTACGGTGCGCCTCTGAGCTCAAGAGCAAGGCCAGTACCAATATGCGAGCCAGCTGCTTGTGCAATTGCTCCACAACACTGTACTCGCTGTGCTTTAGGAATTTTAGGAACTCTTTAGCCTCTTTTTCTGTCACCGGCTCATTGACAGGCGATTCAGGTACGATCGTCTTTTCTTTCTTTTGCTCAACCATCACGGATTTTCCTTTAACCGGTTCTGCCTTTGCGTTCGGGGTATAATGCCTTCCGCTGCGTGTAAAGAAACCCACGTCTTGACCTTCCTCCAAAGTATTAGCCGGGTTCTCCTCTCCCGGGATCATCACATTACAGTCATAATTCCACGGAACCCTTTTACTGTCCTTATAGGGGAAAGCTACAGGCTTCTGGATTATGACATTTGGCGAGATTGGTACTCCAACTTCACTAACTCTTGGTCACGAGATAATTACCACCGGGTGATTGACCCCATAGACCTTATTGGTTGATCCTTCTTCTGACGCGCACACATCTTTTCTTTCCGGGCTCTCGGTATACTCAAAGAATTATAACTCCTTATTGTCCACCAGATCTTGTACCAGGGCTCTAAATTTGTTACATTTTTGGATCTCATGAC
The DNA here is from genome assembly GCA_005393395.2 of Gossypium australe. NCBI lineage: Eukaryota > Viridiplantae > Streptophyta > Magnoliopsida > Malvales > Malvaceae > Gossypium > Gossypium australe. Next base: position 17,016,441 of record CM016618.1, read on the forward strand.
CCTCTTCATTATGAAACTCACAGTAGTCCCTTGCTCCTCTGGGCCTTTCTCCTAAGTCTTATGTGATTAATCTTCCTTCTACCATCTTCTTCCAAACCCATTTTTTAGTTAATCATTTGCAGCACTGACCCCCATCATCACATTATTTTAGACATTCTTTAAAAGGCATGTTTAAATATTTATTTTGAAGGATTATATTTAAAAATTTATTTGATTTTGGAAAAATTAAAATAAAAAATTTAAATTGAAATGGAATAGGGTGGAGTGAGCCGGGTATGAATGCATTTCAAGATTATATATATATATCTATAGTAGAACGGACAAGAGATGAAGCAAAGCATGGTAATTATAGAGTGGATTTAGCATTATCCGCCCCGTCTCGCCCCATTACCATACCTAATCTTACTCATTTTGATATTAATGTATAAGTAACTATGTAATTTAAAACATTAATAATAAAAAAATATAATTTTTAATTTGTATCGAAAATTTTCAATTTAAATTTAAACTTAAATTATAAAATTTGAACCCATAAAAATGCGAATCAAATTCATCCTTATTGAATGAATTTGTGTATCTTTTTTGACTTCAAATCATAAAAAGTTAAATTCCATTGAGCTAAAAAAACGTGATAAAAATATATCATGTTTTTTTCTCAAATAAAACTATTTATGTATATAATTATTGTAAAAATAAAATAAAATATTAAAATGACACATGTATTTTTAAAATTTTTATATAATTAAATAAAAATTGAAAAATGAGATCCAATTTAACACAAACACAACAAATATGTTATATAAACAGTTTTCGGATAGACTTAAAAAATAAATATGTGATATAAATATTTTGAAAAATATTTGTTATATAAACATTTTAATAATAAAATTACCTGGCTGAACTTTTTTTGTTAAAAAAATAGTTTTCCACAAGAAAAAACTGTAATTTACATGGTTACCTAAACTTACTACTAATTTATCCAAAGCTCAAATCCACTTACTATGTTGGTTTCCAAACACATAATTTGTGTGTGTTTAAATACATCCAAAATTTATCTATTTCACATAATTAAGCTCAGATATGATTTAGCTATATATGGGTTTAAGCTTTTATTTTCTCTTGGTTACTTGCATTTGTTTTGGTTACTATTTTAGGAAATTGTGCTACCGAGCTTAGAAGAAGTAGTAACATTGTTTCATTCAAAATAACAATTTTGTGAAAATAGTTATATCCAAAACAGTTATTTTCAAAATAGGGTTTCAATTAAGAACAAGTGCCTTTTAGTGTAGCTGTCATTTCAGAATAGCTCATTTTTGGATAACAAAGATTTGGAACAACTCTTGTGAGGAGCGACTGTGTTATCAAAGATCGACCTGCAATCTGGTTATTAGCAATTGAAGGTGAAGGAATCTATTGTGTCGAACGCAGCCTTTAAGATAAGATATGGACACTACAAATTTTTGGTGATGCCTTTTGGTTTGATGAATGCACCTGCTGTTTTTATGTTCCTGATGAATCGATTATTTCACAAATACTTGGATCGATGTGTCATAGTATTTATTGATGACATTTTTGTGTATTCGTGAACTGAGCAAGTACACATCTATGAACTGTGTTACAAATACTGCGAGTGAAGCAACTATTTGCAAAATTCAGCAAGTATGAGTTTTGGCTAAAACAAGTTGCTTTTATAGGGCACATAATTTTAGTTGGAGGAGTTTGCGTAGACCCAAAGAAGATTTAAGCCATTATGAATCGGAGTTCGCCAAGGAACATGATTGAAGTCCGAAGCTTTTTAGGGCTCGTAGGTTACTAGAGCAGGTTTGTTGAAAGGTTCGCCAGTATAGCAACACCCTTGACAAAGCTGCTTTAGAAGAGAGAGGAGTTTGTTTGTACAAAAGAAAGATAACAAAGCTTTGATAAGCTTAAAGAGATCCTTACTAAAGCACCTTCGTTGACACAACTAGAATTAGGAAAGCAGTTTGTAGTTTACAGTGATGCCTCTCACACAGGGCTTGGATGCGTACTGATGCAAGAAGGGAAAGTGGTAGCAATGGTGTTTGCATTGAAGGTTCATGAGTGTATGTGATATACTAAGCTGTGAACTCATATGTTTAATAGCCTTGCATGCATGATCTTTTTAACTATGAATTCTTTTATGTATGCATGAACCCTACTAAAGTTCAATAGCCTTGTATGCATGATCCTTTTAACTGCAAAGTCTTTTATGTATGCGAGCCTATGTGATATACTAAGCTGTGAAATCTTATGTTTTCTATTATACGAACTATGATGATGTTTGACAATAGTCTAAGTTGTGTCGAGAACTCTTAAGTACATTGTTATGAGATAATTCGAACTTGCTTATGATGTTTGTGTAGCTCGTATGTTTGCTTACTGTTTCTACTATTGTATTTTGAGTTAGAAAAAAAAATTTACTAAAACTAAAGTGGTGTGTTGGAGGTTAGAAAATTCCCAAACATATGAGTACTATGAATACATATGAGTTGTCAAAGTAAGGATATTTGGTTGATGGTTGTGTGATGGTTGATGATAATAAGTACTATGAATGGTAAATTGATGATTTGTGGATAGGGTGTGCTTGGGAAAATTTGGCCAAATAATGCATCTTTGATAATGGTCATTTTGATGATTTGAGAATATAAGGTTTGGTATGAATTTTAGATAGCATATTGAGGTACTTAGGTGCCTTGAATTGGTTAGTATTGAAATGGTAAGATTTAAACTTGGCTTGGTTGTTTTGGATGGTATATTATGCTATGGTTTGGTGTCATTTGTATAGGTGAAGATGTGTACCAAATGGGGTGGAAAAATGGCTTGGTAAATAGCCTATTTTTGTCCACACGGGCATGTGTCTCAGTCGTGTGTGACACACGGTCATGTTACATGGTCGTGTGTCCCCTGGTGTTGATATTGAAATGAAGTCAGTATGCTCTACACGGTCTCACACACGGGCGTGTGATCGGCCGTGTGGCACAAGTCAATATACCCCCTAATTGGCACACGGCCTAGCACACGGTGGTGTGACTTGGTCGTGCTGCATAAGTTAATATACCCTACAAGTTTGGCACAGCCTATCACACGGGCGTGTGTGGCCACTTCGAAGGGCACATGGGCTAGACACACGAGCGTATGGTTGGCCATGTTACCTAAGTCAGTAACCTCACTTATTTGGACACGGGTAGAACATAGGCTGGGACACGGCCATGTGCTCCCATTTCGAATGTTCACACGGCCTGTGACACGGGTGTTTCTGGTGGCCATGTGAGACACACGGCTTGGTCACACAGGCGTGTGTCCCCTATTTTGGGGAAAAATTTTGTAAGTGTTGAAAAATTTCCCAACTTATCAGTTTAGTCCCGAACTACTCTGAATGTATGTTTAAGGCCTCGTAGGTTCGGTTAACGAACAATATGATTGATTGTGATTAAATTGTATTTGAATTGATAAGTGGTGTATGAAATGTATGTTTAAAAGTGTTGCAAGTCTGGTAATGCTCCGTAACCCTATTCTAACGGTGAATACGGGTGAGGGGTGTTACAAGCTGTGTACAAGGATGATGCCGTGTAATACAGGGTCACATGGTCATGTTGCCAGGTCGTATAACAAACTCTGGCCATGTGGACCTAATTGTAAAACTTTAAACATTCACACAGTTATGTGGCTAGACCGTATGGGAGACTGGGACCGTGCCAAAAGTCCTATATCTAAATTACCAATAACACACAGCCATGTCAACCAACCGTGTGTGGCACTCAGCCGTGTGGCAATCCGTGTGACATAAAGAATGGCCATTTTGTAACACCCCTAACCCGTATCCGTCACCGAAACAAGGTTACGGAGCGTTACCAAAACTTTCAAAACATTTTCAAATAATTCATAACAATTATTATTCATTTCCTGAGATTTATTCATAATGTCCCTTAAATGGACCCTCGAGGCCCAATATGAGCATTAGAATCGAGTCGGGACTTAATGGAAAACTCTAAGAATTTTGCAAGAAATTACAAAAATTTTCCAAGTTGCAGGGCTTACACGCCCGTGTGAACTTAGGACACGCTCGTGCTACAAGCTGTGTTCGATCCCGTGTAACTCTCTGACTTATGTACACAGCCATGCCACAAGCCTGTGTGCTAGGCCGTGTGGTTAATTAAATTCTTTCAAAACTAAGTGCAAGTTTCACACAGCCAAGACACACGCCCATGTTCCAGGCCGTGTAGCACACACGACTAAGAGACACGCCCGTGTATCTGCCCGTGTGCTCAACTCTGAGCATTCTGTTTCTCAATTTTAAGGTACAGGGGACACACAGCCTAACTACATGCCCATGTACCCGACCGTGTGTCACACACGGTCTAGACACACACTGATAAACCGTAATAATAACATATTTTAGGCCCACATTTAGCATGCTTTTGGATGATTTAAGCCTTGAATTGTGTAATTTGGTGCTCTTAATCCTTTGTTTTCATGTTTTATACCCAGGAGAGCACCAGAGGATGAAAAGAATGAGAAGCGGGCCCAAAACAGAGTAAATGGGCCATATCACGAAATCAACACGGCCTGGGTCCAAGACCACATGGCTGTGCCTCATTCAACAGTATCGAACACGGCCTGGCCACGACTTACACAGGCGTGTCCCTGCCATGACAAAGAGAAGTTTCACTCGGATTAGGATACTTAGAGGCAAAGAAACACATTCATAAGCCTATGTAAACACCCTAAGTATGAACTAAAAGGGGGGAACCCAAGGCTTTAGTCAGAGAGCATCCAGCTAGGCCAAAGAGGGCAAAGTTGTGGTGATTTACTCGAAGATAGCCAGTTGATTCATCTCAAGAAGTCGGAATCATACTCAAGACGGAGGATCTCTTCTTCAATTCATTCAGGGGGTTTTAGGGATTTCTTATGTTTTGTTTTATCTTTTCTTCTAAGATGTTTTCTTTTATTGTTATGAACTAAACCCTCAGATACCTGAGGGGGATGAAACCTAAGATGAATCTTGTTATCGTTTGCTGAACTATATGATAAATATTTGACTTGTTCTTAATTATGTGTTCTTAATTCTTGTGTTGATATTTCTGGGATATTAATTCAAGTGTGATGTGCTTAGGTGGAGGAGCAAAAGTCCCTGCCTAAGAGTAGATCTAGCATAGTTAAGCGGAGTTGATCGCACGCCTAGAGATAGGGTGACGAGATTTTGCCGGATTAGGGTGAAACCTAATATGGAAGTCCATAGATCAAGTTAATGCAATTCTATTTCAATTAATCAACCTAGGGTTAGACGTTAGTCACCTCGAGAGAGGGATTAATATACGTTAGGGAATCTTACGGATCAAGTCAAGTGAATAAATCGTCTGGTTCAGAGTTAGATAACAAGTGAAGTCTAGGTGGATTCTTCCTCAAGTACCCTCTTAATCAATTGGTTTTTCCTAAAGTTATTTTCCAATTCATTCTCTTTGTCTTTGCATCTTTAGTTTGGTTGTTAGTTAATTTTAGATTAAATACACAATTCCCTTAATTTTTAGGCTAGATAATAAAAAGAGAGTTAGTATTAGTACTTTTGGTTCCTTTAGGTTCGACAATCCGGTCTTGCCTTGAATGATTTAAGCCTTGAATTGTGTAATTTGGTGCTCTTAATCCTTTGTTTTCATGTTTTATACCCAAGAGAGCACCAGAGGATGAAAAGAATGAGAAGCGGGCCCAAAACAGAGTAAATGGGCCATATCACGAAATCAACACGGCCTGGGTCCAAGACCACATGGCTGTGCCTCATTCAACAGTATCGAACACGGCCTGGCCATGACTTACACAGGCGTGTCCCTGCCGTGACAAAGAGAAGTTTCACTCGAATTAGGATACCTAGGGGCAAAGAAACACATTCAGAAGCCTATATAAACACCCTAAGTATGACCTAAAAGGGCGGAACCCAAGGCTTTAGTCAAGGGGCATCCAGCTAGGCTAAAGAGGGCAGAGTTGTGGGGATTTACTTGAAGATAGCCAGTTGATTCATCTCAATAAGCCGGAATCATACTCAAGACGGAGGATCTCTCCTTCAATTCCTTCAGGGGGTTTTAGGGATTTCTTATGTTTTGTTTTATCTTTTCTTCTGAGATGTTTTCTTTTATTGTTATGAACTAAACCCTCAGATACCTGAGGGGGATGAAACCTAAGATGAATCTTGTTATCGTTGTTGAACTATATGATAAATATTTGACTTGTTCTTAATTATGTATTCTTAATTCTTGTGTTGATATTTTCGGGATATTAATTCAAGTGTGATGTGCTTAGGTGGAGGAGCAAAAGTCCCTGCCTAAGAGTAGATCTAGCATAGTTAAGCGGAGTTGATCGCACGCCTAGAGAGAGGGTAACGAGATTTTGTCGGATTAGGGTGAAACCTAATATGGGAGTCCATAGATCAAGTTAATGCAATTCTATTTCAATTAATCAACCTAGGGTTAGACGTTAGTCACCTCGAAAGAGGGATTGATATACGTTAGGGAATCTTACGGATCAAGTCAAGTGAATAAATCGTCTGGTTCAGAGTTAGATAACAAGTGAAGTCTAGGTGGATTCTTCCTCAAGTACCCTCTTAATCAATTGGTATTTCCTAAAGTTATTTTCCAATTCATTCTCTTTGTCTTTGCATCTTTAGTTTGGTTGTTAGTTAATTTTAGATTAAATACACAATTCCCTTAATTTTTAGGCTAGATAATAAAAAGAGAGTTAGTATTAGTACTTTTGGTTCCTTTGGGTTCGACAATCCGGTCTTGCCTTAACTATACTATTGTTCGATAGGTGCGCTTGCCTCAAATCATTGTCATAGTTAGTTTCCAGGTTCGATCATTCTTTATATAAATTTTAAGACTTTGACATCGCATAAAACAACGATCAAGTTTTTGGCGCCGTTGCCGGGGAACTGAAATATTAAGAAAGCTTAATTTTTATTACTTTAGCCATTTTTTTTATTTATTTACTTCTATTTTTTAACTTTGCTAATTTCCTTTCTTTTGTTCCTTTCAGGTACCTCTAGTTTATAACTAGAAAGATCCCAATAGGACCCCTACTTTACAATAGTGAAATTGAAGGTATCGTTCGTAGAAATCGCAGAGAGATAAGGCGAAGCTCAAACTATATAGAAGAAGAGCAAGAAGCCGAAATTAATACCACAGAAGAGATGGCTGAAAACCATTCGCCACCTCCAGAGATGGCCGAAAATCATGCTCCTCGAACTATGTATGATTATGCTAAACCTAGTTTAACAGGAACAGAGTCCACTATTGTTAGGCCTACTATTGCTGCAAATAATTTTGAACTGAAACCTAACACTATACAGATGATACAACAGTTTATTCAGTTTGATGGATTGCAGGATGAGGATCCTAACACACACTTAGTGAATTTTCTAGAATTCTGTGATACCTTCAAGATAAATGGCGTTTCTGATGATGCCATCCATCTTCGGTTATTTCCCTTTTCTTTGAGGAATAAAGCTAAACAATGGTTGCATTCTCTTCCACGAGGGTCAATCACTACATGGGACCAAATGACCGAGAAATTTTTATTAAAATATTTTCCGCCGGCCAAAACGGCCAAGTTAAGAAATAATATCTCTTCTTTTGTGCAGATGGATTTAGAAACACTTTACGACACATGGGAGAGATACAAGGATTTGTTGAGAAGATGCCCACACCATGGATAAACCCTTATGGCTACAGGTGCAGACCTTCTACAATGGTGTGAACCCCTCAACAAGGTAATTAATCACTTCAGCAGCCGGCGGAACTCTGAATAACAAAACTCCTGAAGCACCCTACGATTTTATAGAAGAGATGTCATTGAATAACTATCAGTGGCAAGTTACAATAACAAGGCCAGCAAAAGCAGCCAGAGTTTTCAACCTCGACGCAGTAACCATGCTATCAAATCAGGTAGAGATGTTACATAAAAATTTTGATGGTTTATACGGTTCTTCACAGGCACATCCAGTTATGCAGTGCGACGCAAGTGGAGACGTGGGGAATCCTAAGTACCCACCCTACGGACAGGGCATGGAGAGCGAACAAATGAACTGTATGGGTAACAATTTCTAATTTCAAAATAGCCCATATAGTAATACTTATAATCCAGGTTGGAGGAACCACCCCAATTTTTCATGGGTTGGTCAAGGAAATAAAAGACAACAACCACCCCAAAACCTCCAACAACAGCCCTACCCACAGGAAAAGAAGCCGAACCTTGAAGAGATGCTGACAAAATTCATAGCAGTCTCAGAAACACGTTTCCAAAATATAGAAACATGTTTTTAGAATACTGAGATGACACTTAAAAATCAACAAGCATCGATTCAAAGGATCGAGAATCAGTTAGGGCAACTTGCCAAGCAGATCTCTGAAAGACCACAAGGAAGCCTACCGAGCAACACCGAGACTAACCCAAAAGAGAAAATTCAAGCCATAATAGCTCAAGATAGTAAAGGGTTAGAGAGCCCAATTTAAGGCAAAAGAATGTGGTAGAAAATAAGCTAAAACCGGTAATCAAAGAGTACCAACCTCGCATACCATACCCCGAAGCAATAAAGAGAGACGACACAAAGGAATAGTTCGATAAGTTTCTTAAACTTTTAAAGAAATTACATATAAACTTACCGTTTCTTGAAGCTCTTTCGCAGATGCCAGATTCTAGGAAATTTTTAAAGAAGCTATTGATAAATAAGCGGAAGATAGATGAGGAATCACATGTAGAACTAAACGCAATATGCTCGGCAGTCTTACAGAATAGACTACCACGGAAATTAAAAGATCCAGGGAGTTTTACGATTCCATGCTTAATTGGTAGTTTATCTATTGATAATGCGTTAGCTGATTTAGGGGCAAGCATAAATGTCATGCCTTATAAAATGTTTAAACCACTAGGTCTAGGCAAGCCCAAACAAACTAGGATGAGCATTCAATTAGCTGATAAGACTATTAGAATTCCTAGGGGTATAATTGAAGATGTGCTAATAAAAATTGATAAATTCGTATTCCCAGTAGACTTTGTCGTTTTAGACATGGATGAGGACAACACGATCCCCCTAATTTTAGGAAGACCATTTTTAGCAACTGCCAGGACTAAAATTGATGTCGACGTAGGTGAACTCATACTCTGTGTAGGTGACGAGACAGTCACTCTTCAAGCCCTTGATTCAGTTAGGACATCGAATAATCAAGGTGAGAAAGTAAATTCTATTAATAACCATTCGGTTAACCCTTCTTCTCAGGAAGCACCACAAAAGGACACAACTGAACCCTATCCTAAACCCCGTGCCAATAAAGAAATAACTCATGAGGAACAAAGGATTCAGATCGATGAACTAGAAGAGTGGAAGATGCATTCCAAAGAAAAACTAGGGATACACGAAGCAAAACCAAAGCCACTCTACGAGACAGACAAGCTCAAAATAGGAGATCAAGTACTGATAGAAAAAGCAGACCCACGAATACCTCCGCCTGATCCTAACACAAACAAAGAAATCCCTTTTAAGGTAGTCAATGTTTTCCCCAAGGAACAGTCGAGGTAAGTAACCCTATGTTTGGAACTTTGAAAATAAATGCTACTCGTCTTCAACTTTATCATAATAATGGAACTGCTAGCATGAGGAAGGACTTTCAACTCCTCAAACCACCATGAATATGCGAATGAGAGGTGAGTCTAGCTTAAGGCTATAAATGAGCGCTTCTCAGGAGGCAACCCGAGCACTAACACCATTTATTTTTATTTTTTTACTTTTATTTTTTTTCTTTTTAGCACCTAAATATAAACTGACCAAAAATGCAGATTCATAAGCCACACGGCCTTGCACATGGCCATGGGCATAGCCGTGTAGATGCACCGAATCTCTGTACTGACATGGCAGAGGGGGTACGAGATAGAACGAATTATATTTTCGAGTCACGGACTCCAACTTCCACGACACGACCATGCGATGCGGCCGTGGCCGACACTGTTAGATCATACACGGGAGTGGCGACATGACCATGGGCATGGGAGAAACGAACACAACATAACACGGCCGTGTGATTTGGCACGCCCATGGTACATGGGCGTGGGGATGCACCAGACCCCAAATTTCTATTTAAACCACCCCCTCCCTCTTCTAACCTACTCCCCGTCTCCCTTCTTCCATATCATTTTCTTTTTCTTTTCTTTTTCAGATCTTTAACCTCTCATATCATTCTTCTAACTCTTTATGTCCACAATGGACATGTCGAAGAAATGGAAGGACCCAAGCACAGTCTTCCTTTGGGAGACCGATGTACATAAGTTCATGCCGGCCGCTTCATCCACTCGAAAAGCCAAGGGTCTTTAAGACCAATTAACTTTTGTTTTACTTTTCTCTTCTCCTTTATTTTCCTTATCTTTACTTCTCTTCTGCTAAATTTAGTTTATTTTATTTTAGTTTCTTGGTGTCATGTTCTTCAGGCTACTTGGGAATCACGCCATTTCGGCCACCGCCAGCACCACGACAACCTTAGAAATGACACCTACCTCGCGAACCATCCAACAATAAGGACTTGACAGTCCATTCATCTTTTCTTCTATTTTTATTTCAATTTTTACATTATTTCTCTTTATCTTTCTTGTCTTTAGATATATATTTAGTATATTTTAAATCATTCTTATTATATCTTGGCTAATCCTCTACGAGCTTCTCAATTTCTTCATCTAGCGCAGAGCTAGTTGACAACCACCACACCAAAAGACGACCCCTGCAACGTATTTTTCACATCCTCCAAGGATTTCATCCATAATTTAGGAAGTTTCACTTCTTTCCCTATCTTTTGATTCTTAAATTGCTATTATCTATCTTTATACATTGAGGGCAATGTACATCTTAAGTGTGGGGGGTTAACTATAGTATTATTTGAAAATCACTGAATTATGCCTTGTTCTAAAGTAAGTTTCTCATATTATGATTAGAATGAAATTTTCCTGATTTATGATTTTTATTGATATGTTTTGGATTAAGTCATTGATAATTATGCATTAATTATTAAATTTGAAGGATACTAGAGAATCAAGCTTGATAAGTCTATTTTTCAGAATTAAATTTTTTTTTAGGTTGTGAATTTGAATATTACCTTAAATTTTGAAATTTACGAGATTGACGTCAAAAACCCATAATTTCTGTGAGATTTTGAGCCTTATAGAGCATACATTCTTTCGTGCTCACTTTTCGATTATAAGTGTGTCAACATTGATTGCTTGTTCTAGAACTTGCTTCGATTATACATGTCAAGACCACACCTCTGATTTGATATACAGAGATGATAAAGGCATCAAGGTTTTAACCCACTTACTCCACTAAAAAGCCTACCTTCATAATTAACCCCTAGTGAACCCCGTTGATCCTAACAACCTTTTTTATTTGACCCACCCACTAATATTACCCCAAAACCCTTTGTATTTGTTATCACCATTCCTTTTGACTACCCTTATATCGAGATTTGATTTGATAAATTACCTAATTATATTATTTCAGTAGTTGAATTCATCCTTTATATTTGACTTGTTCTTAAAAAAAATGGAGTATAGTCATTATTAATTCTATCAAGTAAGCTTACATGTTTAAATTCAAATCTTATAGAAAAAGCTCGTATTATTAGTTTTCAATTGATGTAATTATTTAGGATTAGTTCATTATTCTAGTTAGCTAAATTGTCAATTCAATCTCGATTCTAACATTCTAATTCAGCCTTTATCCACACCTTTAACTTAAACACCGTTACAACCCTTTAAAGACCTTTTAATCTGTGTAATCATCTCATATTACAGTGGTGGAGATTTGATTTTCAGGTAAGCCTATGAGATTAACTTTTCATGTTCGACTTTTGAGTGCTTAATTTTGAACCTTAAATACTTTGAGTGGTTTGAGTGAATCTGTAGTGAGGATGTCAACTCTTGTCGATTTCAAATCAGAGGTAATTATTTAGGTAAGGGGAAACACCTAACGTTTTCAGGCTATAAATGTATGACTTTGATTGTTTGAATCGAGTTAAATTAGCAATGTATGAATTATCTTTGAATTATGATGAAACACTATTGATGAATATTATGAATCGAGGAAGTTTGCTTTAGTTATGAGTTGAGAATTTTGCTTGAGGACAAGCAAAAGCTTAAGTGTGGGGGTTTTTGATAAACCATAATAGTAACATATTTTAGTCCCACATTTAGCACGCTTTTGGATTATTTAAGCCTTGAATTGTGTAATTTGGTGCTCTTAATCCTTTGTTTTCATGTTTTATACCAAGAGAGCACCAGAGGATGAAAAGAACGAGAAATGGGCCCAAAACAGAGTAAATGGGCCATATCATGAAATCAACACAGCTTGGGCCCAAGACCACACGGCCATGCCTCATTCAACAGTGTCAAACACGGCCTGGCCATGACTTACACGGGCGTGTGCCATGGGCGTGTCCCTGCCGTGACAAAGAGAAGTTTCACTCGAATTAGGATACCTAGGGGCAAAGAAACACATTCAGAAGCCTATATAAACACCCTAAGTGTGACCTAAAAGGGCGGAACCCAAGGCTTTAGTCAAGGGGCATCCAGCTAGGCCAAAGAGGGCAGAGTTGTGGGGATTTACTTGAAGATAGCCAGTTGATTCATCTCAATAAGCCGGAATCATACTCAAGACGGAGGATCTCTCTTTCAATTCCTTCAGGGGGTTTTAGGGATTTCTTATGTTTTGTTTTATCTTTTCTTCTGAGATGTTTTCTTTTATTGTTATGAACTAAACCCTCAGATACCTGAGGGGGATGAAACCTAAGATAAATCATGTTATCGTTGTTGAACTATATGATAAATATTTGACTTGTTCTTAATTATGTATTCTTAATTCTTGTGTTGATATTTTCGGGATATTAATTCAAGTGTGATGTGCTTAGGTGGAGGAGCAAAAGTCCCTGCCTAAGAGTAGATCTAGCATAGTTAAGCGGAGTTGATCGCACGCCTAGAGAGAGGGTGACGAGATTTTGCCGGATTAGGGTGAAACCTAATATGGGAGTCCATAGATCAAGTTAATGCAATTCTATTTCAATTAATCAACCTAGGGTTAGACGTTAGTCACCTCGAGAGAGGGATTAATATACGTTAGGGAATCTTACGGATCAAGTCAAGTGAATAAATCGTCTGGTTCAGAGTTAGAAAACAAGTGAAGTCTAGGTGGATTCTTCCTCAAGTACCGTCTTAATCAATTGGTTTTTCCTAAAGTTATTTTCCAATTCATTCTCTTTGTCTTTGCATCTTTAGTTTGGTTGTTAGTTAATTTTAGATTAAATACACAATTCCCTTAATTTTTAGGCTAGATAATAAAAAGAGAGTTAGTATTAGTACTTTTGGTTCCTTTGGGTTCGACAATCCGGTCTTGCCTTAACTATACTATTGTTCGATAGGTGAATTGCCTCAAATCATTGTCATAGTTAGTTTCCAGGTTCGATCATTCTTTATATAAATTTTAAGACTTTGACATCGCATAAAACAACGATCAAGTTTTTGGCGCCGTTGCCGGGGAACTGAAATATTAAAAAAAGCTTAATTTTTATTACTTTAGCCATTTTTTTTATTTATTTACTTCTATTTTTTAACTTTGCTAATTTCCTTTCTTTTGTTCCTTTCAGGTACCTCTAGTTTATGACTAGAAGGATCCCGATAGGACCCCTACTTTACGACAGTGAAATTGAAGGTATCGTTCGCAGAAATCGCAGAGAGATAAGGCGAAGCTCAAACTATATAGAAGAAGAGCAAGAAGCCGAAATTAATACCACAGAAGAGATGGCTGAAAACCATTCGCCACCTCCAGAGATGGCCGAAAATCATGCTCCTCGAACTATGTATGATTATGCTAAACCTAGTTTAACAGGAACAGAGTCCACTATTGTTAGGCCTACTATTGCTGCAAATAATTTTGAACTGAAACCTAACACTATACAGATGATACAACAGTTTATTCAGTTTGATGGATTGCAGGATGAGGATCCTAACACACACTTAGCGAATTTTCAAGAATTCTGTGATACCTTCAAGATAAATGACGAGATTTTGCCAGATTAGGGTGAAACCTAATATGGGAGTCCATAGATCTAGTTAATGCAATTCTAGGGGTTTTAATTAGAAAGAGATTTCAATTAATCAACCTAGGGTTAGACGTTAGTCGCCTTGAGAGAGGGATTAATATACGTTAGGGAATCTTATGGATCAAGTCAAGTGCATAAATCGTCTAGTTCAAAGTTATATAACAAGTGAAGTCTAGGTGAATTCTTCCTCGGGTATCGTCTTAATCAATTGGTTTTTCCTAAAGTTATTTTCCAATTCATTCTCTTTGTCTTTGCATCTTTAGTTTAGTCGTTAGTTAATTTTAGATTAAATACACAATTCCCTTAATTTTTAGGCTAGATAATAAAAAGAGAGTTAGTATTAGTACTTTTGGTTCCTTTGGGTTCGACAATCTGGTCTTGCCTTAACTATACTATTGTTCGATAGGTGCGCTTGCCTCAAATCATTGTCATAGTTAGTTTCCAGGTTCGATCATTCTTTATATAAATTTTAAGACTTTGACATCGCATAAAACAACGATCACATGCCCGTGTGTCTGCCCGTGTGGACAAAATAAAGCCATTTCTAACTTCATTTTTCGTCCAAAATCACACCAATGTCCTGCACTAATACTCACATCCAAATACCAACCATTTCAAGCATTCAAATTAAGCAAACTCTACCATTCCACAAGGCATATTATGTTTATATTCTTACCTTGATTTAATCTAGGCATTAGCATCTTTATCACATTCACTTAAATCACATGTATGATTAACATAATAATCTACTTCATAATACCAAAATAGATCGTTACTAGCCATTCCAATGGCTAGGATACAAAACATCATTATCAAGCCAATTAAGGCCAAGTTAACCTATACATGGCATTATACCAAAATGATTTTACTACGTATACCCAAAATAAGCTAGCAGATAATGTGATGATGCTCCAATGATCTCCAGCCTTCGCGAGCTTTCGAGCACTATAAAATAGGGGAAAATAAAACAGAGTAAGCATTACATGCTTAGTAAGTCCGTATAACGGAAAACTAAACTTACCAATCCTGTTTATTAAATGTAAGCATACAATAAAATGTTTTCCATCAACTTGGAAAAATTTGCCTAAATACAACATTCAATCAAACATGTTAGTCACAAAATTTTCATTACCATATTCTTTCAAGAAATTATCATTCCATCTCATAATTCTCTCATCTTGCCAAGAGTTTTGTCCGTTGAACCATTTAAGTTCCGATGAATGCTCAAGTGGTACACTCGAGGTGTAAAATTCAATAATCCACCAGTTCTTTTTCAAGAGTACCCATTAGGACACTTAATCAAGGAACACACTCTCGAGCCACATATCGTATAATAGGATTACTTGTCCAGGCTAAATCCTAATTGTAACGTATACTCGAGAGGTATTATATCAGGATTTCCCGTCCGGGCTAAATCCTTTCTATGATGAGGTCAATAGGATTACTCGTTTGAGCTAAATCCGTCAGCAACAAATGCAAGACCTCATGCATTTCGAGAAAGCACATATATTCATCGGGATTCAATATTCAAACGGAACTTAACCCTTTTTCAACCTTTCAAGCATGCATTCAATTTTTCATTATAGCAATCAACTAATTCACATCAATATAGGTCAACTACATACAAACACAACATTCAATTAACCATATTCAGATGCTCTATTAAGTTACACAAACTTACCTCGACACTTGTTCGCGTATAAAATCTACTAATCCAAAACCTTTTCTTTTCCTAGGTCTAACCTTGAATTTGTGTTGTCCGGATCTATATAAATAATTTTAATCATCAATTTCATACATTTCATATTCATTTGGACTCAATTTTTTCCCTAGGAAAAATTACCATTTTGCCCCTAACTTTTCCATACATTCCAATTTCGTCCCTAGGCTCAGAAAATGAAATTTATGCAATTTACTCCCTATTCCAAGCCTAACCAAATTTTCAATAAAATTTACAGCACATATTTTCTATAAATTTCAAAATTTTTCATCAATTTTCACAACTTTACATTTTAACCTAAATCATGTTTTCATCAAAAATAACTTTGTAAAAATTGTTTATCTATCAACAATCTTTCATTTTCTACCATAAATTTCTAATTTTCATCATATTCATCCATGACCCATTTTCCATACTTTGATAACTTTTCAATGATCCCCCAAATAGATAGATTAAGCTATCCCAGTTTCAAAAATATCGAAATTACTAAAAATGGGACAAGGAAACTTACCCAATTAAGCCATGAAAGTTTCTTCTCTCTCTCCTAGGGTTTCCATGTATTTTAGGTGGAAGATGGCATAAAAATAAGATGATATCTTTTATCATCTTTTTAATTAATTTAATTATTTCAATTTCCAATTTAGTCCTTGCCCTTTTACTAAATTTCCAAGGATGAGTCACCAAAATATCTACATACTTTTCTTTAATAGTCTAATTACCATATAAGGACCTCAAGTTTTAAATTCCATAGGTATTTAATCCTTATAGCTACTAGAATTCAACTTTTGCATTTTATGTGATTTAGTCCTTCTCGTAATTAAGCACATAATCAGTAAAATTTTCTTATCAGAATTTTCACATGACATTTCTAACATATTATGGACCGTGTAATAAAATAAAAATAAATTTTATTTTCGGATCGAATTTGTGGTCCCGAAACCACTGTTTCAATTTCACTAAAAAATGGGTTGTTACACATTTTACAAACGATACACTCCAAACCCTTAAGCATTACCTAACAAATGTTTATGCATAACCTAATCTTGCCTAAAACACTTCAAGAATTTAGTCCAAATCATGAAACAACACAACCTAAAGTGCCTAACCAATATGTCATTTCAGCACTGTTAGAATTGAGTGACCCGAATCCTTATTTAAATAAAGTACAATGGTAAAATAAAATAAAAATAAAATCCATATAGAACTACACTTCTTTTATTTTATTCTAGAATAAGGTTTTTTAAACCTTATTAAACTCCATCTATTTGATATTAATTAGAATAAGGTATTTCAATCTTACTACACTCCTATTAGAATATGGTTTTACAAGCCTATAAATAGACATAGTCTACTCCTTTTGTAATTAATTTGAATTCAACATAGTGAATTTTGTTTTCCTCTGCCCATGGTCTTTTCTCAAAAGGATTTCCACGTAAAAATTTGTGTGTTCTTTATTTTTATTTCTCTTTTCTTTGCGATATATTGTCATTATCGACATTCTATTTTTTACAAATTGGTATCAGAGCTTTCAGTTTGTTCATCTCGATCACAGTAATGGCGTCTTTGAAGTATGAAATTTCGTTGTTGGATTGCAACACCATATTTGCATTGTGGCAGATTAAGATGCAAGCAGTTCTTGCACAGATGAATCTAGAGGATGCACTGCTAGGGATAAATAAGATGCCTTCGACATTAACGGATGAAGAGAAGAAGTGTAAGGATCGAAAGGCATTAACACAATTACATCTTCATTTTTCTAACGAAATTTTGCAGGATGTGATAAAGGAGAAGACCGCCTGTAACATCCTGAAAATGGGCCTATGCATTCTTGATTTAAGTATACGAAATGGCATGTCTTATGTGTTATGAACATTTTTGGAAATGTAAGGAAATGATTTAGAAATGTTAAGTTTCAAAAGAGGAAAGTAAACACTTTTGGAAACTTGAAAATGTAAGGAAATGATTTAGAAATGTTAAGTTTAAAGGAGGCAAACGAACATTTTTGGAAACTCGGAAATGTAAGGAAATGTCTTAGAAATGTAAGGAAATGCTTAAGAAATGTTAAGTTTAAAGTTTAAGAGAGGGACATGAAGCAAGGTGGTCTTAAGAAAATTAAGAGAAGAAATTTGACACAAGAACGGGCTTGGAAAAGTGGCAAGGAGGCACCACTTAAAGCTCAGCAAGTGACGCCACAACATGTGTTATTGGGCCAAGGTTCGAGCTGCAGGGGAAGCAAAATAAAAGTTTTATTTTGCAGCAGAGATTAGCAGCAAGAGACGGCACAAGGCTATAAATTAGGAGCTTTTATTCTTTTATTTTTAAGAGATAAAGGGTGGATAAATAAGGGATAAATAATGGATTTATTTTAAGAGATAAATGAGGATTATTTCTTTTAATTTGAATAAAGTGATAATTAAAGAGATAAAATTATCACATAGGAAGAGTGGTGGCCAAGTAGGGGACTCTAGCCTAGTATTTTCGGCCAAGAAAGAAAAGCAAGGCCATTCTTTGTATTTTCTTTTCTTTCAACTCTTCTCTCTGCCGAATTTCCTAGAGCATCTCTTCTTCTTCTTTTTGTTAGCCAAAGTCGAAAACTAAAGTAAGCCTAGCCGAATTCTTCATAGCTTTTGTGATCTCCATTAAAACTGAATCCATAAACTCCTCAAGATACCATCATTAGTCGATTTCTTGTTAAGCTCCAAAAACCGAAAGCTTGTTAAGATCTAGGCTATAGCCGAATAGCTTTGTGGGTGCAAATAAGGGGTATTGCCGATTTCTATTTGAAGGAATTCTTTCGGGATTATGTTATAGTCCACTATAGTATTAAAGGTAAGATCAAGTTTGATTTTCATTCTTTTCTTTAAGGCTAATCGAAATCTAAATACTAATTCCTATCATTATTCTTTGACTGAAATCTTAAGGAGAGATTTCGGGATTCTGCTAGTGTCGACTACAGGGAAGGAGAATTCTTTTCCCGAAGGTACACCATAGGCCTCGTGTTCCCTAGTTATTCGGTGAGTTTCGGGATTTAAAAGCAAGGTAAGTACATATATGTACATTCGACCAAAGGTCTATTTCATAATTAAGATTCATTCAAAAACCGAAACTAACTAACTCAGTAATCTAGTGATTGCCGATTTCAAGGAAGGAGGATACAAAGTTTCGGGACTTGATTCTTAAGTCAATCGGCAACAAGGTAGGTTTTAATTGCACTAATCCCACTAGGATTTGGATTTATGGTCGAATGGCTCTTTATTAAGTATTAAATTATTGATTAAATATAGAGATCTAAGATCTAAGGCATTAGATCAAGCTATTCGGGATTTGGATTGGAAACCTTAAGCGAATCAGGTGTGTACCTCACACTATTTCTTGATATATTTATTGCAATATTTAATATGTATGTGACTATAAGAATGTGTAAGAATATGGCTAAGGTACCATGTAATGGTACAAAAGTACTCAGGTACGTTTCCTACTCCTACTAGGAATATGAAATTATGTTATATATGTAACATGTGAAAAGTGATAAGAATGTGAAATTATGTAATATGCATGATATGAATGATATGGGGCATTCAAGTTATATTATGAAAAGGGGAAGTGAATGTGGTGACCTAAGACCGCGATATCTGAATGTGGTGACCTAAGACCACGATATCTGAATGTGGTGTCTCTTGACACAAAATATGTATCTGGTGGCTATGCCACGAATTTTATAAGGGCGATGAGCACGTCGACTGTAGCGACTACCTTCGATGGTGTGTAGCGGATGGAGGGTTGACTTATTAGTCCCCACGGTGTGCAGGTTGGTACGGGTGATGTGTAGCGGATGGCATCTAGGTTTGGGTTCGGGTTTGCATCATTATCTTTACTTGTTATGTGAATGTGATATGTATGATATGCTTGAATTTGTTTGCATTTAGTGTCGGTTACACATTGAGTCTATTGACTCACCCCGTTGTGGGAACATTTTTCAGGTGATGAACAGTGATGGACCGGGTCGGCAGGAGCTTAAAGGTGGCCATGTACAGCAAGGAAAATTTTATTATTTGGACTTTTATTCTATTTAAGCACTTTAATTTATTTTTTTTTGGGAATTATTTGATGTAATAAGGCCATAGTGAACAATTTTATTTTCTGTTTTATTTACTATGTTACGAAATTTTTAATTATTAAAGATTAAGTCAATTTAATTTAAAATAAACTCTAAATGTTTTGTCACCTGAAATAAATGGGTTTTCAATATAAAATAAACTCGTTTTCAACTCAAGCCCAACCCAAAACAATTTTTTTTTTTCAAAACACACAAGTTTTTCCTAAGTAACAAAAGGATTTTGAACCGGTTTACATCGAGGAACATACCAGATCCGGTCAAGGCTCGTGGGCCGGGTTTGGGGTGTTTCACCGCCATTGCATTATGGAAGAGGCTGGAAAAAATATCTATCTCGAAAACTCTAACCATCAAGTTGCATATGAAGCAACGTCTTTATGCTCATCATTTGGTGGAAGGTGCGTCTGTGCACGAACACTTAACAGCGTTTAAAGAAATTCTCTCAAACTTGGAAGCCATGGAGGTTCAGTATGATAAGAAAGATCTAGGGATGATTCTACTTTGTTCATTGCCCCCGTCTTATTAACCTTTAGAGACGTGATTTTATATAGCCGCGAGTCTCTCACAGTTGATTAGGTTTATGATTCTTTAACCTCGTATGATAACATGAAGCATCTTGTGGTTAAAACTGACTCTCATGGAGAGGGTCTCATTGTTCGTGGGAGACAAGATCGGAATGTTGATGATGATCATGGAAGGACACAGGAACAGAATCCTCGTGGTAAATCTAAGGGTAGATCAAAGTCTTCAAACAGAGGTAAAACTTGTAACTTCTGCAAGAAGAAAGGGCACATTAAATCTGAGTGCTATAAGCTACAGAACAAGATCAAAAGGGAGGCTACGAATCAAAAGGGAACACAACTGTCGCAGAAGACTACAGTGATAGTGAACTTCTAGTCACTTCTGTCAACAATTCTATAGTGAGCGAAGAGTGGATCCTTGATTTGGGCTGCACCTTCCACATGAGTCCCAATCGGGATTGGTTTACAACTTACGAAACAGTGTCTGAATGTGTTATTTTGATGGGAAATAATGTTTCGTGTAAAATCGCAAGTGTTGGAACAATTAAAGTTAAGATGTTTGATGGAGTTGTCAGAACACTTAGTGACGTACGACATGTTCCAGAATTGCAGAGAAATTTAATTTCGTTGAGTACTTTTGATTCAAAAGGGTACAAATACACAGCTAAAAGTGGGGTTTTGAATATTTCCAAAGGTTCCCTAGTTGTCATGAAAGGGAAAAGAAAGACTGTCAAGTAATATGTTCTACAGGGTTCTACTGTTACCGGCGATGCAGCTGTCACTTCCTCTTCCTTGTCAGATGATGATATTACTAAACTTTGGCATATGCGCCTAGGGCATATATGTAATAGCCCGTTTTTAGTCAAATCAGAACAGTGGTTTCGGGACCACAAATCTTAGCTCAAAATAATTATTTTATTATTATTTTAATGTTTATAGCATGATAGTATGTTATGTGAATATTTTGTTAAGAAATTTTATAGTTTGAGTGCTTAATTTAATAACAAGGACTACATCGCGTAAAGTGTAAAAGTAGAGTTCTATTAGTTAAAGGTGTCTAATAGCTATAGAACTTTAAAGGGGAGGTCCTTATGTGATAAATAGCCCAATAAATTGTTAGTGGATGATAATGGCTTGGTAATGTTGTAAATTGAATTAATTTTTAAGGTTAAATTAGGAAATTAACAAATAAAGGTTAATTAAATAAAACAAAAACGAAGTTTTCATCTTTATTTCTTATCTCCACTGAAATTTAAGAAGAAAAACAAGATATTTAGGGTTCTTCATTCAGCCATCTCCATTTCTTGCAATTAGGTATGATTTTTATCCCGTGTTTAATGATTTCTATGTTTTTTAGATCGTTGCAGCTTAATCTAGCTAGCCCAGGGACTAATTTGCAAAGTTGTTAAAGGTTTAGGGTTTTTCCATTGATGAATATAGGTTTGTTTTGATGTTTGATGATAGAAAAAGTATGCTTGTTGTTAGATAAGCAACATTTGTTAAGTGATTTTTAGTAAAATTGTCAATTAGGGGTTAAATTAGAAATGTTGAAATTTTATGGTTAAATTGTGAAATAAATGAAAAATATGGGCTGCTAGGGACCTAATTGAAATTCGGCTAGCATGGGTATAGGTTGAATTGCATGAATTTGTATTTTTATGATATAAGGACTAAATTGTAAAAATGTTGAAATATTAGTGGAAAAAGTGTAAAGTTGCCTTAATGTGTATTTTGGATTAAATTGAATAGAGTGATGACTAAATAAGCTAAATTTGATATTATATAGATCAAGAAAAGCGAAGTTCAAAATTAGATTGGGGAAAGAACAAGGTTTTGGATTAATCAACTCGTTTCGTCGTTTTTGCATTCGAGGTAAGTTCGTATGTAATAAGCATTGTTATTTTTGTGTTTTAAATACTTTGATATTGCATAAATTGTGAATGAGACCTTGCGGACATATTCGGAGACAATTCAACATTGTGACATCCTAGTTGAACCTTAGGAATATATTAGGATACGAATGACATGTCATTAGGGGTTATGTGATTTGGGTGCTGGTCCGTACGTCCTACCGGTGGCTGAGTTATCTAGCATGTGTTGCAGATTCTCGCAAGCTTGTGTGAGCAGTGTAGTAGCCTAATTTTGAGGCTAGTCAAAATGGTGGTTTCGGAACCACTAATTCGAGGTTGGATAAATTAGTTTTAATATTGTTTTATGTGTTATGGCATAATTATATGAGTGTATGAAAATTTTGGTGCATTAATTTTGGCCATTGCATGCTTAATTGCGAAAAAGGACTAAATCGCATAAAGTGCAAAAGTTATATTTTAAAAGCTAAAGGTGTCTAATAGCTATAGAATATTAAATTGGAGGTCCTTAAAGTGCAATTAGGCCATTGGAGAAGTGATGGCCAGCCATAAGGGAAAAATTAGAGGCATGGTCAATGGTTAGGTGAGTTGGTAACTTAATTGAATAAAATAAGATAAAATAAAGAGTTATCTTCTTTTCCTATTTCCATTTCTTCTTCCACTGAAAATTCAAGCAAGAAATAGGGGTTTTAAAGCTCAAACTTTCAGCCAAGCTATCCTCTAGCAAATCGAGAAGAATATGGAATTGACCTTGACTGGGGAAAAGGCAAGGTTTCGAACTAAACCTCAAACTGACATATTTTGTATCAAGGTAAGCTTATATGTAAACGATACATCCTGGTTACGTATGCTTTACCTATTAATGCATTGTGTGGATGTAAATGCTTATTGGTGAGACTTATTGAAAATGGTAGAAATGAGAAATTCTAGAATGAACCTTCGGAATAGAAATATGGGTGCGGATTAATATCCGTAAATATGTATTTATTTGTAGGTTGTGTGTGATACCACCTTGTTATTTATTAATGATGGGCTATGTGCGATACTATCGATTTATTATCATTTTGGTGGGCTATGTGCAATACCACCGTAATTATTATTTTTGGTGGGCTGTGTGCGATACCACCTTATTATTGATTAATGGTGGACTGGGTGCGAAACCACTGGGTATCTTGTACCATTATAAAGGGTTCATCGAGAAACTTGTTTAAGTAAAATATTTCATGTGGCTTTGTGGTGATAAGTGCAGGGTATATGTGCATGTAATTGTGAGCAATGTTTATGATATGTGTTTGGGATGTGGTAAGATTTGAAATGAGTAAGCATGATTATGAGGATATGAATTGTTATTACATAGTATGTAATGTTTGACTGACTATTATGTGGTATGATGCTTATTGTTTACATATAGACTTACTAAGCTTAAAGCTTACGCCCTTTTCTTTTCCTTTGTTTTATAGTGCCGAAGAGCCAGCTCGGGGTACAGAGATAAGCAAAGGATCACCCACACTATCAGCACATCTTGGTATAGTTAGACTTAACATTTTGAGTATGGCATGTATAGGGACTAGACTTAGTTGAATGTCATATTGTTTTGGCCAAATGTGTTGGCTCATTCAAAGATGAACTCTTTTGTATATGGCCATAGTTGGTGGCTCTTTCTTATTAATATATGAAAAGATGAGGTTATTCATGAATGTGCAAGATGCATAATTGGTTTACTTAGTTTAAATATTCATGAATGGGTTGAAGCTTTGATGTGAATTATGTTTGTATGAGTTGGGGTGATAGAAAGAGTTTGGCAAAAAGCCTTGTTCTTGTCCACACGGGTAGACACACGGGCGTGTGTCTAGGCCGTGTGTCGCCTTGTATGCTAGGTTTACAAGTCAGTATGCTCAGAAGTAAACACACGGGTAGAGACATGACCGTGTGTCTCAACCATGTGGAAGACACGGCCATGGACATGGGCGTGTGCCCAGGCCGTGTGAAGTCTGCACCTGAAATTAGGAATTTAATTCGCCACACGGCCAAAGGACAGGGGAGTGTGTCTTAGCCGTGTGGGGTGATGACATCAGAAACGGAATGCCAGGGTTTTTACACACAGGCTAAGACACGGGCGTGTCAAGGCCGTGTGAGGGACACGGGCCATGGACACGGGTGTGTGTCCGGCCATGTGAAAACCCATGTAGCTTCGAATTAAGAAATAAATCCACACGGGTGTGGAACACGGGCATGTGATATGCCACACGGGCGTGCCCCTTCCTCCACGCAGGCGTGTGGACTGTTTAGTGAAAATTTTCTATGATTTTCTAAAGAGCTGCAAAAGATTTCAATTTGATCCCAAACCATTCCTAATGTGTGATTTGGGCCTAGTAGGCTTGTTTAAAAGATGTTACGGAAATTTTTAATTTTGAGTGGAAAGTCGTGTCTCGGTATTGCATAATTGTTGGTGTATCAGTCTGGTAATGCCTCGTACCCTGTTCCGACGTTAAATACGGGTAAGAGGTGTTACAAGCAGCACCGTTTAGCTATGTCATGACCGTCAGCTTGTGTGAGCAGGCTCGTTGATAGCTCGAGAGTGAGCACTATATGAGATATGTGATTGAGATAGCTTTGGCTATGTATGTGGCACTTAGGGTGCAAGATTCCCGAGCATCCAATAGTATTTCGAATGGTTAAACGAGTACATCGTAGTCATGGATGAATATGAGACTAATAAGAGATGGTACATGTATGTACATGAACCGTATAAGCTTTGAATCGAAGAAACTTGTGAATTTCACATCTAATCTTATGATTGAATATATAGAAGGTTTGTTAGCTAATATGAATTATGTGTTGATATATTCAATTATTGGAATTGTGTATTTATGACTAATTGAGTTTATTGTTATACGAACTTACTAAGCTTTATAGCTTGCTTTGTTTATTTTCTTCCGTATTTAATAGTGTTCTCGAAGCTAGCTCGGATTTGGGAATCGTCGGAGACCTCATCACACTATCAAGCTTCTATTTTGGTACTTTTGAGCTTATTTTTTGGTTATATGGCATGTATAGGAGTTATGTTCATTTTGGTATATTTGGTAATGGATTTAGCCATTTAAGTTGGCTTGTAAATGATGAATGATGTGTAATGCATTTTGCCATATGATTTTGCTTATATTTGGCATGTTTTGCTCATGTATAAATATGTGTAATTGACCTTTAATTGTGTGGTTGATAATTAATAAGTAATGCTTGTTGAGATTTAGCAATTAGGTATACTAAATGATTGAAATGTGAGATTGGTTTGCTTGTGATTTAGGTAAATGAGATGCATAAATGAAATGAGACCATTTAGATAATTTGAGAATGTGGGATTGGCATGAGTTGAATGGTATGTTGTGGTACATATGTGCCTTGTTGTTTTTGGTATTGAAATGGTATGAATCATGCTTGGTTAAGATTGATTGAATTCCTATTTATACCATATCGTGTGCCATTTGATTTGATGTAGGTATATGCAAATTTGGGTGGTAAGATTGCTTGGTAAATAGCCTATTTTTGTCCACACGGGCCTGTGTCTCAACCGTGTGTGACACACAGTGAGGTTACACGGTCGTGTGTCCCCTGATGTGTATTTTGAAATCAAGTCAGTATGCTCCACATGGCCCAGCACACGGGCGTGTGACTTGGCCGTATGGCATAAGTCAGAATACCCTACAGGTTTGGCATGGCTTAGCGCACGGCCTGGCACACAGGCGTGTGAGGCCATTTCGAAGGGAAAACGAGCTGGTCACACGGGCGTGTGGTTGGCCGTGTGACCCAAGTCAGTGAGTTACACGGGCTGAGACATAGCCATGTGATCCCATTTCGAATGTCCACATAGCCTGTGACATGGGGGTGTCTTTGGCCATGTGAGACACACAGCCGGGCCACACGGGCATGTGTCACCTGTATTTTGCAAAAAAAATTCTAAGTGTTTCAAAAGTTTCCTAAGTTATCGGTTTAGTCCTGAACCACTCCTAATGCATGTTTCGGGCCTCATAGGCTCGTATTAAGGACGATATGGATGTTTGTGAATGATTTGTATGTGAAATTGAAAAATGTTTGAGAAATGTATGTTTAATTGTGTAATAAGTCTGGTAATACTCCTTAACCCTATTCCGGCGTTGAATACGGGTGAGGGGTGTTACAATATGAGTGAGAATGGCATGGTAGAATTGAGTAAAAGAGGACTTCTTGATGGCCAAGGAATTTGCAAACTAAAGTTTTGTGAGCACTGCGTTGTTGGGAAGCAAAAGAGAGTTCGATTCACCAGAGGAATCCATAACACGAAGGAAACGTTGGGGTATATTCATTCTGATTTGTGGGGGCCATCAAGAGTGCCTTCTAGAGGTGGAGCTAATTATATGCTAACTTTTATTGATGATTCTTCCATAAAAGTTTAGGCGTTCTTCCTGAAGCAGAAAAGCGATGGGTTTTTTGCATTTAAGTCTTGAAAAACTATGACTGAAAAACAGATGGGAAAGCAAATAAAATACCTCTGCACAGACAATGGCTTAAAGTTCTGTTCTGAGGAGTTTAATAAACTGTGCAAGTCAGAAGGGATAGTGAGACACTTAACAGTTCGTCATACTCCACAGTAAAACGACGTTGCAGTACGAATGAACAGAACGATTATGGAGAAGGTTCAATGTATGTTGTCAAATGCCAACTAACCAAAGTCGTTTTAGGTCAAAGTAGTCTCTACTGCATGTTTTTTGATCAACCGATCTTTATCCGTTACCATCGAGAAAAAGACTCCACAAAAGGTATGGTCTGGTAATCCTACTGACTATTCTGATTTAAAGATCTTTCGGTGTCCTTTGTATGCTTATGTTGATAATAGAAAATTGGAACCGAGATCCATTAAATGTGTTTCTCTTGGTTATAAAAGTAAAAGGGTATAAGTTATGGTGTCTTGAAAATAGAAAATTTGTGATTAGCAAAGATGTTGTTTTTGATGAAACTACTGTGTTACCTAACTTATCTCTTAAAGACTCTTCCAATAAAGAAAATCAAAAGCAGGTGGAGCATCAGATTAATCCAGAATCTACAAAACAATCGACTCCTCAAGCCAGTACAAAAATTCAGAATAGAGTTGCTTTTTCACCACAATACTCTATCGCCAAAAATAGAACTAGAAGAGAAATTAAACCTCCAAATAAGTATGTCAAGGCTAATCTAGTTGCTTATGCTTTAAATGTAGCTGAAGATATAGATGCAAACCAAGAGCCATCTAATTATTCTGAGGCGGTTAGCTATGACGACTCAGAAAAGTGGATGTTTGCTATGCAAAAGGAGATGGAATCACTCCACAAAAACGGAACATGAGATCTAGTGAAACTTCCTAAAGGTAAAAAGGCAGTTCATTGTAAATGGGTGTTTAAAAAGAAAGAAGGGACTCCAAGAGTAGAATAACCCAGATATAAAGTAAGGCTTGTTGCAAAGGGTTACAGTCAAATTCTAATAGTGGACTTCACAGATGTGTTCTCTCCAGTTGTGAAGCATAGTTCGATTCGAGTTTTGCTTGGTATTGTGGCCAAGCATGATTTGGAGCTTGAGCAGTTAGATGTAAAAAACTGTATCATTGCATGGAGAACTTCAGGAGGATATTTACATGCAACAATCAGAGGGTTTTACATTCTCAAAAAAAGAGGACTATGTTTGCTTGCTGAAAAAGTCCCTTTACGGTTTGAAACAGTCACTAAGACAATGGTACAAGAGGTTTGATTCCTTTATGACTTCTCATGATTTCAAAAGAAGTAACTTTGACAATTGTGTATACTTTTAGAAAAACAGTGATATTTCTTTTGTGTATCTACTCCTTTATATTATGACATGTTGATAACAGCGAAAGATAAAGGAAAGATAAGAAAGGTTAAAGCCCAACTAAGTGAAGAATTTGAGATGAAAGATTTGGGACCAGCAAAGAAGATACTTGGTGTAGAGATTCTCAGAGATAGAAAAACAAGTAAATTGTACCTAAGTCAGAAGGGGTACATTGAGAAAGTTCTTTGCAAGTTCAATATGCAGAGTGATATGCCTGTTAGTACTCCTTTAGCAGCTCATTTCAGACTTTCATCGGCTTTTTTCCCACAATCAGATGATGAGAATAAGTACATGTCACATGTTCCATACTCTAGTGCAGTGGGGTCTCTCATGTATGCTATGGTTTGTTCACATCCAGATTTATCAGATGCAGTCAATGCAGTTAGCAGATACATGGTGAATCCCGGTAAAGAACATTGGAAAGTAGTTTAGTGGATTTTAAGATACTTACGAGATACTACTGATGTTTGCTTACAGTTTGGAAGAACAGGAGATTGAGCCAATGGGTATGTTGATGCAGATTTTGCTACAGATTACGCTCGTGTCCTTAGCCCGTGTGTCGAATTAAATTCCCAATTTCAGGTGCAGACTTCACACGGCTTGGGTACACGCCCATGTACTAGGCCGTGCCTCCCACACGGCTGAGACACATGGCCGTGTCTCTGCCCGTGTGTTTACTACTGAGCATACTAACTTGCAAGTCTAGCATGCAATGGGACACATGGCCGTTCAACATACCCATGGGGCTGACCGTGTGTCTCACACGGCCTAGACACATGCCCATGCATCTACCCGTGTGGACATTAAAAAGGCTATATTCCAAGCCAAATGCCACCCTGCATAGCAAACATACTTATTCCAGGTCATCTCAACACAACTCATAAAGGCACATCCAAGAACTAAATTCAAAACATTCACACAATCATAAACTTCAATAAATTCATCTTCATTAAACATAAGATTTTGCCAAGTATTGGCCTAACTTTAATGACAATATACAAAATGACTTTAATAACATACATAGCCAACACTTTAGCTAACAATTACGACCTAACAAAATACCCAAGTCCTATACATGTCACACTCAAAATAAGTCTAAATTGTTATACCAAAGTGATGTCGATAGTGTGATTTTCGAACTCTGACTTCCATGTTCCTCGAGTTATCTTGGCAATACTACAAGGGAAAAAGGGCAATGAAAAGGATAAGCATAAAGCTTAGTAAGTTTGCATGGAAATAAATAACAACAATAAGCTCACGATAAAGTCCATCCATGGCATTAATTAACCATACACAAGGTTATAGGCTTCTTGCCATACTTACTCATACTCGCCCTTATTAAACACATACGATGCCACATGTCTTAAATATTTCTTCGTGAATCATTCACGAGTACCTGTATTCACTCATTCACATGACTTTAGTACTAATCTCATTTCTATTTCCAAGCTTATCTATCTATCCCATTAATCACTAGGGATACACAAGGACACATATTCATCGTCATTAATATAAGAATGAATCCAATGCCACACCCCAGATATGGTCTTATGGGGTCACCTCTGAGTGCCAATGCCATATCCCGGATATGGTCTTATAAGGAATCTCACATCAAGTATCGATGCCATATCCCGGATATGGTCTTATATGATTCTCATACTCAATACCGAAGCCATATCTCGGATATGGTCTTATATAAGATCTCAATTTGGTGCCAAGGCCATGTCTCGGACATGGTCTTATACGGGACCTTAACCATTTCATGTCTCGATAATAGCATTTTTACATCCATTATAGTCCACTAGGACTTCAACATCTCAACTTACTCATTCAACATCAAATACTCTATTTAGTAGAACATCATGTATCAGTATACTACCAAATATTCTAAAACGTGCTAACATAACGTTGAATTTATCACATACAAACTTACCTCGATTTCAAAATAAGCTAGATCGTCGATCTAGTCCAAGACTTTATTCTTTCCCCGATCGCGGTGGATTCTTGGTTCTTCTTGCTCTATAATAGCAAATTAGCTCGTTTCAATCATCACATTAATAAAAGCATTTTAATAATCATGCTTTGGCAAAATTACTATTTTGCCCTTAAGCTTTGGCAAAATGACCATTTTACCCCTAGGCTCAGAAATTTATTCTAATCAAATTTCTATCTTTAACAAGCCTAGGTGAACATTTATTTCTCTTATGGCTATCATCAAAACCCAACATTTCATACATTTACAACCATTTTTATAACCTTTCCAACAAGGTCCTTTTAGGTGTTTACATAACAACACCTTTCACAAAAGTTACTCATCTAACAACTAAGACTCAATTTCTTCCATAAAAATGCAGTAAATAAAAATGAAATCTCTCACGAAAAAACTCTAAACTTTTCACCATATTACAAATTAGTCCCCTCATTTGAAAGCTTAAGCTCTAGGGTTCTAACAGTACAAGTATCTTCAAGAAAAATCATTAAAATCACTTACTTGAATGGAGAAGAGCTTGCTAAAATTTTGAGCTTTCAAAAACCCCTATTTGCTTGCTATTTTTGGTGGAGAAAGATGAAGAGAAAATATGGATATCATCTTTTCTTTATTTTATTCAAATAATCAATTAATCCACCTACTACATCAACTTTGACTAATTTTGCCTCCTATTGTCCCCTATGGCCGGCCAACCGCTTACAAAAGGGCTAATTGCCTTTTAAAGACCTCCAATTAACAATCTATGGCTATTTGGCACCTTTAGCTTATAAAATAAAACTTTCGCACTTTATGCGATTTAGTCCTTTTTCGCGATTAAACAAGAAATTGTTAAAATTAAGGCACCAAAATTTTTATACACTTATACCATCACACTCTAAATCATAAAATATAATGGAAATAATTTTCTCTAACCTCAGATTAGTGATCCCGAGATCACTGTTTCGACTAGCCCTTAATTCGGGCTGTTACAATTCTCCCCCTTAAGGATTTTCGTCCCCAAAAATCTTACCTATGAAAAGGTTGGGATATTAGTTTCTCATAGTCTCCTCGGGCTCCCACGTAGCCTCTTCTATTTTGTGTCTATGCCATATTACTTTCACAAGGGCTATCCTTTTGTTTCTTAACTGTTTGACCTCTCGCTCCAAAATTTTAATCGGCTCTTCTCCATAAGTCAAATCCGGTTGTATCTCTACCTCTGTTGGTACTATGATATGTGAAGGGTCTGAACGGTATCGGCGCAACATGGATACATGAAAGACATCGTGAATCCTTTCCAGCCTAGGTGGCAAGGCCAAACGATAAGCTACCGGTCCAATCGTCTCGGTAACTTCATAAGGTCCGATAAAACGAGGACTTAATTTGCCATTCCGGCCAAATCTGAGGACCTTCCTCCATGGTGATACTTTCAGAAACACTTTATCACTTACTTGGAACTTAATCTCTTTCCTTTTTAAATTTGAGTAGGACTTTTTCTATCTGAGGCCGCTTTCAAACACTCGCGTATCACCTTTACTTTCTCTTCAATTTCCCTAATCAGGTCGACCCCGTGTATCTGTTTCTCTCTGAGTTTTGTCCAATACAAGGACATTCAGCACTTGCGCCCATACAATACCTCATAAGGCACCATTTTCAAACTTGACTAGAAAATGTTGTTGTAGGCGAATTCCACCAACAGTAAGTATTTCTCCCAATTTCCTTGAAATTCCAAAACACAATATCGAAGTATGTCTTCGAGTATCTGAATTACTCTTTCCGATTGCCCATCGGTTTGTGGATGGAAGGTTGTACTAAAACTCAATTCTGTGCCCAAGGCCTCTTGTAGCTTTCTCCAAAATCATGATGTGAATCTCGTATCTCTATCCGAAATGATCGACAACGGTACACCATGAAGTCTTACTATCTCTGACACGTACAGGTCCGTCAATTAATCAAGCGAATAATCAACTCACACTGGTATAAAATGGGCCGACTTCGTGAGCCTATCGACTATGACCCACACAACATTTTTCTTTTTGGGCGTCAACGGTAAACCTGTAACAGACCGAATTTGACCCTAATCGAAACGGTGGTTTCGAGACCACGAATCCGAGTCTGAGAAATATTTAAATATTATATTTTGTGTTTATCATATGTGAATTAATGTGTGTGAAAATTTTGTAGAAAAATTTAATCATTTGTGTGTTCAATTTAACAAAAAGGACTAAATCGCGTAAAGTGTAAAAGTTGCATACTATAGTTTAAAGTGCTAGAATGATGATGGATTTATAATATGAGGTATTAAATGGGTAAATAACCCATTTCTAAGTTAGTGGGTGGTATATGACAAGGTTAACCTTAAGTTTTATATTATATAATTTTATGATATAAGGTTAAAATAGTAAATAAATTAAAACCATATTATATGTTAATTAAAACACAAAAAAATGAACATGTTTACTCATCTTCTCTTGGCCGAATATTGAGGAAAGAAAGGGGAGCTAGGTTCTTTGAAATTTCGGCAACATTCAAGCCAAATTCAAGTAAATTCTTAGTCGATTTTTGAAAATTTTTACGTTTTTGAGATCGTTGCTTCGAACAGTAGCTGACCCATGTTAGAATTTTTGAAACTAAGCATGCTTAATATTCATCCATTAACATGTTCATGTGGTTTTTGATGTTTAATGATTTTAAATTAAAGATATGTTAAAAATTAGTATGTTTTGTATTGGAAATTTTGGTGAATTTGAGTATTTTGGGCTAAATTCAAAAAATGAATTTTTGAGGGGGCTAAAATGCAAAATAAATGAAAGAAATGAACTTTTAGGGTCCCTATGAATATTCGGCCCTTGAGTAGATTAGCGAAATTTTGTGTATTTTGTGTTTTATGCAAATAGGACTAAATTGTAAAAAGGTGAAACATTAGGGGCAAAATGGTAATTTGCCTGTTTATGTGTTTTGGGACTAAATTGAGATGAAATGTACTTTAATGAGCTAAATTTTAATGTGTTTAGATCAAGAACAAAGAAAAATGGATTTGGATCGGGGAAAGACAAAGGTTATCGAATAGCCGGTCTACGTTGTCCGTCGATAGTCGAGGTAAGTCCTTAAGCACGTATATGTTAAAGAGTTAATTATGAACATGTTAAATGATGATATTTAAGAATTTTGACTATTAATTTATGTGTTAGCCGAATGTAAAGGTGTTAAATCAGACTGAATATATTTTGTTAATGTGATATGAATGAATATATATATATTCGACATGATACGTGGATGTAATATGATGTATATGGTTTGGTCGTGACGTTAACATTAACAAATATGTATTGAAGGGTTAATTATGTTGTTATTCGGGCTTCGAGCCTAGCAGGCCTTGTGCCGGTGAGTTATTCGGGCTTCGAGCCTAGCAGGCTTTGTGCCAGTGAAATAGTTCGGGCTTATTGCCTAGCAGGCCTAATGCCGGTGTTTAACTTCGGACTTTAGGTCTAACAGACCTAGTGCCAGTGTATAAGATTCGGACTAATGTCCAGCAGGTTCTAAACCGGTGAGCTGCCATTTCAAGCTTATTTCATGTGGTAATAAGGTCATGAGATAAATCTTGTATGCAATCTTATAGAAGTGGAATTGTTAATTCGTTACAAGGTATGTATGATTTATATTCATGTACTATATGTACATATATGTGTATGTTGCTATTAAGTAAATAGAATGATATGAAAAATGTGACATATAATCGAGTGGTAGGAAATGAAATACATGAACTATGCTAGGAGAAAGTTTTTATATGGTAGCACATGTGGTTAAAGTTATTCGTATAAGTGAATGGATATGTATGACAATGCGCAAGGTATTTGTATATGTGCATAATATTTTGTATTACTATACCTTGGTAAATAAATGATAGCTAACAGGTTAAGTGAGATAGAATGTTCGGCTTTGATGAAATTTTAATTCAAGTCATATTATTCAATGTCATGAATTGGTTGTTTAAATGCTTGGATAATTAAATGCTATAATGTGGTTGCTTAAGACTTACTAAGCTAGTGAGCTTACTCTATTTGTGTTTGTTATTCATTTTTTTAGATTTCATTCAAGCTTCGAGCTCTGGAGATCGTCACCGAAGTCATTCACACTATCGACTCTTGTTGGTACCTATAATGTTTAGACTTTTTGGTTCTTAAGGCATGTATAAGCTAGCTAGTCTTTGAATGATATTTTGGTAATGTATAAAAGCCATGCGAAAGTGGCTAGCTTTTAATGTTAATGTTTGGTGATATATGTGTACTTATATTTATATATGTTTCATGCTGAATAGGTAGGTTTTATGACTTATAACCTTGAAACGATTTGGGTTATAAGTAAATTTTGAATAGTAATTAGTATTATGGTTGTTTGGTTATGAAATGAACTTATTGGAAGTGTATTTTTATGAAGTGTGGGTGTGAAGATGAATAAATGTCTCGGCTTGCATGATATTAGATGGGATGGTCGAGTCTTATATTTAAGCTTCATGAATCTACGGGTTCTGAGATATCTTTGTCATGAATGGGAAAGTTGGTTAGAAGTATATGTGCATGCATTGTATGTTCGGATATACTATTTGAGTAGTTAGGTTCGGGTTAGAAATGCATGAAATTGTATGTTTAAATGTTATGAAACGAAATGAAAAAAATAGGGTTGTATTATATGAAATTTGTATATGTGGTTGATCTAGTGATAGGTATGAAATGGCAAAGATGATGAGTTTATAATTCATGGTATAATGGACATTTTGAATTTAGTTGTATTGGTATAATTTATACATATGTAACTTGATACACATGTAACTTGATACACATGTGATAAACATTTGAATAACATATATTCGATGATTCAATGGTTTGAAATGTACAAGTATAAATTAAATCTCTTTGAGTTTAATAAGTGTATGAATTGTGATAAATGGCTGTGATGATCTGAGTTGAGTCCGGTAATGCCTCATAACCCTAATCCGACAACGGATACAGGTTAAGGGTGTTACAAAACATGTCACAAAGTCCATGGTAATACGGTCCCACTTCCACTCATGAACCATAATGGGCTGAAGTAGACCCGAAAGTACTTGGTGTTCAGCCTTCACTTGTTGACAAATCAGACATCTCGATACAAACTTGGAAATGTCCTTCATACTAGGCCACCAATACCACTTCCTCAAGTCATTGTACATCTTCGTGCTACCTGGGTGCACAGTTAAACATCCGCTATGTGCTTCATGCAAAATCTTCTGGATAAGTTCATCTTTTTTGGGTATACAGACCCTATCTCGAAACGTTAAGCATCCATCTAGACTTACCTAAAAGTCTGATTCAGCATTGGACTCACATAAAACCCTTTTGGCTTGTAATTCGCTGTCCTCTTTCTGTGCTTCACAAATCTCTTGAAGAAACAATGGTCTAGCCCTCAACTCGGCTAAAATGGAACTATCATCCAACAAGCCATCTGAGTACTCATGGCTCTCAGCGCAAACAATGATTTTCTGCTCAAAGTATCGGCTACTACGTTCGCTTTTCCTAGATTGTAGTCAATCACTAACTCATAATCCTTAATCAGCTCCAACCACCTTCTTTACCTCAAATTCAAATCCTTTTGAGTCATCAAATATTTTAGGCATTTATGGTCAGTAAATATCCGACACTTTTCTCCATATAAATGGTGCCTCCATATCTTCAATGCAAATACAATTGCAGCTAACTCCAAGTCGTGAGTCGGGTAATTCTTCTTGTGCGGCTTTAATTGTCTTAAGGCATATGCTATCACCTTTCCCTCTTACATGAGCACACAACCCAATCCATTTAGGGATGCGTCACTGTAAACCACAAATTCTCTTCCCGGTTCATGTTGCACCAAAACGGGAGCCCCAGTCAACAATGCCTTGAGCTTCTCAAAACTCTGTTGACACTTTTCTGTCCAATCAAACTTCACGTCTTTTTGTAATAATCTCGTTATCAGGGTAGCTATCATGGAAAATCCCTTAACAAAACGCCTATAATAACCGGCTAGGCCCAAGAAGCTCCTAACCTCAGTTACGTTCCTAGGTGGCTTCCAATCAACAATCGTTGAAATCTTACTCGGGTCGACTCTAATCCCATCTCCCGAGACGATGTGCCCCAAAAATCCTACTTCCTTAAGCCAAAATTCGCTTTTGCTGAACTTGGCATACAATTGTTTTTCTCTCAAAATTTGCAAAACCATACTCAAATGCTCGGCATGTTCGTTCTCATCTCGAGAGTAGATCAGGATGTCATCAATGAAGACCACTACAAATTTATCCAAATATGGCCAAAAAATGCGATTCATCAGGTCCATGAAAATGGGAGGGGCATTTGTTAGACCAAAAGGTATGACCAAAAATTCATAGTGGCCATACCTAGTCCTAAATGCGATTTTCGTTACATTCGAGTCCCTGACTCTCAGCTGATAGTACCTAGACCTCAAATCTATCTTGGAAAATACCGTGGCTCCCTTTAATTGATCAAATAAATTATCGGTTCTCTGCAACGGGTACTTGTTCTTCATAGTTACCTTGTTAAGTTGCCGATAATCTATGCATAATCTCATAGAACTATCTTTCTTCTTCACAAATAAAATGGGAGCACCCCACGGAGAGAAGCTCAGTCGTGCGAAACCTTTATCCGTTAGTTCTTGCAACTGTGCTTTCAACTCTTTTAGCTCGGTTGGGGCCATTCTATATGGAGCAATAGAAATAGGGGCATTGCCTGAAGCTAACTCAATTCCAAATTCAATCTCTCTAACCGGAGGTAACCCTGGCCATTCCTCTGGGAAAACATCTGGATACTCGCATACTATGGGTACCGACTCAATTCTCAACTCAGTCTCTTTAGCATTCATCAAAATGGCAAAGTAAGCTTCGTACCCTTTTCTTAAATACTTCTGAGTCAACAAAGATGATATCACTACTGGTGATCTATCTTGCTTATCTGATTCAACACGAATAAAATCCCCATTTTCATTTTTCAATTCAATAAACTTATTTCCACAATTAACAACTACACCATGAGTAACTAACCAATCCATCCCGAGGATGACATCGAACTCATCAAACGGCAATAACATAAGATCAACCGGAAAGCAATGACCCCTAATCATCAAAGGGCAACCTTTGCAAACTCTATCAACCAACACATACTTGCTTAGGGGATTAGACACTCTTATTATAAATTCAGTAGACTCTATGGGCATGTTCATGCTAGAGACTAAATTCAAGCATATGTATGAGTGGGTAGATCCCGAATCAATTAAAGCTATAACACGAGTATCATAGAGATAAAAGGTACTTGTGATTACGTCAGGGGAAGATGCTTCTTCACGAGCACGAATGGCATATGTTCTCGCCGGTGCTCTACCCTCGACTCTTGCAGTCTGCTCTTTAGATGGATTATTGCTATTCAATTCATTTCACGGGTTTTTCTACTGTCTTCCTCTAGCAGCACTTCCGATCTTGCATTCTGAGACTTCTCTTTCTCGCCCATCTCAGGGCAATCTCCGATAAAGTGGTCTAAGGACCCACATCTGAAACAAGCCTTCTCGTTTGCCTGGCACTCACCAGAAAGACGCCTGCCATACTACGGGCATTCCGGTCTACTCGGTCGAATGTTGCCCACACTAGCAACCGATATGATCTGCGCTTTAAACCCTAAAAATTATTTGACCTTACATCGGTTTGAAACCCCGACTAAAGTGACTGGTCGAGTAGCAAAATCCCTCGACTTCTTAGATGAGGATTGGTAGGACTTACTCAATTGTCTCTTCTTCGAGTCACGAAACTCAATCTCAGCTCTTCTCTTCTCTTTAGCTAACTCCTCAGCTTTACAAGCCCTATCCACCAACACTACAAATTCTTTTAGTTCTAGGACTCCGACATATAAACAGATATCTTCATTTAACCCGTCCTCGAATCTCTTGCACATGATAACCTCGGTAGACACGCACTCTCGGGCATACTTGCTAAGCCTTACGAACTCTCGTTCGTAATCAGTCACCGTCATTCGGCCTTGCTTTAATTCCAAAAACTCTTTTCTCTTATGGTCGATGAATCTCTGGCTGATATACTTCTTCCGGAATTCTTCTTGGAAGAATTCCCAGCTAACTCTCTCCCTTGGTACCACCGACACAAGGGTGTTCCACCATTGGTAGGCCGAATCTCTCAAGAGAGATACCGCACACTTTAAGCACTCCTTAGGCGTGCATGACAACTCATCGAATACCCTGATGGTATTCTCAAGCCTATTAGAATATGGTTTTTGTAACACCCCTAACCACCATCGCCGGAATAGGGTTAAGAGGCATTACTGGACATATCGAAACTTTTACGAACATCTCACAACACAAAATTTCATCATCATCATATCATAGCAATTTATATACATAGAGTCCCTTTAAAAGGTTTATGAGACCTTAAACATGCATTGGGAAAGGGTCGGGACTAAACCGAATTCA
This sequence comes from Gossypium australe, assembly GCA_005393395.2. NCBI lineage: Eukaryota > Viridiplantae > Streptophyta > Magnoliopsida > Malvales > Malvaceae > Gossypium > Gossypium australe. The sequence continues at coordinate 17,055,117 of CM016618.1, forward strand.
TACAAAATTTTTCTGAAAAATCAAACATTTTTCAAAGTACAGAGGTCACACGCCCGTGTGGGCAGGCCGTGTGCCTTACACAGCATCAGACACACCCGTGTGTCCAAGCCGTGGCAAAACAGGGCATCATACTGACTTGTCCATATGGCCGATGACACGCCCGTGTGCTTAGCCCGTGGTTGACACTGACTTATTTCATACGGCCTGTCACATGCCTGTGTGTTTGGCCCGTGTGCGAGTCTGACTTGTTTCAACATACAACCTTGAGGGACACGGTCGAGACACACGCCCGTGTGCTCAACCGTGTGGGCAAATATAGGCCATTTGCAAGGCCAATTTGCCACCCATTTTAGGGTCATTCCTACTAGCAACAACAAATATCATTTTATACATCAAAAGCAACCAAATCATACCAATAATGACCATCCTTTCTAACCATTCATAAGCATATCAAACATATCAACTTTTCACCCCAAAACATAGATTAAAAGTTACCATATTCACATTCATTAACAAGCCATATCACATGGCTTATATTTACATCTCAAAACATAATCTATTACTACTAGCTTATACATGCTATACTAAGCTATGTTCACACTCAAAAGGTACCAAAATATAGTTTGATAGTGTGATGATGATCCTCGACAATCCCTGAGCCTTTCGTAGCTTTGGTAATCTATAAAATAATGCAAACACACACAAAGTAAGCTTTCAAAAGCTTAGTAAGCCATATACAAATAAACTAATCATGTAAAATATTTATAACCAATTCATCCACATGATCTTTAGCATAATACAATAGCATATTCATAATTCTTCAATGGCTCATTTGCTTCTAATCACTTGCTTGCTAACAATCATAATACCATGTATTTCATTAGATCATAGCACATTTGTATATAACATATCTTATTTCATTAAGTCCATACACATATATCTCAATTCCATAATCTCACATATGCTTACTTTTCATACTCAAATTTAGCATACACTTCAAACGTACCTATATCGGATACACATTTCACATAGTCATTAAATTCTCGGATTGCCCGTTGAACCATTCGGAATCAAATAGGATACTCAGATAACTCGGAATTCTCATACAATGCCAACGTCCCAAACGTGGTCTTACGTGTAATCAAATATCGATGCCACTGTCCCAGACAGGGTCTTACACAAAATCATATACAATGTCAATGTCCCAGACATGGTCTTACACGTAATTCTCAAACCGATGCCAACGTCCCTGATGTGGTCTTACACGATACCACATATCAGAACCCTATGTCATGACATACGTATCCTAACTATTCCTAAGGTTCGTACGGGACTTTTCGGACATTGATACATTGTTGAAACCTTCTCGGATTTCACATATACATCTTCCAAAGCCATTCATCACAACTCAATTTCATATAAACATGAATAAATCAACTTAAACACATTTATTTGTATATAAACTTACCTCGTACGGATATGAACGGACAAGAAAGATTACTCAACCACTTTCGGCTTTCCCCGATCTAAATCCGTTTTCTTTGGTTCTTAATCTATACATATACAAATTTAACTCTTTTATTCACCAAATCATTCAATTCAATTCAAAAACACACATTTAGGGCATTTTACAAATTAGCCCTCACATTTTCACATTTTGACATTTAAGTCCCTATTTCATAAATTCACAAATTATACAACATTTCAAATATCCCCATGCTTGGCCGAATATTCCTCATGTTCATACAAGTCCATACATTTCATTTATTTCACATTTTAGTCCATCAATTTATTATTTTCACAATTTAGCCCAAATTACTCAAATTCATCAAAAATCCAAAGACAAAATTTGTTAATCTTTCACATATATTTCATATTTCATCATCAACCATCATAAAGCTCAAGCATTCATCAATGGCACATCTCAAAATCATCATCAAATTCTAAAATTAAGACATGGGCTTGAAAAACACAAAGCAACGATCTCAAAAACATAAAAATCACTAAAAACCTAGCTCAAAACATACCTTGATTGAGCTTAAACAATGGCCGAATATACAAGAGCTTCAAACCCTCTTTTTCTTTTCTATTTTCGATGGAAGAACATCAAAGATGAGCATTAATTCATCTATTTGTTTTATTTTATTAAGCTTTTTAACTAATTTACCTTTTTATCCTTTATAAATACATTATAAAATCTTTAAATTGAATGTCCACTACCGTCCATACCATAATAAAATGGCCTAATTTCATTTTAAGGCCTTCACATTCAAAAACAACTCAATTAAACATATTAACATATAAATTGTCACTTTTACCTTTTATGCGATTTAGTCCTTATCTCAAATTAAGCACTCAAACATTAAAATTAATTCACGAAACTTTCACACATGCTTAATCACATACTGCAAGCACAGAAAATAATATTAAAAATATTTTTTATGACTCGGATTTGTGGTCCTGAAACCACTATTCCGACTAGGGTCTAAACCGAACTGTTACAATTTTACAAGCCTATAAATAGACATAGTCTACTCCACATGTAATTAATTCGAATTCGACATAGTGAATTTTCTTCTCCTCTAGCCGTGGTTTTTTTCCCGAAAGGGTTTCCACATAAAAATATGTGTGTTCTTTATTTTTATTTCTCTTTTCTTTGCGATATATTGTCATTACCGACATTCTATTTTTACAGGCACCATCACAAACAAATCATAAATCATTACCAACACATTCGACAATTATAATACCAACATGATTAATTCCATCGATTCATTCAAACATTGTATTTCAAAATGAATTAGTACATTCTTGTCATGATAAACATACCAACCTTACCTTTTTAACAAACATAAGACATGTCATTCACTTATCAATGTTGACCATATAAGTCTCAAGCCAACAACTAACCTTATATCATACATCTAATAATCAATCATTCATCAAGCATTACCAATTCATATTCTACCATGATTTCAAGGATAAGCACACATCAACTGCACATGCTTATACCATTCATTCCATCAAACATGCCAAATAATCTTTAGAAACAACTTTACATAATAGCCAAGTCCAAACTTTAACACTTCCAAAACTTAACTTCAAAACTCATGAGTCAAAAGAAACATAACCTATATACATGCCACAAAACCAGAATAAAATAAGTCAAAATCTACTGAAACTTAAGCTTGATAGTATGAGCTTTGAAGTTGATACGACTGCCTAGTTCTGCAAAATGACAACTATAGGAAACAGGAAATGAAAAAGAGTAAGCTTATAATAGCTTAGTAAGTTCATAGTTAAAACATAAAAAAAACTTACCTCAATCAAGTAATTGAAATCTAACCAATTAAGATAAAGATAACAACCTTACATTCAATTTACAAGAAACAGGTGAGATTTGCACAAGTTCAATTCACAAGATAATCCATATTTATCAAGAATTCTGTCTAGATCATTCATATGCATTCACATATATCAAAAAGTCATTTGTTAATTAATCACAAGTTTAACTAGCCCGATGAACTATAGTAAATTAATTCGGATACTTGGGTAACTACACCACACCAGGGAGCACTGTAGTGCTATCAAAGGCACTGAAGTCCAAACAGGGGCACGATTGTGCAATTAGGGGTATTGAAGTGAAAATAGGGACTCCGAAGTCTGAACAAGGGCACCGAAGTGGAAACCCGTACAAGCGTGCATTCTAACCCTATTGGCATGCCAACTATTCCTAATTGTTTACTACGTTCAAACGGGCATTTAAACAGAACTAGTAACATTTATAAACAAAGGGAACTTCTATGATATCAATACACATGCTGTAAAAAAGTCATGTTCATTCTGAAATCATATAAATCATGTTTCACACATATTTAACAATTTTCAAATAAGTCCTTTCTCACCTTGTACTTAATTTATAGCATTTCAAATCCCAACTCACGAACTTGAACAACATATATATACACATTCATAATTCATCAATAAAAAATATACAGATACATTTCTATACCTATGAACTTACCTATTATATTCGGCTTTCGAGTTGATTCGTAGGGACTAATCTAAAATTTTCCCTTTTCCCTGATTTTCCTCCGTATGATTTAATCATTGATCTATATAATAGTTAAATTTTAATTATCAACTCAAATTTAATTATCATAATCTATATAATAGTTAAATTTAAGTTATCAACTCAAATTGAATTATCATACTAATTTTAATGCATATAACCTAGTAATTTCATTTTACAAAGTTTCCTTGAACTTTTACACTTTATTCAATTTAGCCCCTAAAACTGAAACTATTATATCTTTCACATTTAAACTCCAAATTTAAAAAAGATTATATATACATCCCTAACCGGCCTTAAAATAATAAAATTTATAGAAATTTCATGCTAATATTAGCATATTTTCATATTAGTCCCTAAACTCAAAACTAATAAAAATTCTATTACAAAATAGTCATATTTAACAACCGAGCTCATAAATCAACCATTTAACTTCAAGAACATCTAAAAATCATTAATGGTAAGCTTCAAAACCTTTAATATTTTTACGAAATAGTCTCTAGGTTAACTAGATTGAGCTACAACAATATCAAAAACATAAATTCACTAAAAACGGAATAAAAAATCATTTACATGCAGTGAACCAAGCTTGATTGATTCTCCTTAGTTCAAAATTGGTGTTTTTTTATTAGGAAAGTTAGAATTAAGAAGATGGTGACTTTGCTTTCTTTAGTTTATGTTTTAATTTACTTAATTATCAATTTACCCTTGTAATTAATTCAGAATTTCCACCAGAGACTTGCATGAACTGTCCACCAATGCTTCATTATGGTCTAAATACCATATAAGTCCTCCCACATTTACTAAATAAGTCATTTAACTAATAAAATTCAATAGCAATTAAGTTTTACGTCTTTTACGATTTAGTCATTTTTCCTTAATTAACTATTCAATCGTTAAAATTACTGGACCAAGACTTAATATAATTCTATAATAGAATCGTAAATATTATAAAATAATATTTAATAACTCAATCATCAAAAATCGAGGTTCCGAAACCATCTATTTCGATACCACTGAAAAACGGGATGTTACAAAAAATGTGATGGTAGAAGAAATTTCAGCACTCAACAAGAATGACACGTGGGAACTTGTACCAAAACCAATGGATGTTGATTTAGTTCCATGTTAATGGGTTTACAAATTAAAGAAATGAGCTGATGGTACAATTGAAAGGTACAAAGCTTGTAACACCCCTCACCCGTATTCAACACCGAAATAAGGTTACGGAGCATTACCAGACTTACAACACATTTAAACATGGTTTTCTCATACATTTAATCAATACATGCAATCACCATTCAATCTCAATCAATTTGTCCTTAATACGAGCCTACGAGGCCCTAAACATGCATTGGAGGTGATTCGAGACTAAACCTATAACACGGGAAATTTTTCAACACCTAAAAAATTTTTCTCAAAACAAGGGACACACGTCCGTGTGGCCAGACCATGTCTCTCACACGGCCACTAGACACGCCCGTGTCACAAGCCGTGTGAACATTTGAAATAGAAGCACATGGCCGTGTCTCAGCCCATGTCCAACCCCGTGTCTGAACAAATGAGCTTACTGAATTGGGTCACACGGCCAACCACACGCCCATGTGTCTAGCCCGTGTGCCCTTCGAAGTGGCCACACACGCAACTATGCCAGGCCGTGTAACACGCAACTGTAGGGTATACTGACTTATGTAACACGGCCAAGTCACAAGCCCGTATGCTACGCCGTGTCTAAATTATAGGGTATACTAACTTATGCCACACGGCCGATCACACACCCATGTGTGAGACCGTGTGGAGCATACTACTTCATTTCAATTTCAACACCAGGGGACACACGCCCGTGTAACTTGACCGTGTGTCACACATGGCTGAGACGCACGCCCGTGTCTCTGCCCATGTGGACAAAAATAGGCTATTTACCAAGCCAATTTGCCACCCAAATTTGAATGTACCTACAACACATCAATTTGCACCATTCCATGGTATAAATAGGCATTTAAAACAAGCCAATTCAAACTTAATTCATGCATATTCAATACCACATTTCTCAATACACACAAGTTGCAAAATAGACCAATCCATTTATACCTAAAATTTCACAAACTTAAATCATCAATATGACTACTCAAAATATGCATTCTTTACTTTGATTCACAAACTAATAATATCCAAATATCAACATTCACTTCCATAATACCAACTACTAATAAGCATCATCAAAACCAACCCCAATTTATATATTATGAACTATATGCACATACACATATACACAAGCAAATTTACTCAAAATAAGCCAACTCTCATGGCTATTATATACAAACTAAAACATGATCATTCACAAGCCATCTCAAATGGCAAAACTCGCTACCAAAATACATATCAAAATAACCATAATCCTATACATGCCATATGACCAAACCATAAGCTCAAAAGTACCAAACTGATGGTTGGATAGTGTGACGATGTCTCCGACGATCCCCGAATCCGAGCTAGCTTTGAAATCACTATAAAACATGAAAATAAACAAAGTAAGGTTTATAGCTTAGTAAGCTCGTATGAAATAAACTCAACTAATCATAAATACACAAATCATCTATTTGAAATTGTTAACTTGTAATTCATAAATACTAACAAACCTTCCACATGCTTAATCATATGCTTATACGCAAACCTCATAACATCTTCGATTTAAGGCTCGTATGATTCATATACATACCTGTACCAATCCGTAACAAACTCATACCCAAACGGAATAATGTTGAATACTTGAATTCTCGCATACTAAGTGCCAATATATAGCCGAAGCTATTTTAATCTCGCACACTAAGTGCCATACATAGCCGAAGCTATCTCAATCTCACACACTAAGTGCCATACATAGCCGAAGCTATCTCAATCTCGCACACTAAGTGCCATACATAGCAGAATTATCGTCAAACATGACTGTAGTCTCGTATACACAATTTATGCAATATCAAATCATTTAAAGCATAATTATAACAATGCTTATTACACACAAACTTACCTCGAACGTGAAAATGACGACACGGTCGACTAATCCGATATCTTATTCTTTCCTCGATCTAAGTTCGTATTCTGCTTTTCTTGATCTATATAATATCAAATTTAGCTTGATCTATATAATATCAAATTTAGCTCATTTAATCATCCATTTATTCAATTTAGTCCAATTTATACATTAGGGCTATTTTACACATTTGCCCCTAAACTTTCACATTTTTTACAATTTAGTCCTTATTTCAAAAAATCACAAATTAATGAAATTCAAAATAAACCCATGCTAGCCGAATTACCCTTATGCCCCTAGCAGCCCATATTTTCCATTTATTTCACATTTTGACCACAAATTTTCACATTTCCACAAATAAATCCTTATTTTGCATTTTTACTCAAAGTCAATTAACAAAACTTGTATAATTCATATCAAATATTCATAATCTATCATCAAACACCAAAACACACATATATTCATCAATGGAATCATTCAAAATCTTTAATAGTTTTGCAAAATAGTCCCTGGGCTAGCTAGTACTAGTTGCAATGATCTCAAAAACATAGAAATCATTAAAAACGAATAAAAAATACGTACCTAATTGATAGAATTGAAATTGCCGAACCCTAGCCCCTTTTTTTCCCAAAGAATCGGTTTTGTTTTCTCTTTTGGAGAAGATGAATACAAATTATGTATTTTTTTTATTAAATTATCATTTTAATTATCATTTACCATAATAACCTTAGTATTAAAACATTAAACTCACCTAACACATGTCCAATAATGTCCACTAACATTATAAATGGACTAATTACAACATACAGACCTCCACTATTAAATTTCATAGGCATTTGATACCTTTAGCTAATAGAACAGCACTTTTAGACTTTACGCGATTTAGTCCTTTTTATCAAATTGACCATTCAAACGATAAAATTTCTTAATGAACTTTTCAAAAAATCACTCAATCATGCTGTAAAAATTAAAATAATAATGAAATAAATATTTTGACCTAGAATTTGTGGTCCTGAAACCATTATTCTGATTTGACTAAAAACGGGCTGTTACAAAGCTCACATTGTTGCTCGTGGTTTCTCCCAATAATATGGTAGTGATAATGATGAGACTTTCAACCCTGTCACAAGAATGATAACTATTCAAACAATCATTTCTTTGGCTGCTAGTAGAGGATGGAAATTGTGGCAGCTAGATGTAAAAAATGTTTTTATCTATGGTCATGTGTGCTAGCTCAAAAAGACACTGTATGGCCTCAAGCAAGCTCCTTGTGCTTGGTTTGGTAAGATTGCTCAATCTCTGGATTTTTGTGGCTTTAAATCTTCAAATGTTGATCCAAGTTTATTTGTTAAGAAAGCACCCATTTTGTGCACTTTGATCTTACTTTATATGGATGATATGATTATCACGGGTGATGATAGTGTTGAAATTAATAGTCTTCAAGATGCTTTGTCGGTTCGATTTGAAATGAAAATTTTAAATGAAGTTAATTGTTTTCTTGGTTTGGAAATTGAAAAATGTGATGGTTATTTTGTCTCTCAAAAAGGATATGCAACAAGTTTATTGCAGCGATTTCGTATGGAGGAGTCAAGATCAAAAACTACTCCTATGAAACTTCATCTCAAGTTAGCTAAAAATGAAGGAAAGTTGTTGGAAGATGTTACTTTTTCGTCAAATTGTTGGTAGTTTATTCTATTTAAATATCATACAACATGATATTGCATTTCCCGTAGGAGTTATTTCACAATTCATGGATCAACCATGTGAGATTCATTTAATTGCAGCAAAGAGGATTCTTCATTACATAAAGGTCACTCTAAGTTATGGATTAATGTATGAGCAATCTAAGTCATTTTCTTTAAGTGGCTTTATAGATGCATCCACAACAGGTTTCTATTTTACAATAGGTTCAGTTGTAATTTCATGGGCAGTAAAAAACAAGTCACTGTGGCTCTTTCAAGTTGTGAACCAAAATATGTAACAACTACAATGGCTACTCAAGAATGTTTGTGGCTCAAGACTTATTCAACAAATGGTGTCTACTCTCAGTCATCCAATTCAGATTTATTGTGATAATGAGAGTGCAATAAAGTTTTGCTAGAAATCCAGTGTTTCATGCTCGTACGAAACACATTAAAACTCATCATTTTGTTTGATAAAAAGTGTTAACTCATGATATTGAGCTGCTAAAAATACGAACATAAAAGCAAGTTGCTGACATATTTACTAAGGCACTTACCAAAAGCCAAGTTTGGAAGTTTTCGTGAGGTTCTTGGTGTCATTAACAACAAGTTTGCACTAAGGGGGAGTGTCAGAATTTAGTGCAACTTTCTGCTAGTTATGAATTGGTCAAGTTATTCATTTTTATTAGGAGTCAGTTAGCATATTTTATAATTTATTTGTGCAAATAAAGCAGGAGCACGTTAGCTTCTTGTAGTCAAATAGTTGAATTATTTTAGGAAGTTTTAAGTATGAATAGATGTGGGCTAAAAGTGTAGCACTTCAATTTCTGTTTCTTTGTATTATTTTGATTGAGTAATAATATTCAACTTTATTTCTATTTAAAGTGTTTTTTTGTAATTGTGTCAAAGCAAAGTAGGCAGTAAATTTCGAAAACAAAATCAATCACCAATGTGTTGACTTCAAGAGGATGAATTTTGAACATTTTTTACATTGCCAAACATTATAAAGGAAGAATAAAAATAAAGAGAAAAATACTAAGAAAAAAAAATTTAAAATTAAGGTTTATATGATGAGCCAATCTATTATATGCAAAAAAATTCTTTAAACAGTATCAACTTAGGGAAAAGGGTATAGTTTAGGTGCTAATTTATAAGTTAAGTTTTTTTTTAATAAAAAAATAGACTTAACAGTTTGATTAATGAATGTATCAACTTGAAAAAAAAATAATTTATATACCACTTGTAAAAAATATATATACAAATATGCAAAAAAAAATTTGTTACAACCGATGAGCGTAATAAAATATGTCACTGGCCATCCCAAAATTAAACAAGTTTTAAGTTACATATTATAACTTGAGGATAAAAATGGAAATTTAAGGTAATAAAAAAATTGAATTTGGGTGATTATGATAGGTGGTGTCGTCAATGGCAACAACGACACTAAAGTTTACTGTTTAAAATGAGTCATTTACATACATGATTTTCAAAGTGAATCATTTTTATAAATAATCAAAACTTTTGGATATTTTTATAAAAAAAATTGTAAAACTCTTATTCCCTTAAAATTGAACCACATGGTTTTAAATTTAATTAGATCCATAATAATTAAGCTACAACCTTTCATAATAATACTTAATATATTTTTAAAAGGAAAATATTTAAAATTTGACTTTTACACCATTATAATTAGCAAAGAATGCATAACTGTTTTCACTATTAAATACAAAATTTCTTAATTTCAGCATACATATTTACTTTTGATAATACATTTATGCCAATTATTATTTTCAAATGCGACTATCATTCATGGGGTAACTAGAGTTTGTAGGAGCCTCGGCCTCCTTAAAATGGAAGATTTTTTGTTTAAATTTTTAAATTTTTTAAATTTTAAACTAATAAAAATAAAAGTATACTTTGGCTCCCTAAAAATGATAAAATTTTAATTTAATCCTTTAAAAATTATAAAGATATAGGTTATTAAAACGGTGAAATTGCATTTTTACAATCGTAAAAATTACAACTTAATTTTGACCCCCCTAACAATATTTTCTGGCTTCACCCCTATCAAAGTTGATACTAGTTCAAGATTTTATCTTATATTTTTTTCCTATATAAAATTTCATTATTATTTTTATATGAAATATAACGGTTAAATTGTTACAATATTAATCATATAAAAATACACTAGCTGTGTAAGTGAATTTCCCTTTAAATTATATTAACTTCTTATTTATAGTTTTTCTTATGAAAAAATACTTATTTTCATAATTTTATTTAATTAATTTATTTCAATTATATTAACTTTGGATTTGTTTTCTGTTTTCATTACATTTTTCTATCTTTTCTATTTTTATCTTTTATATTTGTTTTTCTAATTTCAGTATTTTTATTAAATATTAATAAATTTATTTGAATATTTACATTGAATTTTTATATTGACATAAAAGTAATAATTACAATGAATTTCTAAAAAGTAACCATTATTATTTTAGTATTTAAATTAAATTTTAGAATTATATTGAATATTTAAACAAACAATTTATAAACCTATATTTTTTATATTTTAAAAATCTTAATTTTAATTTAAAAAATTAATAATTACTGTTTTAGAATTATATATTGTAAAAAAATTCATTAACTTTATTTTAATTTTGATTATTATGTTTGTAGAAATTTAATTATGGATTGTATAATACAAAATTTATTTAATGTTGTATTGTTTTCTTTAAATGTTGACAATATAAAATCCCATTTACTTGAATTGATTACATAAAATCAGATTTTATTGATAAAAATACATTAATAATGTTAATATCAAAATTCATTAAAATTCTAGACTAAATTTTTGTTTGGTTGACTTTAGTATCGTGTTAAGACGTGAATTTGAGTATATTAAAACGTATTTATTCTCTTATTTAAAAGTTGACGAGAGATTAAATGTAATTTTAAACCAATTAAAATTTGTAAATTAATTATCATTTTTAGGATTAAAGTGTAAGTTTACTATTATAAATTTAAAATTTTTATAAATTATAAAGAGACTTAAATAGCTATCAGGGATATAGGAACAAAATTAATGAATGAATATACAAGGAAAGCAACTAAATTTGAATTAAAAAAAAACTATTGTAGCTGGAAATGTTGTTGAACTTTATTTCTGTCGATATTTCACAATAAATCATCAACTGACGGTATTTCCTTAAACAACTTTTCCAATTCTTTGAACGACAAGTTTTTTATCAGAACCACACCGTTGAGCTCTGCAGATGACATCCTTGGTTTCTTATTCATTCTCTTGTCGTAAAACCGGGTTGTTGGCTTCGACGAATTGTCGATTGTGAGTGACTCTTTACCGGTCAGCTCTTGTACGATGGACTTAAAGCTCCTAACATCCGTCTCTACGTACTTGGTGTTGATGATCACCACCTTAATTGGCTGCCCACCATTAATTGCCATAACTGAGAGAAAAAAGATATTGAAATCTTCTTGAAAAGGGTTTTCTTTTTTTCTTTTGGTTGATTTTGGTAGTGTAGGTTGATGAACTTATATAGAAGTAGAAGATAACCCTATGAGGAAAGAAAAGCAGCCAAATAATGAAAACTTGTAATGTAGGGATTGGTTGAAATTTAGAGGTCTCTTTGAGAATCTAATAATTTTATAGTATCATAAATATCGGCATTATCATTTTATAGTATCATAAATATCGGCATTATCATTAGTGCAGATGAACATAAATTCGAGCTGAAACACGTTTATCTTCTTATTTAAGATTTGAGAAATTTAAACTTTAACTCAAGACTCTAAATTTAAGGGTTATTTTTAATTAAAAAATTAGTATTTATTTATAAACCCATTATTTTTTATTTTATTTAATAATGAGATATTGTGTATAAAATTTATGTATTGATTATTTAATATTTATTAAAAGAGTTTGTGAAAGATGAGATCATTTGACCGTTGTTTAGGGTAAAAAAGAATAATAAATAACCTAAATATGTAAGAAACTGATTGATTGGGTCAAAGGTGAAAAGAAAAGTATATAAAAATAAATAAGTCAAAGTCAAACTCACATGTGTGGCTCAATGAGGCTCCAGTATTTGGAGTAACGTGGCTATGATTATCACGTCACCTAAAATATAAGAAAAAACTTTGGTCAACATTTCATTAGATTTTTATTTTGTTAAATTTTTTAATAGATTTATTATTCATTCTACTCTTTTATATATTATGATTTAGTTTTATAATTTTTGGTATTTATTTTACTGTAAATCTTTTATATCTAATCATCATATTTTATATTTCATTTATATAGATTATATATGTAAAATTTGATGGAAATTAATTTTTTTATTTATTTTATATAAAAAATTTAATTGTTCAATAAATATAATATATATATATATATATATATTTTATATTGATATGATAGAAATATTAAATCAAAAAAAAATTTACTAGTAAGTACAATTATATCGAAAATTTACATGCATATTAATTTTAAAAAGTCGAATATGGTTAGCCCTACAAAAAAGCCTTATCTACAAGGGTTGATTTGCAATTTTTTTTATTTTCCCCGGTTATGGTCCGAAATTTGTTAGAAATGGATAAATCTGGGGACTCTTTTTAACTTTTCAGATCATTTCGACCGTAATTAGTTAGTTATTATTGTTTTATCACCAAAAAAAAATGGTTGGCCCTTATGGTTAAGTGAGAAAATGAAGAGTCTCCCAAACCTAACTGTAAAAAGTCAAGGTCCTATAAACCGGCCTTTCAACAACAATCTGATTGTTGTTGAAAACAAATTATATTTATTTGTTATTATATAAAAGAGGTTACATAGTTTAAACAATTTATTCATCAACAATAAATTTTTTGGTAAAAAGTATATTACATCCTTTTCAATTTTGAAATCGAGTAAATAAATTTCTGTCAATTTCAAAAGTTAGCAACTAAGGACAATTAATTATAACGTCTATGTCTTCCATCAATGGTACATAATTTAGATTGATATAATAACAAATTTAGCATTCAATGTTTATATATATTGTCTTTTTTGTTTTAATTCTAAATAATTCAACTTTAATATTTACACATTTACACGAATGCTGTGGGATAAATTTGTTAAATTAGGATCAAATTGATGGAATACATTAACATCGTGATTAATTGTCCTTAATTGCTCACTTTCGAAGCTGATAGGGATTGAATTGCTCTTATGTTTTTTAGAGAGACCAATTTACTCAATTTCGAAATTGAGAGAAACTAAAGTGACATTTTTATCAAAATTTTGTTATTGATAGTCAACAATATTGGTCAACTCAATCCTCAAAACATGCATGTACATATGTTGATGTTTGATCCCACATTTGTTAAATGCTACTCTCACTTAAAAATATTTCATAATCATTGATTGAGTTTTAGTTCAATTAGTATATTTATAGTTAAGACATTGATTCAAATGCATTGAAGCGCATTTATGCTTGTATTTAACGATTGAGGAAAGATAATGAATAATTTTAGGAATTATATAATCAACCTTATTAAATGTTATCCACTTTATGGCAAACTCCTTTGGGTGCTTTGAAGCAGGAAAGGTACTATTAAGAGCAGATGTGCATCTTCCTGCAGAAGATAGGACCTTAGCCACCCAGTATGCAAGTTTGTTCTGTCTTTTATCCACAACCGACTGGAAAAACTTAGATTTGTCATGTATGTTCCCAAGACCGAAACGTAAGTACCTTCCAGGTTTCGGAACAATCTTAAGCCCCAAAATGCTATACAACATTCTTTTAAATTTGGGATGATTAATTCTTGCTAACCACCATTTCAGACTTTGGAAAATTCATTTTAAGACCTGAAAGATCACAAAAAGTTCGGACTAGTGTTTTCAAACCATAGCAAGCGTCTCTATTGAGCTTATAGAAGATAAGGCTATTATCCGCAAAGAGTAAATGATTGATTGCCACACTTCTCCTTCCAAGCTTAATCCCTTTAATCACCCCATCAGCTTCAGCTTTCATTAGCATTGCTGATAAAATATTTTGGCAGGGGATGAAAATATAAGGTGACAATGGGTCACCTTGTCTTAATCCATTACTTGGTTTAATGGGTTTAGAAGGCTCCCCATTGAGAAGAATTTGATAACTCACAGTGCCTATGCATTCCATAAATATGTTACTCCATTTTTGTGTAAATCCAACTATTTCCAATACTGTCGAGCCGATTATAGGCTTTATTTAAGTCCGATTTAACTGCCCCAAGCATTCCATTTCCTTTCAGCTCCAATCAAAACATTATCTGAAATCTGCCTCCCCACAAAAGCATGTTGGTACAGAGAACTAAGGTGCTCCAATCACTTTTGCACATATTTTATAATTAGAAGTCCAATTCATGTTGAAACACCCCAAACCCGGCCCACGAGCCTCTACCGGATCTGGTATGTTCCTCGAATAAAACTGTTCAAGTTCTTTGAAAATCTTTAAGTGATTAAAAATTCGATTTAGGTTGGGCTCGAGTTAAAAACCAATTTATTTTGAAATAAAAGTTTTTATAAAGATGCCATTGTTAAGTTCACAACTTTTAAGTTGAAATATATGTCGAACGATAGATTTTATCTTTAATTAAAATCATATGAATTTATGTGGCAAATATTTAGGGTTTATTTAAGTAAAACATTTAGCATTTAATTTGATAAAAAGTTCGTAACATAAAAAAAAAATTAACGTGCATGCAGAAATAAAGTTCATATTAGGGCCTTATTACATCAAAACAAACCCAAATAGTTTAAAGTACTTAATTTAAATAAAAAGTCCAAATCGTAAAATTTCTTGCTGTGCATGGCCACCTTTAAGCTACTGCCGACCCAGTCCATCACTGATCGTCACCTGAAATAAAAATATTCCCCAACGGGGTGAGTCAAACAGACTCAATGTGTAACCAACACTAAAATTTAACAATTCAGGCATACATTATCATATCATATACATATTCATATAACAGATAGAAAAATAATGATGCAACCCGAACCCAAACCTATATGCCATCCGCTACACATCACCCGAACCAACCTGTACACCGTGGGGACTACTAAGTCAACCCTCCATCCGCTACACACCATCGAAGGCAGTCGCTGCAGTCGACGTGCTCATCGCCCTTATAAAATTCGTGGCATAGCCACCAGATTAAATCATTGTGACCGAAGTCACCACATTCAGATATCGTGGTCTTAGATCACCACATTCATTTCCCCTTTTTCATATAACCCGAATGCCCTATTTCACACATATCATGCATATCATGCCTTAATGCACATTCTTATCACTTTTCACATGTTAAATATAACATATATTCATAATCCTAGTAGGAGTAGGAAACATACCTTAGTACTTTATACCATAGCATGGTACCTTAGCCATATTTTTCACATTTTTATAAACACTTATATATTAAAACATAACCTTAAATCGATTAGGATTTTAGTGTGGGGTACACACCTGATTAACTTAGCGGTTCACTTTAAAACCCGTAAAACTTGATCTAATGCCTTAGATCTTAAATCCCTTGGTTCCGATTTCACTGCTAACCCAAATCCCGAAATCTTTGTTGTACTCTTGCCAATCCAAATCCCGAAATTAATCTCTTGGCTATGAAGATGTCGTAAAACCTTGATTGCTTTGAATCCCGAAGACTTCCTCCTTCAAGTTTCGGACAAAGAACATGAATAGAAATAGTCCCTAAATTTCGGTTATGGCTTTTTGAGGAGATGGGATATTCGGCTTCGGGCAAGGAAAAATAGGAAGAAAGAAAAATGCACAAAATGCCCCTATGGCTATGTCAACAATCGGTTTTGGCTTCAAAGAAAAGAGAGGGAAAGAATGAATTTACTTGACTAAATTTTTCAGCAATGAAGACTAGAGAAGAAAATAAATAATTTCGGCACTCTTTCCCCCTTCACTTGGCCGAATATTACCTACCCAAGAAACCCATATTTGATAAAGTAATATAAATCTTACAATAACTCCATCTTGTATTAAATAAAAAATAATTATCCTTACCTTTACAAAGTCTCATGCCGTTCCACTACTCCAAATCCCACAATTTTCATTATCACATCTTTTAAAAATTAATTAAACACATGCCACTATTATCTCTACATCACTTACTCCAAATACAATAATACAACAAACAATTATCCCTTAACAACCCACTCAAGATAATAAAATAAAATCACTACTATCCTTTATGGCCTTTTATGCTAAACTAATTCCCACAAAACATGCAGCCAAATTTTGGCAATAACAGCCACTTAAATACTTTATTCTTCACGGTGGAGCTAGGGACAAACAATAAAACATTCTTTATGCGTTATCCTTGAAGAGCTCAAGAATGTGGCTGAATTTTAAAAAAAAAAAAAAATAAAGAAAGCATGGGAATTTTAATTAGCTTGGCCGAACATGGGGAACAAGTCTTCATGGTTTCCTTAAATTATTCAAGCATGGGGTGGCTAAAGGGATGAAGTAATAATAATAATTAAAAAAAAATGCAATAGCTTAGTGGATCATAAGCTTGGACGGCCATAGTAAACAAAACCCTTGATATTTTATTTTTTTTTTTGAGTTTTAAGAACCCCTAAATTACATCCAAACCATTCACTGAGCCTACTAACTCATGAATTTATGCACCAATTGCATAACCCCTAATCTAGGATATTACAGTTCCACCCTCCTTAAAAATAATTTCGTCATCGAATTACTTGGCTGAAATAGGTGAGGGTATTGCTGTCGTATTGCTTCTTCCTGCTCCCATGAAGCTTCTTCCGATCCATGGTTTCGCCATAACACTTTGACTAAAGGAACTGACTTCCTTCGTAACACTTTCACGTCTCGTTCCAAAATCTGAATCGGCTCTTCCTCGTAGGACAAATCTGGTCTTAGCTCCACTTCTTCAACCGGAACTATATGAGATGGATCCGATCGATAACGACGTAGCATGGACACATGGAATACGTCGTGCATCTGCTTCAATTCCGGTGGCAACTCCAACTGGTAAGCCACCGGTCCAACTCGCTTCAATACCCGATAAGGTCCTATAAACCTTGGACTTAACTTCCCTTTGCGACCAAATCTCATTACCTTCTTCCAAGGCGAAACTTTAAGAAACACTTGATCTCCCACAACAAATTCTATTTCCTTCCGCTTGAGATCTGCGTATGACTTTTGTCTATCAGATGCTTCTTTCAACCGTGCCCGAATTATTTCAACTTTTTCCTCAGATTCTGCCACTAACTCTGGACCCAAAACTCGACGTTCCCCTAAGTCCGTCCAACACGTAGGTGTTCGACACTTTCGTCCATACAGTGCTTCATACGGTGCCATTCGCATACTGGCCTAATAGCTGTTGTTGTAGGCAAACTCCGCTAAAGGCAAATAGTCTTCCCAACTTCCTCTGAAGTCTATCACACAGCCTCTCAACATATCCTCCAACACTTGAATTACTCGTTCAGATTGCCCGTCGGACTGTGGATGAAATGCCGTAGTGAAATCCAATTTGGTGCCTAAAGCTTGATGTAGAGCTTTCCATAACCGAGAAGTAAACCTTGGGTCCCTATCTGAGATGATTGACACCGGCACACCATGCAACCTTACAATTTCCGCCACATACAACTTTGCCAACTTTTGCAAGGAATAGTCAACCCGCACTGGAATGAAGTGCGCGGACTTTGTCAAACGATCCACTATTACCCATACCGAGTCCTTTTTAGTAGGCGTAAGGGGAAGCCCACTAACAAAGTCCATGGTAATTCTCTCCCACTTCCACTGCGGAATCATTATCGGTTGAAGTAATCCTGACGGAACTTGGTGTTCAGCCTTAACTTGCTGACACGTCAAGCACTTGCCAACAAATTCAGTAACTTCTCTCTTAAGTCCAGGCCACCAAAACTGTTCTCTTAAATCTCTGTACAACTTAGTGCCTCCAGGATGCATAGCATAATGGCTACTATGCGACTCCTGAAGAATCCTCCGCCTTAACTCCTGATCCCTAGGCATACAGACCTTACCCTTGAAGCACAATACTCCCTCGTCATTGATTCTATAATCCTCTATCTCCTCATTCCGTACTTGCTGTAGCTTAGCATTTAATTCTTCATCAACCAACTGCCCCTCTTTCACTTCATTCAACCATGTCGGCTTAACTTGCAGCTCTGCTAGCAGACTTCCATCATCATACAAGCTCAGATGTGGGAACATCGCCCTCAGATCCGACACAACTTTCCGACTTAGGGCATCTGCCACTACATTCGCTTTGCCCGGATGATACTCTATCGAACAATCGTAGTCCTTCAGTAGTTCAACCCACCTTCGCTGTCTCAGGTTCAACTCCTTCTGAGTCAACAAATACTTAAGACTCTTGTGGTCTGTATAGATTACTGACTTTTCTCCATAAAGATAGTGCCTCCACACCTTAAGAGCAAACACCACGCCGCCAATTCCAAATCATGAGTTGGGTAGTTAATCTCATGTGGCCTTAATTGCCGAGACGCATAAGCGACTACTTTCCCATCTTGCATAAGAATACATCCCAATCCCGTATGAGAAGCGTCACAATATACCGTGAAATCTTTTCCTGCCTCTGGCTGAATCAAAACCGGAGCTTCAGTCAAACCCTCTTAAGCTTCTCAAAACTCTCCTGTTGCTTATCCGTCCATACAAAGGGTACTTCCTTCCTCAATAATTTTGTCAAAGGCGCGGCAATTGACGAGAACCCTTCCATGAACCTTCGGTAGTAGCTTGCCAATCCCAAGAAACTGCGAACCTCAGCTACAGACTTAGGTGGTTTCCAATCTAGCACTGCCTCAATTTTCCTAGGATCCACTCTTATTCCTTCTGCAGACACCACATGTCCTAAAAATGCAACTTCCTCAAGCCAAAATTCACACTTGCTGAATTTGGCGTAGAGCTTCTTTTCTCTTAACACTTGCAATACAACCCGGAGATGCTCATCATGTTCCTCTTCCGACTTGGAATACACCAAGATATCGTCAATAAACACTACGACGAACCTATCCAAGTAGGGTTGGAAAACCCGGTTCATCATATCCATGAATGCGGCTGGGGCGTTCGTCAATCCAAACGGCATTACTACAAACTCATAATGGCCGTATCTAGTCCTAAAGGCTGTCTTATGGATATCTGCCTCCTTCACCTTCAACTGATGATATCCAGACCTTAGATTTATCTTCGAGAATACTGTTGCCCCCTTAAGCTGATCGAACAAGTCGTCAATCCTCGGCAAAGGGTACTTATTCTTGATGGTCAACTTATTCAACTGACGGTAATCTATACACATACGCATAGTTCCGTCCTTCTTCTTTACAAACAAGACCGATGCTCCCCATGGAGACACACTAGGTCGGATAAACCCACGATCAAGTAACTCTTGAATTTGAGCCTTGAGCTCAACCAACTCCTTTGGCGCCATTCTATATGGAGCAATTGACACAGGAGCTGTACCAGGTAGCAAGTCAATTCTAAACTCCACCTCCCTATCCGGGGGTAATCCAGGTAATTCCTCTGGAAAGACATCCACAAAGTCCCTTACTGTTCGTACTCCACTAACTCCCCCTTCTTTCTCATTCAATGCACTAACAAAGGCCAAGAACGCCTTGCATCCTTTACGAACCATCTTATCAGCCTTTAAAGCAGAAACTACGTTGGACAAGTAGTTTCTTCTTTCTTCTATCATCACTACTTCCTCATCCTTTAGGGTTCTTAACTCCATTCGCTTAGCTGCACAATCCAGTATAGCTCGATGCTCCACTAGCCAGTCCATTCCAAGTATGAGATCGAACTCTCCGAAGGGAAGTTCCATCAAGTCGGCAGGAAATACTACGCCTTGGATTTCTAGGGGCACTTCCCGAAACATCTTATTCACTACTACAGTTTGACCCAGTGGGCTTACTACAGTCATCTCTCTATCAGAAAGTTCAGAGGTTATGCCTAGAGTTTCCACTACTCTACATGCAACATACGAATGGGTCGAGCCCACATCAATCAAAGCGAAATAAGGCTTGCCACAAATAAGGAACGTACCGGTTATAACGTCCGGCGCATCTCCATCTTCCCTCCGGCGAACTGCATAAACCAAGCCCGGCTGTCTCGCCTCTGTATTACCAACACCTCGGTCAGGTGTTCCACGTCCTTTTCCAGCACCGTTACCTCGGCCATACGGACCACGGCCTCGCTGAGGCTGCTGACCACCTCTACCAGCCTGATTAACATTCTGAGCTACTGGTCGATTCACATCTGATTTCATCGGACAGTCCCTAATCATATGGTCCTTGGACCCACACCTAAAGCATCCTCCAGTCTTTTTCCAACACTCTCCTAAGTGTTTCTTCCCACATTGATCACAAGTACGATATTGCCCTCCAGTACCAGCTTGCTAACCTCGCGGCCTATCAACTCTAGGCCTTTTCTGAACATTCCCAAATGATCCTAACGACCCAAATCCTCTTTTCTACTTGTTCCGATCAGAGTGTTGCCTTACAGAGTCCTTAATTCCTTCAGCTATCTTAGCTTTCTCCACTAATGCAGAAAACTCCCGCTCTTGATGTGGAGCAACCAACAACCTCAAGTCATCCCTTAGTCTGTCCTCAAACCGGACATAGCGTTCATGCTCAGTAGTCACTACTCCTCGAGCATACCGGCTCAATCTCAGAAATTCAGCCTCATATTCTGCCACAGACTTGTTCCCTTGAACCAGCTCCAGAAAAGTCTTCCTTTGCTCATCAGTATACCGTGTTCCGACATACTTTTTCTGATATGCCGCCTTAATATACTCCCAGGTCAGATCCTCAGTTGTGGCACCATCCCGGACTGTTAACCACCATTGATATGCTTCATCGCGTAGCAGTGCCACCATTCCTTTCAGCTTCTCTTCAGGAGTCAGATCCAACTCGTCCATAATTCGTTCCGTCGCCTCCAACCAATACTCAGCTGTACTGGGTGCCACACCAGATATGCCGCGGAATACTTCAGCTCCGTTGGCTCGGAGTCGCTCGGGTACAGATTTCCGAGCTCCCATATTTCCACCTGTGCCAGCCACTATTTCCAAAACTCGTAGCACAGCCTGTGACACGGCATCATTTCCCGTCTGACCTTGCTGTTCATCACCAACAGCTGCTGGTGGTGGTGGCGGTGGTACCTCATTATCAGACCCATGACCCAATCTAGCGGGTTCCGACACAGTCATTCTTCCTCTACCGCGTCCATGACGACCGCGTCCTCTAGAACTCATATCTAACAATTGTGCTTGAATCTGATTAAGAAAGTTTTATGAATTAGTCTTTGTTTCACTGATTGTTCCCGAAGAAATTTTATGAAGAGAGCTTAATAGGGATTCTTTCGATCATTCAAAGTTCAAGTTTTCTATCCTAATTTACAGAAAAGTTCATCCATTCCATAGTATCTCCCATTCACCTTCACTCATCGGACATTTCTGTCCATTCCTAACCTAGGGGTATTTTCGTCATTTGCCCTACAGGGGTATTTTGGTAATAAATCGAGGTTAGTTAAAAATTTCAATAAATTAGGGTACTTTGAAATTTCAAAACTCCCGGGTAAATTTTTTTTTTATGTATGGCAAAATTTTAGAAAGTAGGGTCATTTTGGTAATTTTGGTAACCCAGGGGAAATTTTTAAATCGGGGTATTTTGGACTTTCGTAAAATAGGGTTTTGGATACTTTTTCAAAGTAAGAAAGTTTTATTAAAAGTTTGGACAGTATGGAGATTTTTGAATCCAAGGGTATTTTTGTAATCTTACCACTAGGGTATTTTGGTAATTTAAGGATTTTAAAACTAGGGTTTTCAAAAAAAAAAAATACGGCTAGTCCCTTTCGGGTTTTAGTTAGGGGTTTAGCCCGTGAATAAGTCCTCTTGATTAGGGTGAACCGAAGCTACGCACCAGGTAGGATTCGAGTGGAGAGGAGGTGAGTCGTGCGGACTGCTTAAGTACCAAGCTCCCACTGAATACCAATCCTAGACATGCGCACAATGGTTGCCACACCCTAACTCGGCGATCTAGACACAGGTTTGTTTAATTAGGCATTCAGAGTCTTATGAAATTTGTTGGGTAACCTAGTCCTAGGGTTCAAGTACTTATCATGCTATTCTACGTTCTATTCCATTTTTACCCTTCTACAATTCATAATATAAATCACACAGAAGATAGGGGTACTTACCCGATGGACTTCGGGTCGGAGACTTAGGTGCCATGCCAGAAAAACCTGCTTATTTCGCAAAATTTTTCACAAACTTCTTTTGGCTTAATTTTGAAAATGTTTTGGGCCTTAAACCCAAGGCCGAGAGTTTAAAAATCGGGCTCTGATACCAAGCTGAAACACCCCAAACCCGGCCCACGAGCCTCTACCGGATCTGGTATGTTCCTCGAATAAAACTGTTCAAGTTCTTTGAAAATCTTTAAGTGATTAAAAATTCAATTTAGGTTGGGCTCAAGTTAAAAACCAATTTATTTTGAAATAAAAGTTTTTATAAAGATGCCATTGTTAAGTTCACAACTTTTAAGTTGAAATATATGTCGAACGATAGATTTTATCTTTAATTAAAATCATATGAATTTATGTGGCAAACATTTAGGGTTTATTTAAGTAAAACATTTAGCCTTTAATTTGATAAAAAGTTCGTAACATAAAAAAAAAATTAACGTGCATGCAGAAATAAAGTTCATATTAGGGCCTTATTACATCAAAACAAACCCAAATAGTTTAAAGTACTTAATTTAAATAAAAAGTCCAAATCGTAAAATTTCTTGCTGTGCATGGCCACCTTTAAGCTACTGCCGACCCAGTCCATCACTGATCGTCACCTGAAATAAA
Source organism: Gossypium australe (assembly GCA_005393395.2). Lineage (NCBI taxonomy): Eukaryota > Viridiplantae > Streptophyta > Magnoliopsida > Malvales > Malvaceae > Gossypium > Gossypium australe. The sequence goes on from CM016618.1 coordinate 17,078,799, forward strand.
AATATTCCCCAACGGGGTGAGTCAAACAGACTCAATGTGTAACCAACACTAAAATTTAACAATTCAGGCATACATTATCATATCATATACATATTCATATAACAGATAGAAAAATAATGATGCAACCCGAACCCAAACCTATATGCCATCCGCTACACATCACCCGAACCAACCTGTACACCGTGGGGACTACTAAGTCAACCCTCCATCCGCTACACACCATCGAAGGCAGTCGCTGCAGTCGACGTGCTCATCGCCCTTATAAAATTCGTGGCATAGCCACCAGATTAAATCATTGTGACCGAAGTCACCACATTCAGATATCGTGGTCTTAGATCACCACATTCACTTCCCCTTTTTCATATAACTCGAATGCCCTATTTCACACATATCATGCATATCATGCCTTAATTCACATTCTTATCACTTTTCACATGTTAAATATAACATATATTCATAATCCTAGTAGGAGTAGGAAATATACCTTAGTACTTTATACCATAGCATGGTACCTTAGCCATATTTTTCACATTTTTATAAACACTTATATATTAAAACATAACCTTAAATCGATTAGGATTTTAGTGTGGGGTACACACCTGATTAACTTAGCGGTTCACTTTAAAACCCGTAAAACTTGATCTAATGCCTTAGATCTTAAAGCCCTTGGTGCCGATTTCACTGCTAACCCAAATCCCGAAATCTTTGTTGTACTCTTGCCAATCCAAATCCCGAAATTAATCTCTTGGCTATGAAGATGTCGTAAAACCTTGATTGCTTTGAATCCCGAAGACTTCCTCCTTCAAGTTTCGGACAAAGAACATGAATAGAAATAGTCCCTAAATTTCGGTTATGGCTTTTTGAGGAGATGGGATATTCGGCTTCGGGCAAGGAAAAATAGGAAGAAAGAAAAATGCACAAAATGCCCCTATGGCTATGTCAACAATCGGTTTTGGCTTCAAAGAAAAGAGAGGGAAAGAATGAATTTACTTGACTAAATTTTTCAGCAATGAAGACTAGAGAAGAAAATAAATAACTTCGGCACTCTTTCCCCCTTCACTTGGCCGAATATTACCTACCCAAGAAACCCATATTTGATAAATTAATATAAATCTTACAATAACTCCATCTTGTATTAAATAAAAAATAATTATCCTTACCTTTACAAAGTCTCATGCCGTTCCACTACTCCAAATCCCACAATTTTCATTATCACATCTTTTAAAAATTAATTAAACACATGCCACTATTATCTCTACATCACTTACTCCAAATACAATAATACAACAAACAATTATCCCTTAACAACCCACTCAAGATAATAAAATAAAATCACTACTATCCTTTATGGCCTTTTATGCTAAACTAATTCCCACAAAACATGCAGCCAAATTTTGGCAATAACAGCCACTTAAATACTTTATTCTTCACGGTGGAGCTAGGGACAAACAATAAAACATTCTTTATGCGTTATCCTTGAAGAGCTCAAGAATGTGGCTGAATTTTAAAAAAATAAAAAAAATAAAGAAAGCATGGGAATTTTAATTAGCTTGGCCGAACATGGGGAACAAGTCTTCATGGTTTCCTTAAATTATTCAAGCATGGGGTGGCTAAAGGGATGAAGTAATAATAATAATTAAAAAAAAATGCAATAGCTTAGTGGATCATAAGCTTGGACGGCCATAGTAAACAAAACCCTTGATATTTTTTTTTTTTTTTGAGTTTTAAGAACCCCTAAATTACATCCAAACCATTCACTGAGCCTACTAACTCATGAATTTATGCACCAATTGCATAACCCCTAATCTAGGATATTACACATGTACTGTTAAACTAAAACAGATGATATTAAAAAGGGGGGTTAAAGGGCAAGATTCAGAAAAAAAACTTCAAAAAAGAGATGTGATGGGGCCAGGGATAGAAGCAAAGAGGAGGGGCTGAGGATTTCCACTCTAAATTAAGATGTTAAGAGCATAAAATGCCAAAAGTTAGAGGCTAAAATTCTATTTTGTTTTTAGCTAAATTTACATATTATTTTATCTATAAATAATATTGGTTTTACTAAGCATTTTCATCATCAGATTATGGACAGATTTTAGAGTCATCATTGGTACAACAATGGTGAATATAATGTTCACACACCAAAGGAAAAGATATTGATTTCGCAACAGCAATGCTAAGCTACCCGTCACCCATAGATATTTCTTGGTTGGAAATAGAATTAATATCAAGGTCATGGAAATTCGTTTGTCACGAGATAACTGAGTCGTTACCTCCACCGATAATGGAGGCATTCTAAGAACAAACAAATCACAAGCGAAGAGTTTTGCAAGATTAAAGAGGAGTCATAGGCGAACTGTTGATTGATTTTGGCATCCCTAATCAGTAAATCGAAATCATTGCCATTGTCGTAAAGCCAAGATTTCATCTTTCAGTGCATAAACTAAAATGAAACACCCATCCATGGAAATCTTTAGAGCCCTTGTAATACGCCACCGCCACCATTTCCATTAACGAATTCTTGGAAACGAGGGTTACGATTTGATCAGAGAGTATTAAAGTTTTTGCTCAAAATGTTGAATTTGGATTATCAACCATACCGTAAAGATGAGTTTCTTTTGTTCCAATTTCTAGAGAGAGAGAGAGAAAAGAAACTTATATTGCAAGAAACACTTCAAATCCAAGTTTTATTTTATTAGTATTAGGTAAATAATTTAATGAGCTGAGAGGTTGGATAAATATGACTATATAACGATAGATATATGTTGACTTAAATGATAACTCGCAAAAAGGGTCAACCATCACTACTAAAACTTCAGTGATTACTACTGTGGTTGGACCTTAAAATGCTTCGATGATCAGTTAATGCAAGAAAAGTCAAGGAAGCATTGTGAAAACAAAAGATGTAATGATGTAAAAGGAAAAAAGAAACAAAAAAAAAAAAAAAACCCTCAAGATCAAGCTTCAATCCGAAGCATTAACGAAATCTTCAGTCGAAAATGAAATTAACAGCTGCAATGAAAAGGATGGAAATAATTAAAGGAAAGTTTCACCATCCCTTCAACACAACAATGTTTCTCACCATTTGGAAGTCACCCAGTTTCATCCATCGATCTTAAAATGATTGGTTGATCAGTTAACGCAATGTCGGACGGGTAACTCGAGGCCTCACTGGTGTCTTTGAGGGACTTACCCTGAAAGTTCGGAATTGAAACAATAGTGGTTAAGCTTTTAATTGTTAACAAGTACAGGATTTGGAACAACAATTCAGGGACAGACCTGATTGCCTGAGTTCCTAGCACCATGCCACTACAATTCAGTGCAATTATGGCACTTTCCGCCTGTACATAAAGGAGAAAAAAATCATCAGCTTGAATAAAGGCGCAAAACATCGGGTAGGGGAATATTATTACTTTGGAAACAAGTAAAATTATTTTAATTGTCACCGAATCTTAGTTCATATCGTACGTGTAAAATGCATGTACAAAGGTCTCATGCTTTATGCCGGTGGTGATTCATGAATTAAAACAGATTTGATGCAAAGGTAGATGAATTGTTACTTATCGTAGTTAAAAACAAGCTGTAATATGGAAAAAATGTTTTGTGGTAAACAATCAAACAAACAGATATCTACGGAAACAAAGTGCAAGATTTGAATGCACTATGGAATAGGTCGATTGATTCACATGATCATACATCCTTTGCAAGCAAAAAGAACGAATTTACTATTTGGATCTATTATCGACCATATGTAAGATTCCAAAAATTGACAAAGGAATATAAAATCAATGAAGATAGAAACCCTTTCCTCACTTCAGCTGTTATGGTAAAATTTGAAAAGGTAAAAAGAAAACATTACCCAAACAAACCTACAATCAAGTGACTCACAATTACGTAGTTCAAAAGGGATTCAATAGTACACATGGAGAAGATAAACTATAAAGAATGTTCGGTCATACAGTTAAGAAAAGCCTTCAATGTCAAATATAAAGACCATAAAAGAAGTTACTTAAGGGTCAAAAAAGGTCCTTTGAGAGACCAGGTAATGTCATGGGGTCAAAAAAAGCTTCAACGCGTTTTATTGGCAAAATTTCGGTATTTTGCCAACATTACTTGGAAAAAAAAAAAAAGTTAAGCTTATATATGGTCAATGGTTGTAAAAAATCGGGATATATAGAAAAAATTGTTCAAAGAAGAGCTCCTGTTTTGATATAGACTTCCCTTAATCAATCATGTGATTTAAAGCATACAGAGGAATAACAAGGGTGACTCCATTTGCACAAACAGTTTGCAAAGAGATGCCGATAACATATTATAAATTATTTCAGAAATATGAAAATATACTAATTGGAATGGGAGGTAGAAACATAGTTTCCAAATCATCGTAAACATAATCGCAAAATAGTTTTGAACCCAAATCTATTTCAATATCAATCCTGCAAACATGAACTTACCATGGCAAATTCAACAAAAGCAATACGAGTTGAATGGACTTGATCCCCTAAAAGCCTCAAGCGAGTGACCTGAGAATTAAATATAATGATGTCAACCTTCAAGATGAGCCCTTTACCTTCAATCTTCTTTCTGAAAACAATTCTTAAAAAAAGGGGGTGTGAAGTTTTGAGAGCGTACTAACCTCACCACAGGTTGATTCGAAGAAACTCTTCATTTCAGTTTGAGAAACCTTCAGTCAAAGTGAAAATACTCGATCAGATTAGATCAACAAAGATAAATTAATAATATACATGCTAGTGGAAGAGAAGATAACCAATTACTTCAGTGAAAAAGTCTGGAACTCAAACATTCATCTGATAAACATGGGGGGTTACCTTCTTGTCAATATTTGTACAATAGACCGTCCTGGTACACATTTCCCTTTCATTTTCTGACTGCAATTGTAGTTATTATAAGTATCAATAGTGAACTCAAAAAGAACATTATAGAGAAAAATTCCGAGAGCTACTTAGCAATGGTGAAACAGTATCACATAAAGTGAAGACTTATGCAAAGTCGAAATAGCTAAGAGCCGGAAAGTTTTTCATCCATACCCTAGGAAGAAATGTAGGGTTCACAGGAAGGATGGCAGTTTTTGAAGGCAAGACCCTAACAGGATAAAACCCGAGCATTGTCCCATCAAGGCTCAAAGCAGCTCTTGCACCTTCTGTAAAAACAAAGTTAGTATAAAATGTGAATAAACGAACATCTGACTTATTAAAAAAAAATATTAAGTTTCAGTCCACAGAAGCAGCTTACGTTCATCAGCAAATTCTACAAAAGCAAAGCGAAGAACTGAATGCGGATCACCACAAACTCGGCAATCAACAACCTTCAACAATAAATTCCCAAACCACTTGAGAAATGTCATATATACTGTAATCTGTCACATAGGTTATCATATATACAGTAATAACATCTGGGGTTTTTTCCCCAGTCAAGACGAAAGGAGGTACCATCCAAAATATGAAATAAAGAACCATGATTTAAAAAGATAAAACTTGAGTCTTTTGCATGTATTGGAGGAAGAGAGAGAGCTCTACAGATGGAAATGATAAAGCTAGACATTGGAAATTATTCTTCTTCTTATGGGAAAAGGAATGGAGTTCTGCTCTAGACATTGTTGAAATTACAAGGAAAGCTTTAAAGCGATCACTATAACTTACTTGTCCGCAATTACTAAATAAGCCGGCAAGTTGCTCTTCAGTGATCTAACACAAAGAAGGAAATGACTTTCACAAGTGAGTTCTCCAAATCAGCATGAAACAACAAAAGAAAACCACTAATGGTGTGGTTGTTTAAACTTACAGTCTGATCAATATCGGAAACATAGACTGTACGCCTGATACTATCATCTCTTTGAGCTCGAAAAGCTCTACCATTAAGCCTCCTTCTACCCTGGTTGACGTTATTTCTACCCTGAAAAACACAACAATAACCATTTACCAAATGTAACCGATTTAAAATTATAAACAAATCTACGACGATCACGTGTCGGTAACTCGATATTCAGCATAATAATACCACATATGATGACAAGTAGAGGGAGAAAGCCAACTCCAAATGCTTCAAAGTTCCAACTAGTCAATCCGATTAGACAATAATTAGGCTGACTAAAGCCCTTACAATCATAAATGCCAGCAAAACATAACTGTTTATCAATCAAAAGGGGGGAAATTCAGAAAAATCATTTCAAAATGCAGAATTGAATAAGCATAGAAAGAGGAATCAAACTGCCAATTTAAACATTAGGATTTCCAGAACAAAGCAAATGCCAAAACCCCAATTTAGCTATGCAATCCAAATCATATCCATCAATAACCCTTCAAAACCCTCAAAAAAGGAGAGAGAGACAACTTTCCCAAAAGACAAAACAAACCAATCACATAAAACTAAAAATTAGCAAACACCCATCATTCAAAAAAAAATGCAATTAGAAAATGCAAGTGATCAGTGAAAGAAAAATACCCTTCTGTTGGAAAAATTCTCATTGCCAGCTGATTGCTTAACAGGAACCTGATTAAAATTATCTGATTTTTTGGTCTGATTATGATGAAAAGATGATGGGAAAAATTCTTTGGCCAAAGGGTTCAACTTTGTGAACATATCAACCAGGTTTTGCACATTGAATTCCTTTGATTCTGATTTGGTTGTTTCCACTACCAAATCGTTGTTTTTAGCAGCTTCCACTGCTTCATCTGAATTGTCAACAACTGCAGCCATAGAAGCAAAACCCAAAACCCACCAAGAAATTGCTTTTTTTTAAAAGAAAATAACAATAATTAGAAGAAATGGGAATTTTGCTTTTGTGAATTTATACCTTTCATTTCTTTCTTACTACAGAGGAACAAAGTTCAGAGCTTTACAGAGAAAAAATAAATAAAAACAAACTTTTTATGATTATTGATGCCTAATAATAGATATCCATTTAAGAAAAAACAAATTTCTAGAAATGGAAATAAAAGCTAAAATGCAGAATGGTTTCCTTTTTTTCTTCCTTTTTGGATGAATTTAAATTAAATAGATAAATATCTCGAATTAAAAAAAAAATTGCAGGGGTTTGAAAGAACCGAAATGAATATCAAATAAAGAGAGAATAATGGGGAAGAATAACAGCCTTTTTTGCTTTTCTCAATTGATTTTTATTCTTTTTTTTAAATATGGAATTTAATTGTGGGAATAAACAATTATTTAATAATATTAATCTAAATATCAAAGTCATCTTTTTAAAAGAAAAAAAGAAAATATCAAAGTATTTGATAAATTATAAATTCAAGTATTTAACTATGGAGCAGTTTATCCCTAACTTTTTTTTCTTTAGCAGTTATTCGTTGATTCCTTTTTCTTTTCCTTTTCCTTGGCAAAAGAAACCAGCTACTTTTATTCACCCATAATGCATCATTTATTATCTCTTTTTAACTCGATTGTTTATCAATGCATAAAAGTGTGGGTTTGCCTATTATTTTTCTATTTATAGATTGAAGAAAATATAGATAGTTCTAGTTATTGTGTCAAAAAAACAGATATGATTAATATTTGTAATTTTAATGATTTTTTTTAATTTTTATATTATTAAAATGACTATTATTTATGAGTTGGTTGGGATTACAAATCTTAATGTTTGTTTTTTTAGTTTGCCACACTTTTTTTTTCTTCTTTTTTTAATGATGAAATCCATAATCAATTGATGAATCCTTTTTAATTAAAATAAAAAAAGTTGTTTTGTACCAAAATAATACTATATCAATCTTCTTCAATAATATTTTGTGTTAAAAGAATAGTATATCAATCTAAATCATATCATACTTTATAATTATTTTTTTCATTTTAATGAATATAATAATTTAAAATTTATTTTCATTATTTATTCTTGTATTTTAGTGTTTGGTATTTTGTCTAAACACGACAACCATATTTTGGTGTGTTTGACAATTTGTTTATTTTCTTCTTCTTTTTTTACAAAAGACAGTCAATCAATAATGATTACAAATTAGTGAAATTTTTAAGTAGAAATAAAGGATGATGTATTCAAATTTTCATACAGTAACACTAGAGTTGAGTCCGGAGTTCTTCAAACCTCTATAAACTATTAAGATTATGACCACCTAGTTTAGTCACGTGGTCAGTAATTTTATTGTAGCCTCTAGAAATATGTCGAACTCACACACTCCAATTATGTTTTAGAAGTTAGACAATCAATCGCAACTTTATCATCCTATTAATAGCAATCTCTCAAACCAAAATCAATTCATGTTTATTTTAAGGTGTTGTAAAATGTTTTTCAGTGTTACAAAAATTAATTTGTCAGTCATAATATAACGTACTGAGAATATTGTTCTATCTTTGATTCTTGGAACAATAAAGTTGATTAAAAGAAGAATAATTAAAATATTTAAATACCCAAAAGGTTTATGCATTTATCTTATTGGAATATTAGATATATATAGAAAAATAATTGAGCATTAGGAATATAATAAATTAAACTATTATTTAAAAAACCCTTAATTAGAATATTAAATAATAAAATGTATTCAACAATGAGGAAAAAAAAAAACGATGAGTTTCGATGGAGCTTCTTTGCCCGTGATCTCAAATTTAGGCTTTAAGGTAAGCCACTGAAAAAGTATGTCGTTGAGATGAAAATTTGATTGATACTGAAGAGGTCCAGATGGAAATGATTGGGCTCATCAAGTGAAACAAAAAAGATGAATATTATCTTATTAAAATGATTGAATAAAATTGGATATTATTTTTTTTTTCAACTGAAATAACCTATTTAAGTTATGACTAATTATTACGTATTATTTTAATTAGTTGATAAGTTTTTTCAAATTTTCTTATTATTTAATTTTCATTAAATTTCAGCCACATAGTAAACGGAAATTATTCCTTTTCATTTCACAATTTTTATTCTTGTATTTTCAATTTTTGAATCTAAATTATATATAGAAAATAAATTTAAATTTTAATGGTTGAGAGGTATAAACTTATAAGATAAATGTTGTACTTTCTGACGAAAAATATTTTTATTATTATTAAATTTTTAATATTTTTAATCAAATTATAAGTTATATATGACAAGTTTGATCTATCATTTTCTTTTATTTTAAAGAAAAAAGTTTATGAATTATAGATTGAGTTTTTGGACTCACAAAAATAGTGTTGCTTAAGTCAATTTGAGCTAAAAAGAAAAATCATATAATCTGAATTACTAGAGATTTGTGGGGTTATTTTAAAATTAACAAATGCAGCCGATACAAAATTTTCTTAAGGAAAAAATAATAATGTCCACTGTAATAAGAAAACAGATAAAATGGTCATTTTACCCAGAAAGGCCCATTTCTAAAATTATTTATGAAAATGGGTCAATTTTTTGATTATTTACCTGAAAGGGTTGAATTCTGCGAAATCGCGTCCACGTCAGCACGTTCTCAGGTGATGTGTCAGCAAAACGCATCCCTGGTGGAGCGTTTTGACCACGTCAGCACAAAGCGCTTCCTTGAATGAGCGCTTTGCTGACATGGACAAAACGCTCCCCCAGGGACGCGTTTTGCCCCTGCCAACGGCTACTTTTTTTTGACCGTTTGGGCTCCAACGGTCCAAAAAAAAAACTATAAAAAGCCCGCTTTCATTTTTTTCACACAAAAGTCCTCTCATAATTCTCTCAAATTTCTCTCAAATTTTCTCAAAGCCCTCTTTAATTTTTGTAAAAAAGCTCTTTTTAAAATTTTCTTGAATTAGTTTTTTTTTAAATTAAAAAATATTCAATCGTGTTAGCAATGGCCGGAGAATTAATTCATCTCGATAATAAACACACCTCCGTCGATCAAATGACAATGGTAAGTGATAATTTTAAATTTTCAATACTATTTAATATTTTTTTTATTTATGCAATTTTAATTAATTTTTATTTTATAATTTTTTATAACAGTCTGTGGATCGGGTGTTGCAATGCTAAATCCGTAATATGTCTGGTCCTCCATCGCCGTTGATAGAGAGTTACCTGCGGGAAGCGGGTTTTTGGTACTTGGCCATGATAGGCCGGGGGTGCAAGTTGGACCCGAAACTAATCAGTGCGTTGATAGAGAGGTGGAGACCCGAGACGCACACTTTCCATCTTCCATGCGGAGAGTGTACCATCACTCTAGAAGACGTGCAGTTGCAATTGGGATTGACGGTGGATGGGTATGCAGTCACCAGGTCAGCTCAATCTGCTGGTTGGGGAGCCGTATGCTACGAGCTTTTAGGTGCTATTCCGGATAATATTAACGGAGGTCAGATAGAGATGGGCTAGTTACGAGACACATTCCCGGAGCCGGATAATGATTTGATTGAACTAGAAAGAATATGATATGTTCGGGTATACATTCTTGAGATGATTGGAGGTTATCCGATGCCGGACTTGCCACGAAACCTCGTACATCTGAGATGGCTGCTGAAACTCATTGATTTTAGAGTAGCTGGTGAATTTAGTTGGAGGACTGGCGTGTTAGCAACATAGTACCGGGAGATGTGCAGGGCGACGCGATTGAATAAAGTCAAAATCGGAGGTTGTCTATCACTACTGCAATCATGGTCACTGTTTCAATTTTCATTTTTACGTCTTCGAGTGGACCAACCATATACATTCCCACTCATAACGAGGTAAATTTATATTAGATTTTACAATTATTACGTAGATTTAAAATATAATTGTATGCTAAAAATTTATTTAATTAGGTGGAACCATTCGGCGAGTTATGTTGGAATACCTACCTCTCTTGAAGATATACGGCTTCTGTTAAACTAACGGTCAAAAGCACAAGTAAGTATTAAATAAAATATATATACATAATAAAATAGTCGTTTCGTATTTAGTATTTAGTATTTAGTATTATGTATATAACCAATATTTTTATCATGTTCATATAGTTTCAATAGACACCATACGAGGATCCAGCAATTCGGGCAGTAATTTCGGATGAATTCTTTCAAAATCCGAACATTTGGCATGTGAAGGTCCCATTGGTCAACTATGCTACCGTGGAGATACATCAGTCAAATAGAGTATTGTGGCAATTTGGATTCTGACAACCGATTCTCGTGGCACCTGAAGTGCTCGATGATGAGCACAGAGTTGACTTACGGTAATTGAATAAGGATTGACCGAGATACTGGTCAGAATATATCGAAATGTGGGAAAATCAGTATGATCACACACCTACTCGGGAACCGATCATCGTTCCTGAGTTAGCGTGAGTGCCGGAATACATGCCATGGTTTAGGATCCATGGCAAACCATATTTACTATCGGAAGAGGAAAGACGATGACAAATTCGTGTCCAAAGGGAATGACGGGGCCTTTTAAATCCAAGAATAAGGGATGGCGATGCGAGACCATCAACAGAGCCCACACAGTCACCGGGCTCAACACTTCAACCGACGACACCCATATCACAGCCTTATCAGATTATGCCAGGTGCGTATCCTAGCCCTTATATGTATCATAACCCTTATATGTTTCCTTTTCCCAGTCCTATGGCAGGTTGGAATACATGGCCTGGTTCATCTCTGTTCCCTATTACTCCGAGTCAACTGCCGATATACAAGTCGCCGTTGTATGAAGGATCGCACGTGACGCCGTCGGAGAGCTCTTCTTTTTACCAATCTCCATCGCCTTATGGGATTCAAACACTTCCGCCATGGGTGATGCAAATATATCCCCAGTCATTATTCTATCAAGGCGGGTCATCCTCCCAACACTCACAAACAGATCCCCTGCCGGAGCAACCACAACCCCCGCCGGACGCTGAACCAAGAAGGAATCCAGCGCGTACTGTCGACAACCCCCACGTGGCACTGATTCCTTCCGGCACCAACATTGATTTTTTTAATATATTTGTACAAACTTTTTTATATTGTTTCATTTAATAAAATAAAAGTTTTTTTGAATAAGGTAATATTTTTAATATTTTAATATTTTTAATATATTTGTACAAACTTTTTTATTTTGTTTCATTTAATAATATAAAAGTGTTTAATATTTTAATTGTAATTTACTTTTTATATTTTTAATAAAATAAAAGTTCTTTTGAATAAGGAAATATTTTTAATATTTTTAATAAAATATAAATAATGCAACATATTTTTACTACAACAACTATCAGCTATTCCGATTTGGACATGATCGAGTTGTATCGCCTGGTTCCTACACCATTCGCACAACTTCTGTTAGTTGATTGTTTCTCGAATATTCATATTGTTACGTATTCTAGTCGAGCAAGGTCGATCCTTTGGTTTGCGACGCAATTCTCTATCCGGTAATAGCTTAAACGGAGCAAGCGATACAGACGGCCACTTACATTCATCTGAGACCAGTGGGAATACGTGTATCTACACGTTGTCCATGTATTCTATTTTGTACACTTCGCCCACATAGCTCATGGGATCTAGAAGGAGATTCTGACAAGTTGCAATTACATGAGCGCATGGATAACGAAGTGCATCAAACCTCCCACAGTCGCAGGACCTATTTCTCAAGTGTATACGATATTGCCCTCCAATAATACCTTGGTTCGGTCTGTCAAACTCCGCCACACGAAACCATAGGTTGTCGCGATTGTGACACACTGTGTGCATGGTGTTGGTCTGTGTTTCGCCTTGTTAATTTCTTGCAATACCTTCGCACACCATACATGGCCTCCCTACATTTAACCTTTATAACTCGCTGCTCGCTTTAGAATTAGTGCAACTAAACGAAAATATGTCTCTCACACAACCGATGTTATCGGTAAATGACGTGTTCCTTTTAGAACAGAATTTATGCATTTAGCCAGATTTAAGGTCATTTGACCATTTCGTAGGTCATCATCGTATGCTTGTGTCCACTGTTCGAAAGGTATGTTATAGAGGTAGTCTATACCTTTTTCATTAACTGGACACAAAACCGCCAACATCTCATGAAAACAGTCCTTACTTATCTCATACCCTGCCAATATAAGTTGATAGCGAAAATTACATACCACCATTCCATTCAGAATAAATTGAATATTACAAATGAAATTATATTAATAGAGATTAAATACTCATATTGGTCACTTGTCGTCGTTTAGTTATAGATAGACATTGCCCGTAGTAGTTGGACGCAACGTGCCTTAGGTAATACCGATGGTGTGTACGACGCCATAGGCTTTCCTGTCGCTTAATTGCGGCTAGTATTCCAGTACCCCGATCCGATATAATGCAGATATCAAGTTGGGGGCAGACATGCCTCCTTAACATAGAAAGAAAGAAATATTAATCATCAACTAACTCCCCTGGTGTTATTGCAAACGCAATTGGAAGGATTCTTCCGCTGTCATCCTGTGCCACAGCTAGCAATAGCCGATGGGTATATCTGTTATACATAAAGGTACCGTCAATTTGTACCAATGGATTGTAGTATAGAAATACGTCTCGCCATTACTTAAAGCTCCAGAACAGACGCTTGAACACTTGGCATCCATAGAGCAATCAGTCGTTGTAGTACGTAGGTGTCGTTTCAAAGTCTGTTATGGAACCTGGGACATATCTTTCCAGCACCTGACACCACTGTCACACATTATTATATGAAGCGTCCCACCTACCATGCATCTTTTCCAACGCCTTCTGCTTAGCTATCCAAGCCTTGCGGTAAGAGGACGTGTACCTCAATTGTCAACGAATATTGACAATTAAGACCGACACTAAAGTCTTGGGATCCGCTTTCACCGTTTGTAGTATTAAGCTAGCTAACATATCTGAATCCATCTTGGGATGATCTTGTGAAACACCTGTCAACGAAGTACATTAAATAATGCAACATTACTTAATAACAGTATTCTTCAAAAACCCTAAACACCTAGTGATACTGTACCGCCAACACATGTATGTGGACCTTTGTACTTTTTATCTCTCACAAGTCTGTCATTCTCTTCAACGAGACCATGATTTTCTATGAACGTGTACCGTCTTGCACTGCACACTTGGCCTCAAACTTATCGGATTTAGATTTTACCACGTTGTAGTTAACCCCGTTCATGATGCTATATTGTTTCAATGCACCAAGAAAACTATTCTTATTGGAAAACTCCTTACCAACTTCCAATTCACCCGAATCCAATGACGAACTTGTACGGTCACGCCTTCTATGTGGTAGATCTAGAAACTCCAACGCATCATATCTCATTATGCATGTGGACTGGAGGCGAGTACGCCCTGAATCGCGAATCTTCTTCGTCTTCATCTAAACCCCCTTCAACATCTTCAGGTATGGTTGGAACAGGTTCCGGTTCAGAAAATAATGCAACTTCTGCACCATCAGGGCAGGGCTCTCGAAGTGGATCCACATCAGACATCATCCGACTCACCATCATCTGCAACGAACGAGGTCCCCTCGCTGGTGGATGTCGTAGGGAGTACATCATCCCTTCTTGTGGACGTTTCATAACGTCCCCAATTAGATGTGGATTGCCAACCACTAGAAGTTAATGTCATTCCCCAGTACGTATTTCCAGTATCAAACATTGACCTACCGAGGTGCATGTCCAATCCACTAACGGAGTGTTGTGCAGGGTTGTGTATTCCATACTGCTACCAAACACAGGCACTTCCGTGTTTTGCCACCCACTAACAGAATGTCAGACAAGGGTCGTGTATTCCTTTCGAACAGCAGTAGATGTTGAAGTCGTAAATGCACCATTTGGCGATGAAAATTGTACATATAACTCAAGATAGAGTGATCCACTAGCAAGATGAGTCTGCACCAGTGCCTCCAAGCTATGAGGACCTTTGATGTTGAATGAGTCATATTCCACGGGATAAACCGAAGCACAAAATCGATACTTAATAGACAAAACTTTCATTGGCGTCGTTCCGAAGATTTTGCGCCTAATTTTTTTACTAAGTTTTGTCAAATCTATGTTCTGGTTAAAAACTAGTTACGCTGTGTTCTCCGATAAAAAAACGTTCTTGGTGTCACGGACCTCACCATCATAGTAAATAACAGCACTAATATGTTCACTCATCTTCAATTTTTATTCTACTTTAGCCTCAATTTCTCTTGCTGTAACTTATGCAACCTGATAATGAAATTTGGCTAATTTATAGTCTAAGGCCAAATAGAAACTACTGTAGAAAAAGTGGATCCACGTGGGAGCTTTTTTCAGTAATTTTGCTGACGGTGCATCCTACTTGAAGCATTTTAGACATTATTTGTTTAGAAACGTCTTCTCAAAATTATTTTTTCAGATACTACCGTAGAAAAAAAATAAAATTTTTATATTGCTAATATTTTCTAAAACCCTAAACCCTAATTTAATTGATTTTTATTAATAATTAATTTAATTAATTAACCATAAACCCTAATTTAATTAATTTTTTCCTTAATAAACCCTAAAACCCTAAACCCTTGAAATCATACACCTTAAACCCTAACCATAAAACCCTAAACCAAGTAAAAACACTAATCCTAAAACAACGGGCAAAACGCCCCTCAAAGACGCGTTTTGCTAACACATTACCTAAGGATACGCTGACGTGAACGCAATTTCGTAAAATTCGACCATTTCTGATAAATAATCAAAAAATTGACTCACTTCCGTCAATAATTTTAAAAATAGGCCTTTTTGAATAAAATAACCAGATAAAATCCTAAATTCTTTCACCTTGAGTATTTTCCATCAACTAAATCAGTACTTAAGCTGATTTGGGGTTTCTAGTTAAGGTTTTTTTCAAATTAAGGTTAATGAAATAGTATTCTGAGTTTGAATATTTTAAAATCCCTAATTTACTCCATGAACCGAAAAATTTGAATCCAATTTCAAATGATTCGAAAACCAAAGCTTATTTGTAATGGGATCGTCGTTAATACATTGCAAATCAAAATCGAAACCTTCCAGCCATGGCTTGTCTCGGTAGTACTTGACGACAGAGCAAATCAAAATCTCAATACAAAATCAAAGCAGAGACAACCAGATAATAAACATGGAATTCCAATAAAAAAAGAAAACCAAAATCAAATTCACCCACTGGGGGGTGGGGAAAACAAATCTAGGAAAATCTTATATTTGCAAACATGTTTTTCATCGAGGTTAGACAGTAGAGGCGGCAATAAAAAAGGAAAAGAAACAAGAGGCTAAGCAACGATGCGCATTGACTGGAGGCGAGACTGTTGACGGTGGTGGCTCGGTTCGACATTGGAGACTAGACAAAATATAGCAAGACTAATCTGTTTGAGCTCGGGTTCAGAACTCTGGATCTCCATTTGGCGATCGCAACGGTGGTAAGGCGAACTACAACACGATGTACCACATGCCGGAGATCGATGGTGATCCGACGGTGTAAAATGGAGATCGGAGAATAAAAGAGATCAAAGCTTTGGCCTTTGTTTCATCAAATTATGGTTGGATTCTTGGAAAACTAATCGACGATTTGAAGAAAGGTGTGGAGAGGAGTGTTCTAATGGTGTTCGATCAGAGCTCAACCGGCGACAGCGGCGGCGACAGCGGCGGCGACAGGTTCATTGAAGGAAGAAGAAAAAAAAAAAAAAAAGAAAAGAGGCCAACCGCAGAAGAAAAATCGGAAGTAGAGACAGAGAGAAAAGTTAAAAAGAAAAAAAAATATTGTTTTAAAATTTCAAATGATTTATGTTATTGTGACATCATCATTACCATGTGCGCTTATTTTAAAGTGCCACATGTCATGCATTTAATGCTGTTAAACTCGGATATTGATTTAATTGACGGAAAAAAATTTAGATAATAATCTGAGACAAAAAAAAATTATAAATATCAACTTAAGAAAAGTGAACAAATTCATATATTAATTTTATATTTAATCATTTACAAAACAGCCATTAAAATTCCAATTTTATAATTTTTACGACACTATCTTCTTTTCGATTTTAGTTCCCGAAACAGAATCTACTTCTTCTGAAAACAGCCCAAAATTTCCATATTTTTATAACAGACCATTTCTCCCAAATTTCCAGATTTTAAAATATTTACAATTTTGGTCCTTGTAGACTCAAATCTTATCACATAATCACACTTTTCCAATTTTTCACCATACATATAGTTAAAACAATAAAATTTCAGATTTACAGTTTTCAACATTTAAATCTTAAACTTTTAAAAATTTCTCAATCCTTCTAATTTAAAACTTGATAATTTAGGTACAAATCTACCAATAGTTCAAATATCATAATCTTACGACCTTGACCAAGGCGCGGACAACCACCCAACCCAAGCTATTCATACGAACAAATTGGCTTACTTAACCCACTAACGCTTTCACAATTCTTGAAACATTTTGGAAGGTCCATATACAGAGCTACATTCCGATAAACACTCTACTACTACTAACTTCAGTTGTGTAAATTTAAGGGGGATTTGGCTATAGATAGAAACCTTCCTACCCCCATTTATATCATCAGTCATCGAGTTATTTAATACACTGAGAGCATTTTCTTTCCCCCCCTTTTTTTTTTTTTTTTGCATTTGACTTTTCTTCAACTTGAAAGTGAATACTTTACCCAAGGTCGTTCAATTTACTCAATTAAAATCCAAGCTCATAACATAGGGCAAGTTGTAGTAGCCAAGTGCAGGTTGGCTAGCTTTCAACTTGTGCATGCTTAGGGTGGTTGGGATTCTGCTAAAACAGTAGAGAAACTGTGGTACCTGGTCAAGTTGACAAAGTGAGGTGTGCCTGGGAGGTGCAAGGGTGGCTGGTGGTGAGAGTGTGCTGAGGTGGCTTGCTGATAGACTAGGGTTTGGTGCATGAGCCTATTGCTTGGCACGCCCAAACGAGTTTCGTTCAAGCTTCAAGCCCCCCAGAAAAGAATAAAATTTTTAAACAATAAGACCCAATCACTAAACCAATTTAAAGTCAAACTGATGCATATTAGCCGGTACAACTGTACCAATCATGGTTTTAGTGTTTACTGAACTAGAACAAGCTTAATTCCCCCACAACCTATTTGCACAACCCTTTTTTTCAATAGATCTATTGTTTCTTTCCTTCACTAATTCTTTGCAAAAGCTTCTATATTTTCATTGTAGTGCTCTCAATTTTATGCTATTTACACAGATTACACCATCCACAGAATTTCTTTCATTGGCTTCATTGTTTTATCTGTTATCCGATCACATAGTCGGTCACCGGATACTCTTTGGGATTTATATTGCCTCGAAAAAGACTCGGTGCTCCAAAAGATCTGTTAACACACTTCTCATTTTATCTAGTGAAACGGGTTTCAATATAAGACCATCCATACCTGCCCTCATGCAGTTCTCCTTCGTTACCTTGTCCGTATTTCCAGTGAGTGCCACTAATAACGGCCTTTCATGGCGTTTTGTAAATTTCTCATGTATCCGGATAGTGATTCCATAACTATCTATACCTGGAACGCAAATGTCCATGAAAACAACCTTGTGCTCGTGAGAAACCAACCGCAAACACTCATCGCTCGAGCCGACCATCGTCACATTACACCCTAGATGCAAAAGAAGCCCCTTAGTCACCATCCTGCTAACCCTGCATTACCCCCATAAAATATTTCAATACACAATTCACATTAAAAGAAAATCCTTAAAAAGAATCTACTTGCCGATTGCCAAAACTACATTTGTGCAAGTAGTCATAAAGTGCTTGTAAGGGCAATCTACATTTGTGCAAGTAGTCATAAAGTGCTTGTAAGCTAAGTATGAAACGAGACTATCAGAAAGAAATCTGTAACTAGAAATAATCGTTTGGGAACATATTAATTAAACAAATAAGAACTAAAATGAACATCAAAGAGCTGACCCATTCTCATCCATAACCAGAACTTTAAGCCCCGGAAACGCTGTCTGCCCGTGATTAGCTGGCATTTTAGGCATGTATGGAAGTTTTGATTCGTTCACACGTTCCGGTATCCCAAGTTTTACAATTAAGATAGCAGTACATCCCTTACCAAGACCTTCGCTCTCAATCCAAATATGTCCCTCCATTAGATTTACGAACCTGATTGTATCGTTAAAGAGAAGGCAGAAAATTAGAAAGGCAGCTAAAAGTTTATAACACTTGTATAGGTATAGAGGTTAGTCAAAAGTCGTGGAGGGAAAAAAAACTACCTCTTACAAATTGCAAGGCCTAGTCCGCTGCCACCAGAATTTCGTGTTCCTGTTGATTGATTTTGTGCAAATTTGGTAAATAACTTGGGAATATCTAGGGGGTTAATCCCGGAACCTGAATCTTTCACCTATACCATAAGCAAAGACAGAAACATATTATCGTCAGTGACTACAGCCCAAGGCAGAATATTACAACCAGCAGAGAGACCAACCTGTACACGCAAATAAAAGTGATTATCACTTAGCACCGGGAGAAATTCCGGGGCTTTAGAATCTCTCAATGTGTCCAGTTTTGCAACAAAAGCTCTGATTGATATGCTGCCCTCCTTGGAAAATTTAACAGCATTACCAACAATGTTTAAAATTGTTTGCATCAGGCGCTTCTCATCACCAACAGCATATTCCGGCAAGTCCGGAGCCAAATTTAAGGAAACATGAAGCTTTTTAACTGATGCAATTGGCTTGATCAAGTTGAGGACCTACAAAGAAATAAATGTGCATTGTTGTAATGAAAACCACAGAGCAACACTTCACAAATTTATGAAAGCCATGAAAAAATTTGAAATTCTACCTCTCTGAATACAGCATAAAGATTAAAAGTTCCGAGGTCTAGTTGAAGGCTGCCATCTTCAAGCCTTGAAAGATCCAAAACGTCATTGATTAGAGTTGCAAGAAGGTTACTACTCTTAAGAATCGTTTCAACCATCAGACGCTGTTCAGGTGTCAACTCAGTTTCCTGCAGCAACGAAGATAGAGCAATAATCGCATGCATTGGGGTTCTCATTTCATGATTCATCACAGCTAAGAAATCGTTTCGAGCACGGATTGCTGTCTCAGCTTCTCTTCTGGCCAGATCAAGGGCAACGTTCTGCTCCATAAGAAGATCCCTAGCCCTCATCGACTCTTCTAAAATTGCAGCGTGCGAAAGAGCAACAGCCACCTGAGTTCATTACATGAGTTTACAAATAATCCCTTTTAGCAACATCGATATCCTGAACATTAAGCAGCAACCTGGGAAATAGCTATAAGAGAAAACAATAGAATGCAACAACAAGAGATAGGAGAGAATGGAAAGAGCTGGATGAGCAGAAGGTGAAAATACGTAGAAAGAATATCTACAGTTTTGAATTACAAAATCAGATCTAAAAGCCGATGATTACAATGACATATGTATTTTTTGTTGCAACCTATGTTAAACTCAAATGTAAGTGTCAGATATGGGAATGTACCCAACATGAATATGCTCAATTTTTTCTTAAGTTTTTCCATGTCTTTGGAGGGTCTTGGACTGTCATATCCCTATACCTATGTCTGAATATGGGTTGGACACAAATACTTCAAAAAATAAAAATAGTCAGACCAACAAAATGGTAAACAAAAGAAGCAACCTGTAACATAACCTCAAAATATCTCTCCTAAAATAATTGCATGCAAAATCTTTTAACAGAGGCTCTTCATAGCTGCATATTCTTATGTGATATTGTCTTTCTTCCCTCTATAGGAAACCAATAAATCTGATGTCATTTTGGGTCGCCGTGAAAACAATTAATATCCTAAAAATAATTCTAACATATTTCATTTTCTGGTCGGGATTTTGGAAGTAAACCCATCAACCCAGCTTTTAAAATTCCACATATGATCTGTCCAACAACAGTGCCAAAGGATTGCAGAATTTATCCCGAATTATCAATATACACTTAAGAAAAGAGCAACCTTCGTTAACTACAAAAAATTCTCGAAACTACTCAATGTAGGTACCTATCATTAAGTCTAGCCAATTACAAAAGGTCATCAGAAAAATTAAAAATGACCTTGGAATACTGATGGATATGCACAAACAACGTAAGCCGATTTAACGTTTACCTGATAAAAAGGTATCTAAAAGCATATTGTGAAGGGTTAAGAAGCAAACATGGTGACTTTTACCTGATCAGCAACCACTTCAACGAGCTCCAACTCATGGACATGCCATTGCCTTGCACTATCCGAAGGGAGCATCAGAACCATCAAAGCATATCTTTTTGTTGAAAGTTCAGGCCAATCATTAATATGGAAATTCGAGAGATGCAGGAGTGGAACACGAACAGCAACAACCTCTCCAGGCATGTACTTCCTTGCAGGCCGTAGTCTTGCTACGGGACAATTCGGGGATATTTTTACAGCACGATTGCTACTAAAAACTTGATTGATCACAGGATGATGGATCGGTACAGTATACCCAACTGGATTCTGTTGACGAAGGGTGTAGGAAAGTTGCAGTTCCAACCCAGTACGTGTTGGCATCCACAAGGCACATTCTTCTAATGCCAAAGTCCGACCCAATTCAACAAGAGTAGTTTTTAGTATTGTATGTCTATCCAAAGTGCTTCGGATCTCATGCGTAAGCATCCGAACATGTCGACCTGTTTCTTCTTGGGTACGAATCAAACCCATTTCTCTATCAAGCTCGGCAGCCTTATTCTTCAAAAACAACTCCCTAGTTTTTACACTTAATAGATCAGGAATGATATGTACAAGCATCAAGGCAGTTATGCATGATACAGCAGCAGTCAAAACTTTTGCAGTAGTCATTACTGATGCCACGGTTCTTGAATGCACCGTAAAAGTCCACAAGTTAATAAGATGAGTTGCACCACAAAGTACTATAAAAGCACCGAACTGCACGAGGACCCATCTATATGGAAAGACAGCAGATTTTTTGACGAAGTATATAAGCTCTAAGGGAATCGAGAAATAAGCAAGTGCAATGAAGAAATCAGAAATGTATTGATATTTCATCAACAGGTCATCCGGAGGCCATTGTGGCTCGATACAGTTGCAAGACTCCATCCAATTGAATCACCAAAGCTCTTGCTGCTTCTTCACATACCTGATGGGACATTTATATTATTAACATTTCAAAAACCCACTTGGCTTACAACATAAAAACAAAGAGAGAATAAGAACATACACACATTGGCATTCTACCCTAAAAACCGGATGACACGATCATATTGAAACGAAAGAAGTACCTTTTATCTCATGAGATAGGTTGGTGTATTTGATACCCCTTAGTCCCATGCATTCTACCCTAAAAAGTTGCATTTAATCATATGTACACCAAATGCAACGCGATAAAATCTAAGACTATATACTATTGTTATTATCAGTCGCATCAATAAGATCCATATAATGCTACCAACTTTCCTCCCACTTTCTTGCTTACCAAACATGGTCTTTACTCTTTAAGCATAAACAATAAAGAAATTCGAAATTAAGCAAAATAGTTAAGTTTAAGCGGAGAAATAAAAGCACAACATAGACACTTCACTAACATGCACTAAATTATCGATTAAACAATGAAAGACACGATGAATTCGCACACAGGGAAACCATTTCTCATAATGTAAATTTTACAATAACAAATACTAAAAGAATTTAAAATAAAAGGTTCCATCCAACAAACAAAGAGAGGGAAAAAAAACAAGTAAAACCCACTAAAATCTTTTATTTAATTTGAGAAGAAAAAGCATTGATCTGAGAAATCCAGAGACAGGGAAAATGCTGGAAAAAAGACCAATTTAAAAGATTTTTTTTAAATAAATCAAATTTCCAAAAAAAAAACTTACCCAAAAAAATCAATCAAGCTATTAAAACTTCTAGAATGAACATAAAAAAAAATCACCAACAATCAGACTCCCAAATTAATCCAAAAGAAAAAAGAAGGTAGAAAAATTAAGAAACATGAAAACAAATAAACTGGAAAGGAAAATTTAAGAGCAACTAACCTTGTTGATTTTCGTTTTTGGGCAGTTCAATTGCAAATACTTTCCATTCAGACAAGCTTTGGGGGTTCGTTTGTCTTTGTTTTCCCTTCAATTTAGGGAGTGCAAAGTAGACACCAGAACGAAACATGCGCCATAACGATGCTATTACCACACTGTGAGGCTTGTTTTCGTGACTGACGGCCTAATCAAGGTGGTTTCAGGTTACCATTACTCAATCTATGGTGGAGAGTAAGTTGATCGTCACAGACGCGTAGCTTTATCAATCTTAGTTACAGGAATCCAACATGGATGACAGCTTGTATTTCTTTACTTCTACGTGTAAATATCACAAGACCATTGATAATCAGATGATTTTAAAAAAGGATTTAATTGTACAAAAAGTCCTCAAAATTTTTTAGAAAAATAATTAATTTTTTTTTTCACTAATCTGTGTACTTGAATTTTTTAAATGTATAAAAAAAGTTCTCAAATCTTTTTGAAAAAAAAAAAAACAATTCAGTCCATATTTTTTTCACCCTACTTGAACTTTCAAAATACATAAAAAAGACCCTCAATTTTTTTAAAAAAATAATTAAACCCATGCTTTTATTAAAAATTAGAAAAAAATTATAAAAATTTAAAATCAATAAAAACTATAAATATTATTAAATTTTAATGAAAAATTCAAATATTAAAAATTTATTAAAAATTAGAAAAAAATATAAAAATCGTAAAAATATAAAAAAATTGTAAAATTTTATAAAAATCATAAATTTTTATAAAGTCGTAAGAAAATTATATAAATTATCATATCAAAAGAAACATTTTATAATTTGTCTATAACTTTTATTGATTTTTATTTTTTATCATTTTTCGTCACATATCATACTGTGTTGCGACACGTGATGACTTTAATTGAAAAAAATTAGGGGTTGTTAACTTTAACAATCAACAATTAAAGTTAATTGTTAAAGGGATTTTTTGATACATTTTATAATTTTTTATGATTTTTATAAAATTTTAAAATTTTTAGTTTTGTAGGATTTTTATAATTTTTAATAAATTTTAAACTTTTTATAGTTTTATTAAAATTTAATAAATTTTCTAAATTTTATTATTTATTATTATTTATAAACTTTTCTAATTTTTAATAAAAGCAGGAGCTTAATTATTTTTTTGAAAAGAAAACTTTTCGAGGGTCTTTTCTATACATTTTGAAAATTTAAGTACCTAATTAAGTGAAAAAGGGGGCTTAATTGCTTTTTTTGAAGAAGTTTGAGTGCCTTTTTGATGCATTTTGAAATATCAAGTGCTTAATTGAGTGAAAAAAAACTTAATTACATTTTTAAAAAAGTTTGAGAATTTTTTACACCTTTAAGCCTTTAAAAAATAAAAATCTAAAAAAAATTAATTTGTATTTAGTTTATTGTTTTTAATAATATAAAAATTATATTTAAACTAATAATTCTATTACATGGCGTACGTGAAAATCATATATTAATGATTGAAAGATAATTTTTTTTACTCATTCCAAGAAAAAAAAAGAAAAAAAAACTTTTTTCTGGTAATGAATACTTGTTTATAGATCTGCTGAGCTCCGAAGATTCGCCCAAAATGTGAGAAGGTTTAAGTAAAAATATAGGCTTGAAAAATAGGCTTGGATAAAAAATAAAGTCCGTTTAAAAAATGAGTCAAGCCCCGGATAAGGCATTTTTGGCTCGAGTCTGGCCCGGCCAGGCCTGAATTCATTAAAGGACAAAAAAAATCTGTATTTTTTTAATGTTATTTTCTTGTTGTTTTCTCCCTATTTTGCTACCATTTTATTATTACGTTGCTACTATTTTGTTGTTATTGTTTGGATATTGTATAAAACTTATTTTATTGTTAATTTTGTTATTATTTTAAAGGCATTTGTTAATTTTTATTATTATTTTAGAGGCATTTGCTTGTTAAGTTGCATCTATCTTAGTGTTTTTTAAGTCTACATATTTTTTAAAATTTATTTTCAATTTGTTGGGAAATATTTATTTTGATGTTTTTAGTATTTCTGATGTGTTATATATATTTAAAAATAATATAAAATTAATACGAGCGGGGTGAGGGCGGGTCGAGCTCGGGTTTTAGCATTTTTATTCTGGTCGGGCTTGGGTAAAATTTTAGGCCCATTTTTTGGGCCCGGGCCCAATAAATGGGCATGAATTTTTAGTTGAGCCCGGCCTGGCCCATGAGCACCTCTACTGTTTATTAACACTTCGACTTATATATATATATATATATATATATATATATATATAATGACAAATTTGGCCATTAATATTTACATATTTTGTAAAAATGGTTTTAATTGTATTTTTTAGCATATTTTTACCATTAACCTTTTTTTTCAATTTGCTTTTTTTTTTTAACATATTTGATGAAAGTACGGTTAAAAAAGTTAACGGGTTGATGTGAAATTTCATATGTGAAATATTTTTAATGAGATATAATTTATTATTTAGATAATCCAATAAAATAATTACATGTGGAAAATAACAAAATAAATAAATAATTCATGAAGTTAAAAAAACTCTTAATTTAAAGATAATTATCTAAAAAAGGTTTCAAAACAAATGCACACATCAATATTTTCGATTTAATTTACTAATTATCTTTTTAAACCTTTCAGTAAATAAACGTATGCATTCATTTTGAACATTTTTTAGATAATTACATTATTATCTTCAAATTAAGAGTTATTTTTTAATTTCATTTATGATTTATTTATTTTATTATTTTTCACATGTAATTATCTTATTGGGTTACTAAGTAATAGATTACATCTCATTCAAAAAAATTCACATATAAAATTTCACATCATCCCGTTAACTTTTTTAACGGTACTTTCATCAAATGTGTTCAAAAAAAGCAAATTGAAAAAAAAATTAAAAGTTAATGGTAAAAAAAAAATGTTCTAAATTACAATTAGGACTATTTTGATAAAATATGTAAATGTTAGTAACCAAATTTATCATTAAGAGAAAAAAAACCTTGAAACAAAGCTCGCTCTTCAAAATTAACATTCATTTCTTTCCCACTATACGAGTTTCAATTATATTGGTCAATGTGTATTATTTTAGTGTTAAAGTAAAATAAGTAATATTATTTATCGTATCGATAAAAATTTTAATTTGTATCGATGACATTAATTCATTTCAACTAATTTTAATCATATCGACTATCGATACATGAATAATATTAAAAAACATGAAAATTTTAACTATATACTTTTATGCTAAAGATTTGATTGAAATGTACTAAAAAAACTACACAAAAAGTGAATATTAATATTTAAAAATAAAAACTAAAATATAATAATAAAAACCTCACTCACTCTATCATCAAAGATCAAATCCCCATCTCTTCATTTTCTTTTTTCTTGTTAATTTTAATTTATTGAATAATAAAATTTTATTTGTGGAGTTTATTAATGAATATTTATATAATTGATAAATGTTTTATATTTAAAATTAGTTTTCTTTACAATTTTAATATTTATATAAATTATTTGAAAGTATAATATATTTTGAATATTTTGAATATATTAACATGTATAAACTTTTACGAAAAATATTTGAAATCCAAGTAGTATTAAAAACTATTTTACCCTAATGTTAATTAAAATATAGTTCATTGTTATTAATATTTTAATAAAAATATAAACATATATTGAATAAAATGATTTAATGTGAAACCATGGTAGTTTTATTTACAATAAAAGTTAGGAAAGTATTGTAAAATAAAACATAATATTCGTTAATGCTCATGTAAAATTTCTGGAAACACTAAGACTTAAATAATATTAAATGCTTGTTTGTACTAAAAACAAGTATAAATTACAAAATAAATAGATTTATATAAATTTTAAGCAAAATTTAATAGTAAGTTCTATATAATAAAATTATTTAATTTCAACTAAACAATACTTAAATAAATTAAATGTAACACTCATATCCCATTTCTATTGCCGGAATAGGATATCAGATGTTAATAGTCAAGTTGGAACAGTTAACAACGTATTAAACTAAGCCTTATTGGATAATATGTTTTGACATAACAAATTAAAGTGTTCTTTAATAAAAGTAAAGTTGAGCAATTTGATAAAATCAAGTTGAAATGGTTTCAATTGAATTAAACATTTTCAAATATGTTGTAACCATTTTCAAATATAATACTCCTCTAATAATCGATGCCAAATTGACATTCTGTTTCTTTCAAACCCAGGTAGGTATCGATCCAATATCGATACTTTTCTCAAGGTACCGATATTCCTACTCCAACGGTCATTGAAATTTGCATTAATTACAAAAAATATCGATACCCTTTTTGTAACACATTAAACCCGGTCTAGAAGTTTAGACCGAATCCCAGATGTTACATTGATCACCGAAGTGATCGTAGTTGAATTTTTGCAAAACAAGTTAACATGTTGAAACGTATCATTACTCATTTAAAATCAGTCAATTAAAAGTTACAGTTAAGTTTATTATAAAACCGTAATTAAATGAATGAATAAAAAATTAAAACGGAACTTGTACTCAACTATAAAATCTTACAGTTCAAAAAAAAAAAATGTTTAACCAAACATAAACCGATAATCATTTATTTCCATCGAGATTGTCCGAAACCTCCGCACACCGAGTCCAGCGTTAGAATTCAAAAAAGGTACCTAAAAAGGAAACACTAAGAGGGGTGAGCTACTCGAGCTCAGTGTGAGTCCGATACAAGTCTAAAACAGCGATATAGAATTCAAAACAGTAGCACAACAGATTTCCAGTTACCCACGGAGTCAGAAAGCACACTTGGAACTAACGTCCTAACAGAACTTAACAACCATAACACACCAAATTCACACAAAAGTCTCAGTAAAAATGCTAAACAGACGAACAGATTACAGACAACTAGTCTCTCAGTCAGAACACACACAGAGTCAAATGCGGATGAAATGCAGTCAAATAAAAACCCACCCATCCAGCCAACACACCTCTCTGTCCCCCGATCACACCCAAAATAGTTGTTACAGCTTATCCAACCAAACACACCAATTAGGACCAAGTAGGCCCATCCAACCCTACACACCATATAGAGTCATCCCGAGTTGCCCGGCCACAATGACTTATCAGAATGCAGTTGAACTGCCAGATCAGATAAATATACGCAGCAAGGCTGACGTATGTGCTGTATAGTATAGTGCGAAACTCAGCAGTACAGCCAAATTGCAATTTGAACTGCCAGATCTGATATATATATATCTATATACACGTAGCATAGCTAACATACATGCGGTACAGTGCAATAGCTAACGTACATATGGTACAGTGCAATGCGGTAAACTGCTATACCAGTAAATTGCAGCTTAACTGCCAAATCAAATCAGAATCAGTCTCCCTTCTTTTCACAATCCCGTCCCAAAATATTTTATGCAGATGTATGTATGCACACAAACTCACAGAACAGAGACGCAATATCAGACAGTCAAACAGAATAGCTGTGCACACACACCTAATAGAACATATTCAGATTCAAACACTTCTCATGACAGTCACACAGATACACTCAGGCCGAAGCCCAGATCAGAATTCTTAACTACCCTTGTTTAAGCTTAGCCAAGGGTTTGAAACACACAAATGCATTTTCAAATCAAAACATACACAAACCGAAATTTTGGTGTCTTAAGACCACATGCCCGTGTGCTCTGGCCGTATGGGAAAAGCCTAGGCCGTGTGGGAGGTCAAATGCCCGTGTGAAAGGGGCACACGGCCGTGTGGACCAGGGACATGGCCGTGTGAACAGGCCATGTAACTCTCTGCCCATTTGCACTAAATTCGAGTACAAAGCTGACACGGTCGTGTGAGGATCTCACACGCTCGTGTGCTCACCAGACATGGTCGTGTGTCCCAAAAACACACGCCCATGTGAAATCCCTAAATCCCCAAATTAGCCACACAACCATGTGGCACCAAATCACTAAAACCCTAATCCCCAATCTCACACGCCCGTGATCCTTAAGGACACGGCCGTATGAGAAATGATAAAATCCCCAAGTCGACCACATGGCTGTGTGGCACCAAAATTGGTTTGAAAACCCTAATTTCCAAATGCAACGGCCGTGTGAGCTAGCACACACCCGTGTGGAAACCCAGTGGCCACAAAACCACCTCGGAACAAGCCAGAAAAAGCTATTTCAGCCATCGCAACAACCCCAACCTTTGCAATGACAGAAGGGTATCGGGATATGTCGTATTCCCAAACCTTTTTCAGCAACTAACACCCCAAAATCGATAGTTAAGAACACAAACAAGAATTTTCCCCAAAAAGCAAAGAGAAGAAACCGAAAAGCAGAAAAAAATGTCCAGAAAAAAAGAAAAAAAAATAAAAATAATAATAAATAATTTTAAAAATATTCACTTAAAACTAAATAAAATAAAACACAATAAAAAGGCTCCCAAAATGCGTACACAACAACTCGAACCCAGAACCCAAAGGTTCACTAACACTCACTCAACCACCAGACCAGCAGGCCTATTCTGACACTTAAACACGCCACTTAGCTCAATAGCACCACCAACTCTCTGACCTTTACCACAAAACCCAAAACTTCTAGCCCCAAAATTTGGGCGTCACACTTTTAATAGGTATCGATACTCGTTGCTACAGGTGCAGTCAATGACCTAGTATTTCATCCTTAATGGCTACATTCACTTCTACAACAACCACAATGATTTGAAATTAATTAGAGGGTATAATTACCATCTTCCAAAGGTCTAGCAACAGGAAGAGCAATGTGCAAAGCTTAAAGATAAATCAAAACAACCTAGAGCTTAATTATTCTATACCTTTTCTTGTAGATACTTGTGAGCTTTCAGTGTATTCATTTAGCTCAAGTGTTCTTCTTTGTATTTGTGCTTAATTGACAAACATTCTAATCTTGTGAGGATTATTTTATTTATTTGCTTTTTTGTATCTCTTTTGAGAGAGGGTTTAAGTAACACCCCCTAACCCTTATTCGTCGCCAGAACAGGGTTACAGAGTATTATCAGACTTTTTAGAACAAATACGAACATTAAACAAATTAAATTACATACACTTCATAAATTAATTATATTGTCCCTTGTATGGGTCCTCGAGGCCCAAAATATACATTAAAAACAAATTGGGACTTAATCGGAAATTCAGAGAATTTTTCGCGAAATTTCAAAATTTTTCCTAAGCGCAGGGCACACACGCCCGTGTGACCCTATGACATGCCCGTGCTTCAGGCCTTGTTCTACCCGTGTAACTCTCTAACTTACATCACATGGCAAAATCACACGCCCGTGTGCCAGGCCGTGTGGACTTAAAATGAGCCTTATACAATAAACTTACCAACCCTGCAAATCTTGAACAACAAACAATTCAAAATCCAAACTTTCAACCAATCCAAAATACATTCAAATACCTCTAAAACATGTCAAGTTGATAAACTTAATGACCTAATCAATGTACTCTTTTAGATACTTCTCATACTTTAACCAAAACAATCTAATTTAGCATCATTCAAACCATTTTTAAATTTATATCAATTTCTCCCAAAGTCTATCTATTTCATACTCATATATGCATTAACTTAAACATGTCATTTTATAACATCAACATGTCTTACATAAGTTCAAGTATATAATTAGCCTATATTATCTTATAACATCATTTACAATCACTACTCAAAATAACCTACATGTGACATCCTAGGTACATGCCATCAAAAAGAAAAGTACTTCACCACTTTTGAGTTTGGGATCGGCTTTGGATGCTGATTCAACAGTCTGACTTTACCTAACCTGCTCACGGAAACAAACCGTACGCTGAGTATAAACTCAGTGGTATTTCTATAATCCGAATACTTATTAAGCAAAAATTTATAATGTTTATATACATATTTACACATAACAAAAATCATTCAACAAATAATCAAATTCATTAACAATCATTCATAACACTTTCAATTATCATATCTTCTATTTCAATATCATAATTGCTATTCAATAGCTTTTCTCAATAGGATACACCATTCAATTTCAAACCAATATCCATTTCATGAATCCTTGATTCATGCAATTCCATGCATTTCAATTGCATATTTCATTTCATTGTCCATTCCAATCTGTATTCAATATCATTCATTTTCAACCAATTGGCCAAATCATTTATTTACCCCTATTAATAAGACTCGAACTTTGATGGATACACGGATCCAACCAAAACACACTAGTACGACACTCAGTGCCTCATCGGCCAAGCCGAAGTAAAATAGTACGATACTCAGTACCTCATCGGAATTATCCAAACTAATAATACGACACTTATAGTGCCTTATCGACTCAAGGTCGAAGTATCCCTGAACACTTCCAATCCTATGGCATGCCAACTATATCCGACTCAGCCCGATACAGTTAATGGGGTATTCAATTCACTTTTCAGTTTCCAATCAATACACATTTTAATTAGTCACATAAATTCAACTCAATTAAATTTCATATTTCAATACAATCAATATCCAATATCCACATTCACAATAATCACAAATCCCCATTTATGCAATTCAATATCAACAATACTAATACTCACCTTAGTTTCACTTACCATGCATATTAAATAATAAATTTAACAAATAATTATTAGATTCGGATTATAGAAATACAAACCGTAATTTCTGAATCACTCTTCGTCGACTTTCTCTTTTCCTTTCTTAGCCGAGGTCTCTGGCACAATGTTAGCTACAGAAATTTAAAACAATTAAAAATCATCAATAAACACAATCTCACATTGAATATTTCAATTTATATTCAACTTTAACTCAAATTTCAATTTAATCCCTAAATTTAGACTAAATTTATTTTTCCAAAACAAATCTCATATTTTCATTCAATTCCCACTTTAGACTAATTTCAACTCTCTAATTTCACCATAAAACCTTAATTTCAAAATTCTTTCAATTTAGTCCCTACTATTCAAAAATTATGATTTATTTTACAATTCAATCCCTATTTCACTTCTAACTTGAAATTCTATCAATTTAACCTCTAATTCTTCAAATTGTTCAACATGAATAAAATCTAAAAATCTACTATCTTTCAAAATTTCAACATAAATCAAATAGTATTTGTCTCTAGGATTCCAAAAACATAAAATTTACAATAATATGGGTTAAATTGACTTACCAAATTAAGCTTGAACCTTAAATCCCTAATTCCCTCTTTTTCTTTTCTTTTTCTTTTCTTTCCCCTGTTCATTTGCTATTCTGTTTCTTTTTCATTCTTTTATGTTTTTATTTCTTTTATTTACTTTTTGTTTATTATATTTCTACCACACACATGTCAATTTATGGTTTAATTGCTTATTTAGTCCCTTGAATTTTCTCTATTTTATAATTCAACTTTTACCCTATATTCAATCTAGTCCTTATACCAAATTACTCCTAATTTAAACAAATTCACCTATTCAAACCTAATTAACCACATAACTAACTTCGTAAATATTTATCCGTTTTTCAAAATAGAGACACGAAAATACACTTTTCGATACCTGTGACTATCGGGTCGTTACAGTTTATTCTTAAGGTTTAGGTAGAAACTTTAAGAGAGTTGTACCTTAAGATTTTGGGGTATAAGTCTTAAGAAAGATTGTAATGTTAAACATTGTCATTAAAGGTTGCCAAATCAGTGAATTTGGGAAAATTCTTAGTTGTGGAAAGTTAAGGTAGTGGAGTAGGCAATTGAGGTTAAACCACTATAAATCCTTGTGTTCTTTGTTGCACAATTTTGTTGCTTCCACCACAACTTCTAAAATGTCGATTCAACCTCTCTATTGTCGATCTCGAGTTGATCCTTCCGAGCTAACATAACGATTTATGTTCAATTCAATTCCATAAGTATAAGAAATATTCAATATGAAAGAGGTCATTTAGTTTCAAGCCTTAAATCGAGCTTTCGAAGTTCTAAAAATAAATTACAAATATTCAAGGACCAATTTGGAATAAATCAGAACATTTAGGAAAAAATTGAAAATTTTCAAGTTAGGGGTCACACGGCCGTGTATCCAGGTCATGTGATAGAGCCCAGCTTGTATGGCTCCAAACATGGTTGTCTGGCTATCCTACATGCCTATGTGCAACCTCACACGCTTTTGTGTATGAACTGTGTAACTCTCTAATTTGGATCACACAGCCGTATTGTAGGCCATGTACCAACCCGTGTGACATTCGATGTAAGGTCACACACTCATGTCACAGACCGTGTATCAACCTGTGTGGAAACTACACCTATACTGTTTTTTAACACGCCCTAGGCACACGTTCGTGTGCATCACACAGTCGTGTGACAGCCCGTGTCCCGGGCTGTGTGTGCCCAAAATTGACTAAATTCAAACTTGTTTCTCAACCAATTTCGCAAGTACCTACACCATGGCTTAACATGCATAAGCAAGACCCTAAATACAAATTAAGGTAACCAATTCACGCAACATCCAAACATCTAAGCCATGCTCAAATATTTCCTACCAAACACAACATAAAGCATACTTTCACTTACCATCATACCATTCATCTTCACCATTTCACCACATACATCTTAACTAACTTTAACTATTTCCTGAATATCTAACATTTTTCTTACCATTTCATACATATTCAGTAAATTACAATATGCAAACGGTATTTCCATTTAACTACCTTTAACGTTCAATACCACATATGAAACATAGTTGAGATCAAAACATCATAGTTGTTAGCCTATTACATGCCATATAAGCCAAATCGAATTCATAATCTACTAAAGAACCTCAGATAGTATGATTCTTCGAGTTGATCTGATCGCCTGATTGTCCATAAAATGTTATCTACAAGAAACAAAACAAACACGAGTAAGCTTTTATAAAGCTTAGTAAGTTCGTTGATTAAACGGTAAAGCTTACTAAATTACGCATAATAATCCAATTAATAAAATTTATAAACAACGTTTCCGATAATAAAGTCCTTAACAAGGTTCCTAGTGATAAGTTTTTTAACAAAGTTCATGTTAATCTATAACAGCCCGTTTATCAGTGGTGTCGAAAAAAGTGGTTTTGGGGCCACAAATCTGACGAGTAAGTTCGTAAATATTATTATTTAATATTTACAAGTCAAATTGTAACATCCTAGAAATAGTGATTCTACATTTTACACTATTTATTGTGTTTGGCTCATTAAGCATGCTACATTGAAAATGTTAATTTACCATGTCTTTTAATGATGGGATTTTAAATGGCAATTATGCCAATTACAAAGTAAGTGGATGGCAATAGTAAATAATCATGATGATTATTTATTTATAAAATTACTTTTAATTTTATTATAAATTGAGTGGGTTAATAAAACAAATAATCATGATGATTATTTATTTTATAAAATTACTTTTAATTTTATAATAAATTGAGTGGGTTAATTAAACAAATAATCATGATGATTATTTATTTATAAAATTAATTTTAATTTTATAATAAATTGAGTGGGTTAATAAAACAAATAATCATGATGGTTATTTTTTTATAAAATTAATTTTAATTTTATAATAAATTGAGTGGGTTAATAAAACAAATAATCATGATGATTATTTATTTTATAAAATTACTTTTAATTTTATAATAATTGAGTGGGTTAATAAAACAAATAATCATGATGATTATTTATTTTATAAAATTACTTCTAATTTTATAATAAATTGAGTGGGTTAATAAAACAAATAATCATGATGATTAGTTATTTTATAAAGTTATTTTAATATTATAATAAATTAAGTGGGTTAAAAAGAAATAATCATGATGATTATTTATTTTATAAAGTTATTTTAATATTATAAGAAATTAGGTGGGATAATAAAACAAATAAGCATGGTGATTTATTTATTTTATAAATTTATTTTGATATTAAAATTCATCTCCCATGCTTGTTAATTGTTTTAAAATTCAAGCATATTCGGTTTAAGTGTTAGCATAGGTGGTGTGCCGAAATTCCATAGGCCTTAGGCATTTGTTACGTTTCATTTTAGCATATTTGTTCATTAAGGGAAGTGTAGTGCCATTTTTGGCAAGTGTCATTTGAGTGAGGGGTAAAGCTGAAACCATTCAAAGAATCTTCTCTCTTCCTTTATTTTGCACTTTGGTCATTTTGTTTGATTATTCTTTTGGTTTCCAAAGAAAGATCTTAGCACTCTTTTTCTACTCTTTTTCTCTCATCACTTTTTCTCTTGATATCTTTCTTATAATCTAAACTTCCATCTAAATTCTTGGCTTTATAATTCTTTTGGTTCTTGTGAGTGATAGCCAAAACATTCTCTCTTCCTCACTCTTCTTCTAGTGTTCTCTTCTTATGCCGCATATTTCCACTTGTACCATCAAAACTTTCTTGCCATCATTCTTTGCCAATAGCCGAAACTCAATCTTCATCCTCTTTGTTCAGTCGATCGATCATTCTCATCTATTACTTCTCCTGTGCCGAATCTTTTTGAGTGACAATCGGTTTCTCTGCTGAGGCCGAATCCAAGAAGCAAGGTGCTGAAAAATCTTAGGTTGCTGAGAGCCTTTACGATCGGGTTTTGTTGTTGAAGGTAAGAAGCGATTCTTTTGCCTTTTCTTTTCTTTCTTTTGGTTGTGTGGCCAAAGTCGAATGGCTAGTTAGCATGGTGTTTATATTTCGGTTAACTCTCCTTTCTTTTCTCTTCTCTCATTTGGGATGTTTATTCCGGGAATCTCCATTAGCCGAGTGGTTGTAGTTCAAAGCCGAAGGGATTGT
Organism: Gossypium australe; assembly: GCA_005393395.2. Classification (NCBI taxonomy): domain Eukaryota; kingdom Viridiplantae; phylum Streptophyta; class Magnoliopsida; order Malvales; family Malvaceae; genus Gossypium; species Gossypium australe. The sequence goes on from CM016618.1 coordinate 17,114,486, forward strand.
GGGTGTCGAATCGGATCACTCCAGTTGGATTTGTAAGGTTGGTCAATCTAAGGAAGGGAATGAACCCATAGTTTTGGCTCTGAAGTTTAAGAAGCGTGTTGTGTCGACAGTTCGGGATTTTTAGCCGGGTTATGGTAGAGAGCCGACGTCTGCCTAGGATAGGCAAATAACCGTCGTTCCTGCTAGCGAAAGTGTTCACGTAGATAGTTTGGTATTACGCTTTATCAGGTGTGTACTACTCACATGCCTTCTTTAATATTGTGTTATTAACTGAAATGGCCGAAAGCCAAAATAACTGATATGATGGATTAACTACCCTTAGGGGTAAGGTTGGAGACATCGGGTAAGTTTTTCGCTAATATGATGGCTGCTAATATGCATGTATGTATATTCTGATGTTATGCATGTATGAAATATGATCTGCTATATATTGCGATTTTGGTTGCATACATATTGTGCATAATGAAAAGAGCATGGACTCAGGATTGAATGAAAGAGGAGAGAGAATCAGTGACTACGGTCACGAGTGACTTTCGTCACGAGTGGTCTAAGTACCACGGTGGTTGAAACCACGAATAATTTAATTAGTGACTTATCTCGGTGGTCAAGTACCACAGTGGGTTGGCCCCACGTATGCATTATTTATCAGAGATCGTCACGGTGGTCTACGACCACAGTGGGTTGGCCCCTCGAGAACATTATAGTGACTCTGTCACGAGTGACTACGGTCACGAGTGGTCTAGGACCACGGTGGTCATGAACCACAGTGGCATAATGCCACGGGTGTTTTGGATGGAGAGCTATTCTGGGATGGGTAGCATTTGCATGTACATAACATGAGCTGTACTGAGTGGGCTAAGGCCCAATTTATGTTAAATGGGGATGTACACACTGAGTCTCGATGACTCACCCCTTTTGTTAATTTTGCAGGTAATTAGTAGATGGCGGGTCTTGGTCCGAGACAGGCTCGAGGTGGCCATGCGTTGCAATTTCTTTAAGTAAACTCAGACTTTATTTTAAATTTATTTCTATTTTGGGATTTCAAGTTGTAATAAGGCCGCTTTAACTTTAATTTTAAATTGGGTTTTAGATTTTTATGCTGATATTGCATGTTTTATAAACTATCGAATATGGAGTATTAAAAAAAAATAGTTTTCAAAGTGTTTAAAAAAAGATGGATTGCAAGTAACTAATTAATTCAGAGTTTTTATTAAAATTACAACATCATTTTAAAATGTCACTCTATGAGAATCCTTGATTTTGGTTTTCGTAAAATAACAGATTTGCTCACAACCTTTTTGATTTGATTAAAAAGAAGTCGGCACAAAACTTTCAATCACAACTGTAAAAAAATGTTTTTCAACACAGACATAAAAAAAATGGTTTTCAAGTCACGTTGTTTCTTTAAAATTTCAAAACCTCCAATCCAGTAACATACCAGACTTGGTCTTAGTGTATAGACCGGGTTTTAGGTGTTACAATTGTGGTATCAGAGCCAAGGTTTCTAAACTCAGCCGTGGGTATGGGGCTTAAAATGTTTTAAAAGATGGTTAGAAATAATTTAGAAATATGTATGTCTTTTGGAAGCATGGCACCCGAGTCTCCGGCACCAAATCCGCACGGTAAGTCTTCTGACTTTTAGTTGTTTTACATGAAGAAAGTATAATATGCTGTGATTGCTTGTGCTAAGAAACTCAACTCTAGAGACTGAAACCTTAGGTATGCATGAAATGACGAGAACTGCTCATAATGCTATTTTCATAAAACTGTTCAGTAATAAACAGTGGAAGAAGTACTAATTCATAAAACGTATAATCAGATTAAGTCAAATCGGTAGTCATGAGCGGCCGTGGATGTGGACGTGGTATGCGCGGTCGTGGTAGAGGCTGGGATGTTGAAGTTGCACCTTCAGAATCTGGGCATGGGCCGGAAGGTGAAGTGCCCGCATCGCCAGTTGCGGAAATGGAATTTCAGGACCAAACTGGTGGAGATGATACTGTGTCCCAGGCTATGTTACGCGTTCTAGAAAGAGTGGCTGGAGCGAGCACGTGACCAGTGACTCGAAAATCTATTTCTGAGCAACTCCGAACTAATGGGGCTGAGACTTTTAGGGGCATTTCTGGTGTGGCTCCTAATGTAGCCTAGTACTGGTTAGAAACAGTGAAACAAATTATGGATGATCTTGACTGCACTGCGAAGGAGAAACTGAAAGGAGTTGTGTCTCTTCTCCGAGATGAGGCTTACCAATGGTGGCTCAAGGTTAAAGATGGTACAGCTGTGGACTGCATTACTTGGGACTTCTTTAAGTCTGCATTCCAAGAGAAATACATTGGGTCAAGCTTTGTGGATGCGCAGCGAAAGGCATTTCTTAACTTGGTTCAAGGAAGTAAATCGGTGGCTGAGTATGAGGCAGAATACCTACGTCTAAGCCGGTATGCTCGTGGTATTATGTCTACAGATCATGAGCGTTGTGTCCGATTTGAAGATGGCCTGAGGGATGAGTTACGAGTACTGATAGCTCCGTAACGGGAAAGGGAATTTGCTATTCTGGTGGAAAATGCTAAGATAGCCGAAGAGGCAAAACGATCTGAAAGACAGAATCAGGATAGGGATAAGGGTAGAAACAAGAGAAGTTTTGGACCATCAAGATCTACTGGGAATTTTGAGAAGAGGCCGAGGTTAGATGGGCCAGGTTACGTTGTGAGGCCCGCTGCTACTGGTCGACCACAACAATGTGTTACGTGTGGGAAGTTCCATTTTGGAGAATGCTGGGCAAGAAGTAATGGATGCTTCAGATGTGGGTCAGTGGATCACCGGGTAAGAGACTGCCCACAAGAGCCAAACAGAATGCGGCCAGTAGGTCAGAATTATGTTCAGCATGGTAGAGAGGGTCAGCAGCCACAGAGAGGTCGTGGCCCGGCTAGAGGAGGTAATGGTCTTGGTCGTGGACGTGGAGCACCGGGCAGAGGTACTGGGAACACAGAGGTGAGACAGCCTGGGTTAGTCTATGCAGCTAGACGTCGTGATGAGGGCGATGCACCGGACGTCATAACCGGTACGTTCCTTATTTACGAATTGCCTTTTACTGCACTGATTGATATTGGGTCAACACATTCATATGTTGCTAGAACTGTGTCTGGAACTTTGAACATAGACTCTGAGATTACTTCTAGGGAGATGACTGTACTTAGCCCTTTAGGACAATCTGTAGTGGTAAACAAACTCTTTAGAGATGTGCCTCTGGAAGTACAAGGGATGGTTTTCCCGGCTGATCTAATGGAACTTCCGATCGGGGAGTTTGATTTAATTTTAGGTATGGACTGGTTAGTGAGATATCGAGCAAACTTGGATTGTGCTGCTAAGCGCATGGTATTAAAGACTCTTGAGGATGATGAAGTAGTAGTGATAGGGGAAAGGAGGAACTACTTGTCTAATGTAGTGTCCGCTTTAAAGGCTGAAAGAATGGTGAGAAAAGGATGCGAGGCTTTCTTAACTTTCGTTCGAGCTCTGGAGGCCAAGGAATTGACTGTAGGGGATGTCAGAACAGTGAAAGAGTTCTCTGATGTTTTCCAGAAGAGCTTCCAGGGTTACCTCCGGATCGCGAGGTAGAATTCGGTATTGGTCTTCTTCCAGGAACAGCGCCAGTGTCTATTGCTCCATATAGAATAGCGCCAAAGGAGTTGGTGGAACTAAAAGCTCAAATTCAAGAATTATTGGACCGGGGTTTTATCCGACCCAGTGTGTCACATTGGGGAGTGCCGGTGTTGTTTGTTAAGAAGAAGGATGGGTCAATGCGGATGTGCATTGACTATAGGCAGTTGAACAAGTTGATGATTAAGAACAAGTACCCGTTGCCTAGGATAGACGATCTGTTTGATCAGTTGCGAGGTGCTTCGGTCTTCTCAAAGATAGACTTGAGGTCAGGTTATCACCAACTTAAGGTCAAGGAGACAGATATTTATAAGACAGCTTTCCGAACTCGTTATGGTCACTACGAGTTCCTGGTGATGCCATTTGGGTTAACAAATGCACCAGCTGCGTTTATGGACGTGATGAACCGAGTATTCCAACCCTATTTGGACCGGTTTGTTGTGGTGTTCATAGATGATATTTTGGTTTATTCAAGTTCGGAAGAGGAACATGATTCGCATCTTCGAGTGGTTCTGCAAATTCTGAGAGAGAAACAGATGTACGCCAAATTCAGTAAGTGTAAATTCTGGCTGAAGGAAGTTACTTTTCTGGGACATGTGGTGCCTGCTGAAGGAATTAGGGTTGATCCTCGGAAAATTGAGGCCGTGTTGGATTGGAAACCACCTAGGTCTATGGCAGAAATTCGGAGTTTTCTTGGTCTGACTGGGTATTACAGAAGGTTTGTAGAGGGATTTTCATTAATAGCAGCACCGTTAACCAAGTTATTACGGAAAGGGGTACCGTTTGTCTGGTTGGATAAGCAACAGGAAAGTTTTGAGAAGCTGAAGAGGATCTTGACTGAGGCTCCAGTGTTGATTCAGCCTGAGGCTGGAAAGGAGTTTGTCGTGTACTGTGATGCATCGCACACAGGTTTGGGATGTGTGTTGATGCAGGAAGGAAAGGTAGTATCATATGCGTCTCAGCAGTTGAGACCGCATGAAGTGAATTATCCCATGCATGATCTAGAGTTAGCTGTGGTAGTGTTCGCTTTGAAGGTTTGGAGACACTACCTGTATGGGGAAAAGTCCATTATCTACACGGACCACAAGAGCCTGAAATACCTCCTTACCCAAAAGGAGTTGAATTTAAGGCAGCGGGGATGGATTGAGTTGCTGAAGGACTATGATTGTTTGATCGAGTATCACCCGGGTAAAGCCAACGTGGTGGCTGATGCGTTGAGCCGTAAGGTAATATCGGACTTGAGGGCAATGTTCGCTAATCTCAGCTTGTATAATGATGGAAGTGTGTTAGCGAAACTTCAAGTGAAGCCCTCTTGGGTCAGTCAGATAAAGGAGAAACAATTATCTGATGAGTCGCTAAGTTCAAAACTTCAGTTAGTGACAGGTGGTGAGATAAAAGATTTTAGTGTGAGCAGTGATGGGGTATTGTGCTTTCGAGGAAAGACTTGTATGCCAAGAGATTCTGAGTTAAGACAGAAGATCCTGCAGGAAGCGCATAGTAGCCCATACGCTATGCATCCTGGAGGAACTAAGATGTATCAAGATCTGCGAGAACAGTTTTGGTGGCTAGGTCTGAAGCAAGAAGTAACTGAATTTGTAGGTAAATGCTTGATGTGTCAGCAGGTGAAAGCGGAAAACCAATTGCCTTCGGGGTTGCTACAGCCAGTAAGGATTCCACTTTGGAAGTGGGAAAGGATAATGATGGACTTTGTGAGTGGGCTACCGCTGACTCCCACGAAGAAAGATTCAGTGTGGGTAATTGTCGATCGGTTGACGAAGTCTGCTCACTTCATACCGATTCGGGTTGATTATTCACTACCGAAGTTAGCCAAGCTGTACGTAGCAGAGATTGTGAGGTTGCATGGGGTACCAGTGTCAATTATATCAGGCCGAGACCCTAGGTTTACATCACGGTTTTGGAAAGCGTTGCATCAAGCGTTGGGTACAAGACTAGACTTCAGCACAACATTTCATCCACAGACTGATTGTCAATCTGAGAGGGTAATTCAGATCTTGGAAGATATGTTGAGAGGCTGCGTCATTGACTTCAAGGGTAGTTGGGAGGAGTTTTTACCATTGGCGGAATTCGCATACAACAACATCTACCAATCTAGCATTAAGATGGCGCCCTATGAAGCGTTGTATGGTCGGAAATGTCACACTCCTACTTGTTGGACAGAGTTGGGTGAGCGACAACTGTTGGGCCCAGAGTTGGTTTTTGAAACAGAGGAAAAGGTTAAGCTAATTCGGACTCAGTTGAAGGAAGCTTCTGATAGACAAAAATCTTATGCGGATCTGAAGCGTAAAGACATAGAATTTATAGTAGATGATCAGGTTTTCTTAAAGATTTCACCGTGGAAAAAAGTTCTAAGGTTTGGACGGAAGGGCAAGCTGAGCCCCAGGTTTATCGGGCCTTATCGTGTGTTGAAGCGTGTGGGACCAGTAGCTTATCAGCTCGAACTACCTTCGGAATTGAGACAGATCCATGATGTATTCCATGTCTCGATGCTAAGGCGCTACCGTTCAGATCCATCTCATATAGTACCAGTGGAAGAAATCGAAGTAAGGCCTGACTTATCTTTTGATGAGGAACCAGTTCAGATCTTAGACCGAGATCTTAAAGTGTTGCGGAGGAAGACGGTTCCGTTGGTTAAAGTGTTGTGGCAGAATCATGGTTCTGAGGAAGCTACATGGGAGCCAGAGGATGTGATGCAACAGCAATACCCTCACCTCTTTTGATCAGGCAAATTTCGGGGCCGAAATTTCTTTAAGGGGGTAGAACTGTAACATCCTAGAAATAATGATTCTACATTTTACACTATTTATTGTGTTTGGCTCATTAAGCATGCTACATTGAAAATGTTAATTTGCCATGTCTTTTAATGATGGGATTTTAAATGGCAATTATGCCAATTACAAAGTAAGTGGATGGCAATAGTAAATAATCATGATGATTATTTATTTTATAAAATTACTTTTAATTTTATTATAAATTGAGTGGGTTAATAAAACAAATAATCATGATGATTATTTATTTTATAAAATTACTTTTAATTTTATAATAAATTGAGTGGGTTAATAAAACAAATAATCATGATGATTATTTATTTTATAATATTACTTTTAATTTTATAATAAATTGAGTGGGTTAATAAACAAATAATCATGATGATTATTTATTTTATAAAATTAATTTTAATTTTATAATAAATTGAGTGGGTTAATAAAACAAATAATCATGATGATTATTTATTTTATAAAATTAATTTTAATTTTATAATAAATTGAGTGGGTTAATAAAACAAATAATCATGATGATTATTTATTTTATAAAATTACTTTTAATTTTATAATAAATTAAGTGGGTTAATAAAACAAATAATCATGATGATTATTATTTTATAAAGTTATTTTAATATTATAAGAAATTAGGTGGGATAATAAAACAAATAAGCATGGTGATTTTATTTTATAAATTTATTTTGATATTATTAAAATTCATCTCCCATGCTTGTTAATTGTTTTAAAATTCAAGCATATTCGGTTTAAGTGTTAGCATAGGTGGTGTGCCGAAATTCCATAGGCCTTAGGCATTTGTTACGTTTCATTTTAGCATATTTGTTCATTAAGGGAAGTGTAGTGCCGTTTTTGGCAAGTGTCATTTGAGTGAGGGGTAAAGCCGAAACCATTCAAAGAATCTTCTCTCTTCCTTTATTTTGCACTTTGGTCATTTTGTTTGATTATTCTTTTGGTTTCCAAAGAAAGATCTTAGCACTCTTTTTCTACTCTTTTTCTCTCATCACTTTTTCTCTTGATATCTTTCTTATAATCTAAACTTCCATCTAAATTCTTGGCTTTATAATTCTTTTGGTTCTTGTGAGTGATAGCCAAAACATTCTCTCTTCCTCACTCTTCTTCTAGTGTTCTCTTCTTATGCTGCATATTTCCACTTGTACCATCAAAACTTTCTTGCCATCATTCTTTGCCAATAGCCGAAACTCAATCTTCATCCTCTTTGTTCAGTCGATCGATCATTCTCATCTATTACTTCTCCTGTGCCGAATCTTTTTAAGTGACAATCGGTTTCTCTGCTGAGGCCGAATACCAAGAAGCAAGGTGCTGGAAAATCATAGGTTGCTGAGAGCCTTTACGATCGGGTTTTGTTGTTGAAGGTAAGAAGCGATTCTTTTGCCTTTTCTTTTCTTTCTTTTGGTTTTGTGTGGCCAAAGTCGAATGGCTAGTTAGCATGGTGTTTATATTTCGGTTAACTCTCCTTTCTTTTCTCTTCTCTCATTTGGGATGTTTATTCCGGGAATCTCCATTAGCCGAGTGGTTGTAGTTCAAAGCCGAAGGGATTGTGGGTGTCGAATCGGATCACTCCAGTTGGATTTGTAAGGTTGGTCAATCTAAGGAAGGGAATGAACCCATAGTTTTGGCTCTTAAGTTTAAGAAGCGTGTTGTGTCGACAGTTCGGGATTTTTCGCTAGGTTGTGGTAGAGAGCCGACGTCTGCCTAGGATAGGCAAATAGCCGTCGTTCCTGCTAGCGAAAGTGTTCACGTAGATAGTTTGGTATTACACTTTATCAGGTGTGTACTACTCACATGCCTTCTTTAATATTGTGTTATTAACTGAAATGGCCGAAAACCAAAATAACTGATATGATGGATTAACTACCCTTAGGGGTAAGGTTGGAGACACCGAGTAAGTTTTTCGTTAATATGATGGCTGCTAATATGCATGTATGTATATTCTGATGTTATGCATGTATGAAATATGATCTGCTATATATTGCGATTTTGGTTGCATACATATTGTGCATAATGAAAAGAGCATGGACTCGGGATTGAATGAAGGAGGAGAGAGAATCAGTGACTACGGTCACGAGTGACTTTCGTCACGAGTGGTCTAAGTACCACGGTGGTTGAAACTACGAAAAATTTAATTAGTGACTTATCTCGGTGGTCAAGTACCACAGTGGGTTGGCCCCACGTATGCATTATTTATCAGAGATTGTCACGGTGGTCTACGACCACAGTGGGTTGGCCCCACGAGAACATTATAGTGACTCTGTCACGAGTGACTACGGTCACGAGTGGTCTAGGACCACGGTGGTCATGAACCACAGTGGCATAATGCCACGGGTGTTTTGGATGGAGAGCTATTCTGGGATGGGTAGCATTTGCATGTACATAACATGAGCTGTACTGAGTGGGCTAAGGCCCAATTTATGTTAAATGGGAATGTACACACTGAGTCTCGATGACTCACCCCTTTTGTTAATTTTGCAGTTAATTAGTAGATGGCGGGTCTTGGTCCGAGACAGACTCGAGGTGGCCATGCGTTGCAATTTCTTTAAGTAAACTCAGACTTTATGTTAAATTTATTTCTATTTTGGGATTTCAAGTTGTAATAAGGCCGCTTTAACTTTAATTTTAAATTGGGTTTTAGATTTTTATGCTGATATTGCATGTTTTATAAACTATCGAATATGGAGTATTAAAAAAAATAGTTTTCAAAGTGTTTAAAAAAAGATGGATTGCAAGTAACTAATTAATTCGGAGTTTTTATTAAAATTACAACATCGTTTTAAAATGTCACTCTATGAGAATCCTTGATTTTGGCTTTCGTAAAATAACAGATTTGCTCACAACCTTTTTGATTTGATTAAAAAGAAGTCGGCACAAAACTTTCAATCCCAACTGTAAAAAAATGGTTTTCAACACAGACATAAAAAAATGGTTTTCAAGTCACGTTGTTTCTTTAAAATTTCAAAACCTCCAATCCTGTAACATACCAGACTTGGTCTTAGTGTATAGACCAGGTTTGGGGTGTTACACAAATGTGATATTAAAATAAATTTTGAATTGGCGGTTTATACTATTTGACTGAATAATTAAGTTTAAATGGTATGACCCTAAAGTTAAGTAGTTTTAGAAAATGATATATCAGGAGCTAGTTTCTATAAACTGAGCCATAAATATTTTATTAAATATTTTTGAGTTGTTATTAAGGTCGTATTAACATTTGGTTAAGAAGTTTTAATGTTTAGTTCATTAATTGAATAAAAAGGACTAAATTGTAATAGATGTTAAAACTCATTTATTATTGAATTGTGTGATTAGAGGAAATAATTAGTAAAGATGGGAGGTTTTATTATGAAATTATGTCACTTCTAAATTGCATGGACAGTTAAAGCATGAAATATGTTGAAAATGTATGTATAATTGAAGGGTAAATTGATAATTTAATAAAGAAATAATTAGTAAAATAAAACAAAAGTGAATTGTCATCTTCCTAATTGTTTTTGACTGAATTTGAGAAAGGAGAAAATCACCATTGAAGGTCGAAGGTTCGGCAATCACATTTTCTTTGCATGTAAGTTTAATTTGAGCTTATTTCTTGTAATTTTTATGTTTTTGACTAACCCATAGCTTTGTTTTTGAAACTGTAAAAAAATTTAGATGATAGCATTGAGGAGTTCTTGATGTTCATGATGTTAAATAATAAATTTGAGTTGTTAGTTGTTGATTATGAGTATTTTAATAAGTAATTTTTGATAATTTTTGTAACAGTCCGGTTTAGACCCTAGTCAGAACAGTAGTTTCGGGACCACAAATCCGAGTTAGTAGAATATTTTAATATTATTTTCTGTACCGTAGACATGTGATTATGTATGTGTGAAAATTTTCGTAAGTTAATTTGTCTATCTATATGCTTAATTTGACAAAAGGATTGAATTGCATTAAATGTGAAAGTTGCATGATATTCGTAAAAGTGCATGTTTGATATGGTTTTTGAAAGTAGTGGCCTTAAGAGGCAATCTAACCACTATTTAGTTAGTGGATGAATGATTGCGATGTCAGAGTCTTAAAATTTATAAAAAGAATGATCGAACCTGGAAACTAATTATGACAACGATTTGAGGCAAGCACACCTATCGAACAGTAGTATAGTTTAGGCAAGACCGGAATGTCGAATCCCAAAAGAACCAAAAGTACTAATACTAACTCTCTTTTTATTATCTAGCCTAAGAATTAAGGGAATTGTTTATCTAATCTAAAATTAATTAACAACTAAACTAAAGATGCAAAGACAAAGAAGAATAAAATTGGGAAAATAACTTGAGAGAAAACCAATTGATTAAGACGACACCCAAGGAAGAATCCACCTAGACTTCACTTGTTATCTAACTCTGAACCAGACGATTTATTCACTTGACTTGATCCGTAAGACTCCCTAAGTTATATTAATCCCTCTCTCGAGGGGACTAACGTCTAACCCTAGGTTGATTAATTGAAATCTCTTTCTAATTAAAACCCCTAGAATTGCATTAACTCGATCTATGGACTCCCATATTAGGCTTCACCCTAATCCGGCAAAATCTCGTCACCCTAGAGCGATCAACTCCGCTTAATTATGCTATACTTACTCTTAGGCAAGGACTTTTTCTCCTCCACCTAAGCACATCACATTTGAATTAATATCCCGAAAATATCAACACAAGAATTAAGAACACATAATTAAGAACAAGTCAAATATTTATCATATAGTTCAGCAAACGATAACAAGATTCATCTTAGGTTTCATCCCCTTCAGGTATTTGAGGGTTTAGTTCATAATAATAAAAGAATACATCTCAAAAGAAAAGATAAAACAAAACATAAGAAATCCCTAAAACCCCCTGAAGGAATTGAAGGAGAGATCCTCCGTCTTGAGTATAATTCCGGCTTCTTGAGATGAATCAACTGGCTATCTTCGAGTAAATCTCCACAAATCTGCCCTCTTTGGCCTAGCTAGACGCCCCGACAAATGGCTTCTGCCGAACTCCTTGTCAAACTCCCCTTCAAGTTGCCCCCTTGGGTGTTTATATAAACTTTGAGATGCCTTACTTAGCCCCCTAAGTATCTTAATTCAAGTAGAATTCCTACTAGGGTGTTTGAATAGGCTTTGAAATTTGTTTCTTTGCCTCCAAGTATCCAAATCCAATTAAAACTCCTCTTGGCCGCAACAGGGACACGCCCATGGCACAGGCCCGTGTAAGTTGTGGTCAGGCCGTGTTCGAAGATGTTGAATGAGGCACGGCCGTATGGTCTTGGGCCCAGGCCGTGTGGATTTCGTGATATGGCCTATTTACTCCGTTTTGGGCCCGTTTTTCGTTCTTTTCATCCTCCAGTGCTCTCATGGGTATAAAACATGAAAACAAAGGATTAAGAGCACCAAATTACTCAATTCAAGGCTTAAATCATCCAAAAGCATGCTAAATGTGGGCCTAAAATATGTTACTTTTACGGTTTATCAATGAACAAAGGACAAATATGCCCTTAATGTATGTTTATTTGAATTATTAAATGAAAGGTTAATAAGGTAAATATATTAATATATATGTTATAATATGATAAAAACATGAAAATGGCCTTTTTGCTTATCTTTTTGATCGAAAACAAGAGGAAGAAGAAAGGGTTTTATTCTTTTGATTTTTGGCAATTATCAAACAAAATTAAGGTATGTTTTGACTTTGGATTTTGATGATTTCTATGTTTTTGAGATTGTTTCTTAGTCTACTATCAAACACATGTCTCAATTTTGTGTATTGATGATGTTTATAAAATGTGCCACTAAAGAAATGGTGAGCTTTGTGATGAGTTTATGTGTTTAATGAAGGATATATGTTAAATGAACATGTTTTATTCTTGAATTTTTGATGAATTTAGCTAATTAGGGCTAAATTGTGAAAACAACATTTTGAAAGACTAAATTGTGAATTTGATGAAATGATTGGACTTGTATGATATATATGGACATTCGGCTAAGCATGGTTAAATGATGATTTGGTATATTTAATGTTTTGAGAAAAATGGACTAAATTGATAAAGTGTACAAATGTGAGGGCTAAGTTGCACATAACCCTAAATATGTGAATTTGGATTGAATTGAATGTGTTGTTAAATAAAAGGGTTAAATTTGAATATGTATAGATCAAGAACCGAAGAAAACGGACTTAGATCGCAGGAAAGCGAAGATAGTCGAATAAACGAGTCCGAATGAATATCTGAATCCGAGGTAAGTCATTATACAAATAAACGTATTTGTATTGAATTGTGTATGTTTATATGACTATTGATAACAATGAATGTTCACGAGATGATACGTACATGAAATCTGAGGGATTTTTGACAAGGTAGAAATGTCCGAGAAGCCCCGTACGAACCTAGGAATAGATAGGATTACGTATGTCATGACATAGGTGTCTATTATGTTTTATCATGTAAGACCACGTCTGGGACGTTGCCATTGACTCGAGATTTCGTATAAGACCATGTCTGGGACATTGGTGTCGATATGAGACTTACGTATAAGACCATGTCTGAGACATTGGCATCATATTAATTCGTGCAAGCCCCTGTCTGGGACAGTGGCATCGACATATGATTACATGTAAGACCAAGTCTGGGACGTTGGCATTGTACGACTGTTCTGAGTATTCTGTATATCCTATTAGATTTCGAAAGGTTCAACGGGCAATTATGAGCTATGAAGGATTACGTGAATGTATATTCATTTCAAGTACATTTGGTATGTACACTAAGTGTGTATAAAAGGTAAGTACCTATATGAATTTACTTTGATGAAATGTATAATCGAACATGAGAATATGAATGAGATACAAGAAAGGATACAGGCTTGAATAAGTTAAGTACATATGTGATATGTGAAATGAAATATGTGGCAAGCTTTGTGTGAGCAAATGTGCCAAAGTCTATGCAATGAAATGGCTATGAGATTTATAAGTACCAATGATTCAATTTGGTTATATACATTGTATATTAAGTTTATTTGTATATGGCTTACTAAGCTTTTAAAATCTTACTTTGTGTGTGTGTGTGTTTGTTTCTGTTTTATATATCGTCAAAGCTACTGAAGGCTCGGGACCATCGAGGATCGTCATCACACTACCTAAGCTCATTTTGGTATCGTTTGAAAATGTATTTAGTTAGTTATGGCATGTATAGGCTAGTCACATTGGATATCTTTGAAATGTATATAAAGTAGCCATGAGTTATGGCTTGTCAAGTGTTGGTAAAATACATTGTGAATATGATATATGATGCTTGTTTTGGTATGTCTTGATGGCAATTAAATAACCTTATGAATGGTAAGCTTATAGATGAATTGATGCCATAATAGATCAATGAGGTTATGGTTGAATTGTACTTGGATTTACATGGAAAGTGATTGAACCAATTAGCATAGTTAGAAATGAGGTTGAATGGAATAATATGATGACCATTTGGTATGTTTTTGGTTGCCATTTGATTGTAGAAATAGAATTGCTTGTGCTTGTAGGTATGACCCTATTTTGGGTGGCAATTTGGCTTTACAAGTAACCTATTTTGCCACACGGTTGTGGCACACGGGCGTACCTAACGACCGCAGGATTAAGTCAGTAGCTAATTAGGTGTACACAGCCTTGGCACACGGGCGTGCCTGGTAGCCATGTGGCCAAGTCAAGATCGACCGCGGCCAAGGTACACAGGCGTGCTTTATGGCTATGGAGTTAAGTCAGTTTCGACCACGGGAAAGACACACGGGTGTGTCTAGCAGCCGTGGGAGGCACACGGCCTACCCACACGGGCGTGTAACCCCTGAAACTATAGAAAGTTTTAAATTTTCTGAGAATTTCTGTATGTGTTCGTTTTAGTCCCGGCCTTACTCTAATGCATGATTAAGGTCTCGTTGACCTATTTAGGGGACACTTTGATTGAGATTGATGAACGGTTGTATGAAATTTTTGTAAATGTTTCTGATTTGTCCGGTAACGCCTAAACCCTAGTCCGGCGACGGACACGGGTTAGGGGTGTTACAACTTTAATGTTTAGGGATTAAATTGTTGAAAAATTAAAGTTCAAAGTAAATTGTGCAAAATGAGGAGAAAAGTGGGCTGATATGAAACCTTAAGAAAATCAGTTAACATGAAATTGTATTAAATGTTGTGAAACTTCAAGTTTTGGATTTAGAGACTAAATTGCATAAAAGTTAAAATATTATGGGTAATTTTGTAAACTTCCCAATAATACGAGTTATAAGTTAAATTAATTGTTTTAAATTATTGAATGTTTTAATTAAGTGAAACATTACTATTTAGATAACAAAACAAATCAAATGGATCAAAATCGAGGAAAAGTTGTGATTGGATTAGTCGTCGACTTCGCTGTTACAACTGTATTTCTCGATGTAGCACCCCTTACCCGTATTCAACGCCGGAACCGGGTATGAGGCATTACCGGACTTATCTCGCTTGAACATACAACTTTGGGCTGTCAAATTTCATTCCAAATTATAATTTTTTTCATTCACATTCATAACATTCTTATTATGGGCCTACGAGGCCTTACACATGCAAACGGAGGGCCTCGGAATCAAACCGGGATCTTTTGTAAACTTAGGAAAATTTTTCCTTAACAGGGCCACACGATCGTGTGAAATGAGACACGCCCGTGTGGGCAGGCCGTGTGGTCACATACGCCCATGTTCCTAGCTCGTGCGGAATTTATTTTTCAATTCGAACCTACAAGGGTTTTCACACGGCCGGACACACGCCCATGTCTTCCACACGACCTAGACACGCCCATGTGCTCACCCGTATGTGAAAACCTGGGTATTCTATTTGTGACGTCAGCAACCAAATAAAGGGCACACGCCCGTGTGTCTAGCCTGTGGTCGACACTAACTTGCAACACTAACATGCAGGGGACACACGGCCTGGTCACACACCCATGGGACTGACCGTGTGGGCAGGAACAAGGCTATTTGCCAAGCTCTTTTTATCACCCTAACTCATACAACATCAATCACATTCAACCATTTACCAAGCAACTCAATCATGTATCATACACATTCATGAATACCCTCATCTTTTCATATATTAATAATAATAAGCTATTAACTATGGCCATATACAAAAGAGTTCATCTTTGAAAGAGCCAACACACTTGGCCAAAACAACATAACATTTCACTAAGTCTAGCCCCTATACATGCCATACACAAAATACTAAGTCTAGATATACTTAGATGAGCTGATAGTGTGGGTGATCTTCAAATTATCTCTGTATCCCAAGCCGGCTCTTTGATACTAAAAAAAAACAAGGGAAAAGAAAGGGAGTAAGCTTTAAGCTTAGTAAGTTTACATGTAAACAATAAGCATCATAGCATGTAACACCCCTTGCCCGTATTTGAACTGGAACAGGGTTTGAGGCATTACATAGTTAATCTTGTTTAAGCATGTAGAGCAGGGTTATAAAATTTCGTTTAACCCTATCACTTGCACATGATCGGTCTAAGAGGCCCTAAACATACTTCCGAGAAGTGTTGAAAACTTTCTGAGAACTTTCACGAGTTCAAAAAACTTTTTGATAAAACAGGGGCCACACGCCCGTGTAGGCCTAGAGACACGCCTGTGTCCCCTTAAGGCATGCCCGTGTCTCCCACCCGTGGTCAACACTGACTAATTTTACACGGCCCTGACACACCTGTGTCTCCCAACCGTGGTCGATTTTGACTTATCCACATGGCCTATACGCACGTCCGTGTGCTTCAGCTGTATGGTGATTCAAATCCTAAGTGTAAGGTGCAGACTTCACACGGCCTAGGTACACGCCCATGTGCTAGCCGTGCCTCCCGCACGGTTTTGTCCCACGCCTGTGTGATTTCTTATGTGGACAATTAGAAGGCTACATACCAAGCCCTTGCCACCCTAGAGTGCACACATACGTACTTCCACTCAAGCAATACAACACCTACCCCATAAGCAAGTCTAATAGCTCAATCCAACCTACAAGGTAATTAAAGGGACATACACTTCGTGAATTTTATCTTCATTAACGAAAGGGTTTGCCAAGTACATGCCTAGTTTATGAGGCCATTTACAACATGACTTTTACTAACTTACGTAACCAACACTTTGACTAACAATTACAACTTAACAAAATACTCAAGTCCTATACATGCCATACTCAAAATAAGTCTAAAATTGTTATACCAAAGTGCTGTCGATAGTGTGATTTTCAAACTCCTACATCCACAGTCCACGATTTACTTTGGCAACACTACAAGAAAGAAGGGCAATGACAAAAGGGTAAGTATAAAGCTTAGTAAGTTTGCATGGAAATAAACAACAATAGTAATAAGCTCATAAAATAATCCATCCATGGTATTAGCTAATTGTACGCGAGTCAAGGCTTCTTGACAATGCTTACTTACAATTGCCCTTGTCTAGCACAGCCGTGCCACATATCGAAACCGGGTCTTCGTGACTCATTCACGAGTACCTGTATTCACTCATTCACATGGCTTATATATCATTCTCATTTCTGCTTCTAAATTCATCTGCTTATCCCACTATTCTCAAGGTATAGTCAAAGACGTGTGTTTATCGTTACTACTGTAAGTATAAAGCCAATGCCATATCTTCGAGGTGGTCTTACATGGAGTCACCTCCAAATGCCAATGCCATATCCCGGATATGGTATTATATGGGACTACCTCTAAATGCCAATGTCATATCCCAGATATGGTCTTATATGGAATTTCTTATCATGTGTCGATGCCATATTCCGAATATGGTCTTATACGCTTTTCATACTCCTTATCGAAGCCATATCCCAGATATGGTCTTATACGGGATCGCAACTCGGTGCCGAGGCCATGTCCCGAACATGGTCTTATACGGGACCTTATCTATTTCATATATCAATGATAGCATTTCTATAATTAATATGGCCCATTAGGATTTCAACATTCCATTCATGTTAACCACTTAAATTGGTAGTGCATCATGCATTAGCATAAGGCCAAGCATTTTCTCAACATGCTAATATAAATGTTACTTCAATCACATACAAACTTACCTCGATTTCAAAATGAGCTAGCTTGTCAATCTAGTCCGAGACTTTGTTCTTTCCCCAATCAAGGCGGGTCCTCGGTTCTTCTTGCTCTATAATATCAATTCAACTCATTTTAATCACTATATTAATAATAGCATTTTAAAAAAAAATCATGCTTAGGCAAAATTACTATTTTGCCCCTAGACTTTGGCAAAATGATCATTTTGCCCCTAGGCTCAGAAATAAATTCTAATCGTATTTCTATTTTCAACAACCCTGGGTGAACATTTGATACTCTTATTGCTATCATCAAAACTCAACATTTCACATACTTACTACAAATTTTGTAACTTATTCATCAAGGACCTATTTGGTGTTTTCATGCTAACACCTTTCACAAAAGTTGTTCATCTACCAACTAAGACTCAATTTCTTCCATGAAAATGCAGCAAATAACTAAGATAGCTCTCATGGTAGAACTCTAAACTTTTCAAAATATTGCACAATAGTCCCCTCATTTGAAAGCTTAAGTCTTAGGGGTCTCAAAAGTACAATTATTTTCAAAAAAAGTTCACTAGAATACTTACTTGTGAAGATATGAGTGTGCTAAAATTTTGAAGCTTTCTAACCCCCTATTTGCTGCTAATTTTCGGTGGGAGAGAAAAGGTATTTTATTAATATAAGTCAAATAAGTCACCAACTATCACCAACTTTGACCAATATTGTCCATCTTTGTCTCCTATGGCCGACCATGCTAATTTTGACTAATTGCCTTTTAAAGTCCTCCAATTAACAATCTATGGCCATTTGGTACTTTTAACTTATAGAATGGAACTTTTGCACGTTATGCGATTTAGTCATTTCTCGCGATTAAGCATGAAATCGTTAAAATTAAAGTACTAAAATTCTCATGCACATATTCTACCATGCTCTGACTTATAATATAACATGAAAATAAATTTCTCTAATCTCGGATTAGTGATCCCAAGATCACTATTCCGACTAGCCCTTAAATCGGGCTGTTACATAGCATGTGCTAATCAGTAAATAACATTTCATACTAAACAAGAATAATTCACATTTTCATAGCCATTCTTACTCATCTCATCCCTTACCACCTTCCAACCGTATAACATTTATATTGCTCACATATCCTGTACTCATCACCACAAAGCCACATGAAACATTTACATAGATAATTTCTCGATGAACCATTCGGAATAATACTAAGTACCCGGTAGTTTCGCACACAGCCCATCATTAATCAATAATAGGGTGGTATCGCACAAAGCCTACCAAATGATAATACAAATGATGGTATCGCACACAACCCATCGTGAATAAATAATAAGATGGTATCACACACAGCCCACCAAACAGAATATTTACGGATATTTTTTTGCACTTGCATATCTATTCCGAGGTTCATACGAGAATTATTCACTATCTATCAATTTCAATCAATCTCAAACATAATTGATCTCATTCATACAATGTACCAATGAGTAACAAAATATGTATTAAAGATGTATCGTTTACACATAAACTTACCTCGGTGCAAAATGTATTAGTCGACGGTTTAGTCCGTAACCTTGTCTTTTCCTCGGTCAAGGTTCTTTCCGCTCTCTTTTTGATCTATAATAATAAAATTTACTCATTCAATCAATTTATAACTCATGATACATCAAAATTTACACTTAGGCAAAAATGACCATTTTGCCCTTATACTTTGGCAAAATTACGATTTTGTCCCTAGGCTCGTAAATCGTTTTTCATCACATTTTCTCATTAAACAAGCCTATTTGAACATTTATTTCTCTTACAACAACTCACAAAACCAATTATTTCATGCATTTATTACATAAATTCAACCTTTACTAATAGGTCCTATTTAGGTGTTTTCATGGTAACACCTTTCACAAAAGTTGTTCCTTAACTCACTAACATTCATTTTCTTCCATAAAAACTCAGAAAACAACATGAACACTCTTATGGCAAGTCCCTAAACTTTCAACCATTTTGCAAAATAGTCTTCTCATTAGCTAGCTTAAGCTTTAGGGGTTCCAAAAGTACAAAAATTATCAAATAAACCCACCAAAATCACTTACTTTCAAGGGTGAGAAGTTGCTGAAAATTTTTGTCTTCCAAAACCCTTCCTTAGCTGATATTTTTGGTGGGAAGAAGATGAATAAAATGGGTGATATCATCCTTTCTTTATTTTATTTATTTCCTTCAATTTAATCCACCTAACCCAACTACTTGACCAATTTTGACTTCATTTTGTCCCCTATGGCCGACCACTTATTCTCTATGGGTCTAATTTCACTTTAAGGACCTACAATTTGATATTATATGGCTATTAGACACCCTTAGTTTGTAAAATAGAACTTTTGCACTTTATGTGATTTAGTCTTTTTTCATAATTAGGCATCCAATCACTAAAATTAAAGCACCAAAATTCCCATGCATCCTTATAATCATGCTATAACATGTAAAATAATATAAAAATAATTTTCTTGGACCTCGGATTAGTTGTCCCAAAACTATTATTCCGGTTAGCCCCAAAATCAGGCTATTACAGTCGAGGTAAGTTCGTATATGGATAGAAATTATTATTTTCCATTTTGGATGAATGTAAATGGTTATTTATGTTTTGGTTAAATTAATTGATAAATTTGTGATAAATTATTATTATGGATCAATTAGAGGAATTAATCAAATTAAAGGATATGTGAACTATTGTTAATGTATTTGGTGATTATGAATTATTGATTGTCTATTTAAATGTTACTTGGATTGAGATAAGTTCATAACATTTGATGTGTAAATTGTAAATTTCTTGAAAATAAGTTATTGTTGCTGGTAAATTGTATGAATATATGTGAAATTTTATATGTTATTATAGTATTTTAAATATTGAAATTAAATTTATATAAAAGTGATTAATGGATGGTGACAATCCTTGTGATGACACATTGACAGTATGAATATATATTGATATCCTATTATGTGTACGGAAATGATGAAGTGCCATTGATTTATAAATTTGTATAAAGGTAATGGATTACATAAAATGCCCGGTTGAACGTAGTAATCACTAGGATACGATTATCATGCCAATAGGGTCAGTATGTGCACTTGTACGGGATTTGCACTTCTGTGCCTCTGTTTGTACTTCGGTGCCTCTATATTCACTTCAGTGTCCCTGTTCGCACTATGGTGCCCCTATTTGCACATTTGTGTCTTGTCAGCACTTCGGTGCTCTTGTTATGCATCTATGATGCCTCTGGTGTGATGTAGTTACTCGAGTATCCGAGTCAAGTTACTAGTTCATCGGGCTAAATGTTAATGAATTTGCAAAATTATTTATGTGCTTAAAGGCTAATGTATAATCAAGATATTAGTAAATGTTAAATGTTCAATGAACTACTTGATCATGTGTGAGTATAATTATATCGATGATTATACGGTTAAAGATAGATGTTTATATACATAGAAGAATGAGTTTGGATTGAATTATTATAGTACAGGAAGCGTACGATGAACCATTTTTAGTATTAATCCTATAAGTGCTTCGTAAATGATTAACAAGTATGATTAATCTATTTATTTAGTTTTTCACATTGTTTAGTGAAAGTAAGTGATTCCAGGATGATATGTTTATATGAAAGTTTGAAACAAAAGATGAATTACAGAATAATTACATCTTAAGTGTGTAAGTGTTATGGTAAGAAGAAATGTTTAAGTGAAATAGTTATATGAAATGCTTATATGGAAAAAAAAAATATATATATATATATATGTATATGCAAGGCTAGACCAATTATTCATGAGAGGTGTAGTGAATAGAAAACGAAAGTTAGTTTAAGATATAATGAAAATTATGTTTAGTTGTTTATTCTAATATGTTCAGTAGTTAAGTTGTCCTTATGCGAACTTACTAAACATTATTGCTTATGTTAGTTGTTTTCTTTTCCTGTAGATCATCGGAAGGCTCGATTGGTTGGAATCTCGCCAGAGCATCATCACATTATTCATTTATTATATTGGTAGTTTTTTATTACTTTGATTATGGTTATAAGTGGCATTTACAGGGTTGAATGTCTATTTGGTAGGCTGGTTTGTTACATTTTGATGCCTTACCAAGTTATGTCATTTTGGTTACTTTGGTTACCTTATTATGCTTCTATTTAAGGTTCTTTTGGTATGTTGATGATAGCTTACAAATGGTCAATTTGAGTCATGTTTTGGCACATATCTGAACTAGGCCTTTATACATGTATTAAGGTAATGTTAACATGTATAGGTAAATGATATATTGATGCTATTATGGTGCTCTAGAATGACATTTTGGTTAGGTGATTTTGGATGATTGAAATGGCATGTTTATGTATGTTTGAATGGTGTTTGAACCCTTCAATGTGTGCCTAAATGGTTTGATTGGTTAGATATGAATTAGACTTGAATTAGCATGAGTTTAAGTACATTTTTGGGTTCACACAACCTGAGACACAGGCTGTCACACAACTATGTGTCATTTGTAAGTTTCTTGATGTTTCAAGTCAGTGAGTTACACGGCCTGGCACACAGGCGTGTGACATGGCCATGTGACCCTACTCAGTGAGTTACACGAGTGAGGACACGGCCTGAGACACGGCCGTGTGTCCCTTGTTTGAAAGCTACATAGCCTGAGACATGGGCATGTTTCTCAACCGTGTGAGGTACATGGCCTTGTTATATGAGCGTGTGACCCTGTTTTAAAATTTTTACATCTTTTTCCTAGACTTTCCGAATTGTTTCAAATTGGTCCTGAATTGCTTCTAAACTATTTTTAGGGCCTTAAGGGCTCGATTTAGGGATAGAATGTATATAAATGAATGGTTTATAAAATGTTTAGTTATTTAAATGTTATGATGTTGTATGATTTATGATTGATCAGTAATACTCTGTAACCCTAATCCGACGATAGAGACGAGTTAGAGTTGTTACACAATCACAACTCACAACAGGTGAGTAATGCTCAAACCAATAGTACTAATCAATTTCCACATTTCAATAACATTCATTGATCATTAAAGATAATGCCCGATGAACATTATACAGATAAGAGTACATGGTTAACCATCCAACACACCAGATGCTCATAAGAGCTAGTACCATCCAGCACACCAAATGCTCATAAGAGCCAGACCTACAAATAACACGTCTTGGCACAAAGTGCCTAGACCATAAGCTAACGTCTGCCTCCGTAATACACCAACAAATACTGTAATATAACACAAAAGTCTACAACAAATGCAAGACCTCAGTATATTCAGTGAATAAAGGATATAAAGAGATTATTTATGCTGCTCTGATCAATCCCGTACAGCGCATAAAATAACCTATTGGCATGCCGATCGTACTCTATCCTACGTTCATCGATTCAAAGTATTCCAACACAAATCAATATATGAACAATTCACTATCTCATATTCCATATACAAGCATTAGTTCATCAACCAACCTTTCATCGGCTTAGAATATCTCATTAGTGCTCAATGTTATAACGATCCATTACTTCATTACTCATATACATAACATCATTATAATGTTCAATCCAAAACAATTTAATTCATTCAATATACATTTAAATGCATTAAAATTAAATTGAACAAACTTACAGGACTGATTTGCAGTAACGGTCCAGAACAACTCAATCAATGATTGACGTAATGTCAATTCATTATTTTTATTTTCAATTACACACATCAATATAATCCAAACATTATACAAACAAGACTGATTTGCAGTAATGATCCAGAATAGCTTAATCAATGATCGATGTTATGTTAATTCATTATTTTCATTTTCAATTACACACATCAATATAATCCAAACATTATAAAATTAAAGCATATAATACATTTAAAAATATACTATATTTAAACAGTACGAACTTACCAGACAAAATTGCAGGAACGACAAAGTACATGAGCTATTTGATAATTCTCTTTTCCTTGGTTTTCCACTCGTTTAGGATCTAAAATAATAATTCCATTCAATTCACTAATTTTAATAGCAATATTAGTTCACTTTATGCAATTAAGTCCTTTTTGATATTTTTACAAAATTGCTCCCAACATTTTAGTTTTATACAATTTAGTCCCTGAGCCCAAAACATGCAATTTAGCCATTTTTATTCAATTTCAAGTTTAGCCGAATTGTTTGGAACCCATTACAGCCCATATTTTCTGTTATTTTACATCAAGTCCTTGTACTTTTACTAATTTCACATTTTAGTCCTTAAACATTAAAATTACCAAAAATTACTTTACAAAATAGTCTTATCTAGAAACCAAGCTTAATATTTGATAAACCATAATTTACACATATTGTAACCCCATGCTTGGCTTAATTTTAGATGAGTTTCTATTTAATTTGATGAATTCGATGCTCCTAATCTCTTAATTTCATATTTTATTCTCAGGAGAGCTTAGGGAGTCGAAAAGAACGAGAAACGGGCCAAAAAAGACAAAATGGGCCTACATGGCCTGGACCACCGCACACGGGCGTGTCCCTACTGACCCTAGGATGAATTCTATTCGGAATAGGATACTTGTAGGCCAAGAAAGGCATCTCGAAGCCTATATAAACACCCTAAGGGGCAACCTAAAAGAAGAGTTTGACAGGACGTCGAATAGACGCCGAGTAGAAGGAGAAAATACTCCAAGACAGCCGTCGGGAACAACTTAGGAGAAGGATCTCCATCAAGACGGAGGATCTCCCATCAAGTTCTTTAGGAGTTTTTGGGTTTTCTTATGTTTTTTTTTTGTTTTTCCTCTTTTATGATGTTTCCCTCTTTTAGTATGAACTAAATCCCTCAAATACCTGAGGGGATAAAACCTATGACAGATCTTATTATTATTTGATTTATGAGATAAATACTTGTGCTTATTCTTAATTGTGAGTTATTATTCTTGTTTTGATAATTCAGGTTACTGATTCAAGTCAAATGTGCTTATTCAGTGGAGAAAAAGTCCCTATTTAAGAGTAGATCAACACAATTAAGCGGAGTTGATTGCAACCCTAGATATAGGGCGACGAAAATCTGTCGGATTAAGGTCAAACCTAATAAGGGAATCCATAGATCGAATTAATGCGACAATAGGGGTTTTAATTAGAAAGAGATTTCAATTAATCAACCTAGAGTCAGTTGTTAGTAGCCTCGAAAGAGGTATTAATATAATTTAGGGATTTCTACGGATTAAGCCAAGTGAATAAATCGCATGAATAAAAAATAATAAGTGAAGTCTAGGTGGATTCTTCCTTAGGTATTGCTTATCTCATATAAAGTTGTCCAAAAATATTTTCCCAATTCACTCTCTGTCGCTTTCATAGTTAATTAAATTAGTTAGTTTTAGATTCAAAATAATTTCCCTTAATTATTAGGCTAGAAAATAAAAAAATAGTTATTACTAGTACTCTTGGTCCTTGAGGATACGATATTTCGGACTCACCATAACTATACTACTCTTCAATAGGTGAGCTTGCCTTTGTCGAAATAATACTTAGTTTCGAGTCCATCAATATTCTACCATAAAACTTCAAAAACATCTCAAATTCATCAATGGCACAATCCATAACATTTAACAATTTTACAAATTAGCCCTCAGATTAGCTAAATCGAGCTAATACGAGCTCAAAAACATAAAAATTACTAAAAAGGGACAATGTTTACTTACCTATTTGATGAAACCTAGCTAACCAAGCTTTTTCTCCCTTCAACAATGGTCATTTGGTTATGAAGAAGAAGATGATAAGTTTTAATTTAACATTATTTTAATTTTAACCTTTTATTTTCTTAATTTACAATTTTAACCTTTTCCATATACTTATAAAATAGATAAAATATGTCCATATTTTTCCATCAATTGAAAATATGGTATAATCCATCCAATGAAGTTTAATTGCATAATTGGTCCTTCAATTAAATTAAATTCCAACTAAATAAACTTAATTACAATTTAATCCTAAACTAATTAGGACTAAAAGAGAAATAGTCCAAAAGTTAGTGGATTAATCATTTCCACCACCGCTTGAACTTTTGACCATGGTTTAATTACCATTTTGGTCACTTTACTAATTTTAATCTATAATAATCAACTTTTACCTCTTACAATTTAATCCTTTTACCTTAATTAAGCAATAAATCATCAAAATTACCGGGCCCAACTTCAATTCACATATAATAAGACCCTATAAATATTTAATAAAAATATTTACGGCTTTAAATTATAGAAATGAGGTCCTAATACATTGTTTTTAATAACCACTTGACGTTTGAACCAAACCACCTATACTAACTTATAATTCAATTGCTTAAAATCATCAAATCAAATTCAATATAAAAATTATTATTGACTTGTATAATTTAGATACTAATTATATGAACTTACTCGTTAGATTTGTGGTTCTGAACTACTATTTCCGACACCACTAAAAAATAGATTTATACATTAAAACACTATATAAAATATAAAATTTAAAGAACACAATTAAAATAATTCAACAATTAATAAGTTTTTTTTTTAAATAATGTACGTCAAAAATACTTAATTTATTAATATTTATAAAAATATTGGTATTAATTTATATGTAATTTTTTTAAATCATAAAAATTAAAACAATTATATAATTTCATAAAAGTACGATATTAGAAATTGAAAGAGGAAATTAATTGTTCAAAAATGGAAAGTAAATAAGATAAATTCCTTTGAGGACTAAATGATAAATTTAGAAAAGCGAAAGTCCTTTATAAAATAAATTAAAAACACGGAGTGGTTTATGTTGAAAATAACCCATTACATTTTCAATATATAAAAGGCATTTTCCTTTTCTTTTTCTCGTATGCAATGGATAGATGGAAAATAAAAATAAAAAACTTGAGTTTCCCTTTTTTTTTCTTGTTACACTTGGTTGTCTTTTAGGTCAACTTTTAATTAGATGCGAGAAATGTGTCAGAGTTTAGTGTGCCAAAAAATGGCTTGAACTTGACTCCTTTTAGAGTCAAGATTTAGCTACATTAAGTTAAAATTCAGATCTGTATCAATATGGTATAAGATTCTTGAAGAGAATCCTAGAAAGTTATCACTAAAATCTCAACACATACAAATGTCAAAGTTACACTAATGTCATTTCATTATGAGCAAATGAAATACAATTGATTCTACATATATTATTCAACACTCGTGAGTAACTCAATACATATAGATGTTGAAATACTTCTGAAAAACATAATTTAAAAAAATAAAAAATTACATGTATTAAAAAAAATCAAATTATTACTAAAAAAATCAAATAACAATATTTTAACCCATAATAAAGAAAAACAGACTTTGAACGCCCAAACCAATAACCTTGAGTACCATAGTCAACAATGGCAAAAATTGAAGTTAAATTAAATGATAAATATCTTAGGTTACATTTTAATCATTTATGTTCAAAATATTATGTTTTAATCACTTACATTATCATGTTGTAACATTTTAGTCGCAAAACCGTTAATTACCATTAACGGTGCAATGGTAAGCTGATGTGGCACGTTAAATCATCATTTCAAACAAAATTTTTAGGTTAAATTCTACAATTGGTCCATATATTTTTTTCATTTTGAACAGTTTAATTTTTTTCATTTATGCTTTTTAACTTTCT
Organism: Gossypium australe; assembly: GCA_005393395.2. Lineage (NCBI taxonomy): Eukaryota > Viridiplantae > Streptophyta > Magnoliopsida > Malvales > Malvaceae > Gossypium > Gossypium australe. Next base: position 17,141,712 of record CM016618.1, read on the forward strand.
TTCTCTTCCATTCTCTTCTCCTTCTCCCTTTATTTTACTCTCTTCTCTATTTCTTTTAACGTAGTTTTTCTATGCTTTCTATTTGTTGGATTAGTTTGCCTCACTCAAAAAAATTAAATTGTTCAAAAAAAATAAAAGTATAGGGACTAGTTTTAACAAATGGCAAACATAGAAAAACAAACTACGTTAAAAGAAATGAAGAAGGGAGGAAAATAGAGAGATAAACAAAAGAGAAATGAAAATAAAGAAAAAAAAAAGAAAGTTAAAAAAATATAAAAGAAAAAAAAATTACATTGCTTAAAACGAAAAAAATAATAGGACCGATTGTCTAAATAAATCTAAAATTTTTATTTGAAATGGTGATTTAAAGTGCCACGTCAACTTTCTGTTACACTGTCAACGAAAATTAATGGCTCAGTGACTAACATGTTATAATGCAATAACGCAATAACGTAAATGACTAAAGTGTAACATTTCAAACATAAGTGACTAAAATGTAACTTGAGGTAAACAGAAGTGACCATTTTAGTAGTTTACCCTAAATTAAGGGTGCGTTTATTTGCTGGAAAATATTTTCCGGAAATTGTTTTCCCAGTTTTCCGGTGTTTGTTTGCCAGAAAACATTTTCCATTTGGAAAATCTTTTCCATTACACAGGTAAAATGGCTTCCATTTAGGGAAAATGTCTTACTGATTTCTTTTCCATAAGACATTTTCCGGTTCTTTCCCCTTCATCCAAGTAAGTCTTTCTCCTTCTTCCCTTCTTCATTCCTTTTCCTTCCTTCATTCTTTCTCAGCCAATAAATCTCTTTCTTTTTTTCTCAGACTTTTCCGGTTCCTCCTTAGTTTCGCTGGGTCTTGGAATCTCTTGGAAAAATTCATCTCTGATCTCCTCCAGGTATCTGCATATTTCTCTAATGTCTCATCTCTGACTGATTACTCTCTATTTTCCTTCCTTTATTCTCTATAATTTTTGTTTCATTGAATACAAATTTTTTTAAATAATAAAAAAGAAAATTTGAAGCCCTTTGTTTTTCAACTTTGTCTTAATCGATCAATTTGAGCTACTGTTTTGTGTTGCTTGATAGCTTGGACTCAACTGTTAGTAAGATGAATTTTTTCCTTAATTTTTCTTTCATTTGTTTTCTTGACCGTAGTTAGCCTTTGAAGAAATTATTGCTGAATAAAAAAGGTTGGTTTAATTCTAAAGCAAAAAAAAAAAAAATCAATCATTTTCTTCGCCTTTATTTTTACTTTTGTTAGGATTGAGCTCTGATTAGAGATTTTGTTTTGGGTTTTGTTGATTCATTTTTTTTGTATTATTTCCTGGCAACTCCTTTGTTAGTGAATCTTGTTTCCATGTCTAGTTTATAGTACTTTTTAAAAAGATAAGAAATCAGAGAGCTAGCTAGTATCAGTTTAGATCACTATAGCTAGCCATTATCTCTGTATCATGAAACAGAGTGCTGCAAATAGTTGCATCTGGGCCACTTAAGGTCAATGAGCCTATTTTTGGATTTTTTGCTCTTGTTTTAATATGCACATGTTCTGTACACAGATTTGGTGCATGTAGAAATGGAGTGATTGCAAAATAGGAAAGGCTATAGGCTATTGGAATGTCTTCTTTCTTGATTCTTGTTTGCCAATAGCTAGATCTTAAATTTGTTTTTGCGAAAAATGTATTACCCTTTAGCTGGCTGATCTAGCAAGTACTCCACCTTGTGAATTAGGGTAGTAAGGAAATCTGTAAGGTCTGAGGTTTACAGGTTTAGGGGTTAGGTAAATAGTAAGGTCATGTAACCTTGCAGGTGGTAATTCTGAAGGTTCCTTGATCTCATCTAATAAGTAGGAATGCAAGTACTGGCAGTAACTCTGCTGGTATTTCTGCTGCATTACATTTAGATATTAACATATACAATCCTGCCGTAGATTGTGTATCTTTTCCCATCAGCTTTTGTAATTTAGATGTTAACTATCCTCTCTTAAGATTGTTGAATGGCTCACCATTATCCCTTGTAAGATGTGCATCTGACTGAATCATGATATATTGGTCTCATTGTTCTATAAGCTGGTTTACTGGTTTCAGGTGAAGCATGGTTGTCTAGTAAACCAGAATCATGATGCTTATAGGTATATTTAACTTGACATCAGTGACTGTAACTTCTACAGATTTCTTGCCTTCACCTTGACTGAGTAGCTACAATGGAATCTAAATCAGCATAGGTACTGTGCTCCCAGGATTCTGGTTTGCTAGTAGTCCTTTTTTATCCATTAACTCCAAAATTCTACTAATATGCTCTTGATTTTCCACAAAGTTAGCATCTTTCTGGTTGTTAGAAGCCTTACGCGTGTCTAGTTGAATCTAGAATGGGTATTGGTTTGTCCAGTTAATTTTAGGTATTGGTTTGTAAATTTTATAATTTATTAATGTATTTAGAAATTAAAAATAGTGGTACAATTTTACAAACAACTTGCAAACATGAAATTATTCTTGATTGGACAGTGTCGTAACGCAGTTCATTTGTACCATATAATATTGATTGGTTTTGTACCATGAGAAAACTCAATATTCCAAATTCAAAGTTTGCTTTGCTTTAGCCTAAGCTCCTTAATCCCTTTTTTTTTTATTATCAAATATATACCCTAACTTTCTGTTAATGTTTTAAAAAAGGAAAATAAAAGGAAATGAAGATATTGCTTTGTGAGTTTTGAAATTATCTATAGACAATTTCAAAACGAAAAATAAAAGACCAAAATATTTCCAGCATTAATATATCTTTTTTGAGTTGTATAGTTTTTCCCAAACATGTGTGAAGGAAAAAAAATTCCAATTTGTTTAATGGTATAATCTTATTTAAATTTGAAATGGTTTAATTAAAAATATTGTGCTCAAAAAATGGGTTTGAACAATAAAATAAACATAATTAAAATATGATCTGAGTTTAAATTCTAACATTCAGTGTCCAACTCAATTAACCTTTTTTTTTAATTATGTAATATGTTATTTTGTTTTAATTGTATGTATGATGTGAATCACATCACAAACTGTATAATAATATATAGTATGTTATTTATTTATGTTTAAAATTTTAATAAAGAAAATTATTTTAAATATTAATTTGTTACATAATTTAGAAAAAATAATATGAGTGAGTATGAAACGAATTTCTTTTCTTATTAATAAAAAAAGTATAAAATGAATATCTTATTAATCACTCCCTGCATTTATTTCATGTTTTCTTTATTATTTAATTAATATCTAGTTTATCAACTTTATATATATATATATATATATATATAGCAAAATATACTTTAGGAAATTAACTCCCTAGTTTACTAGTTTATGGGCCAGTCATTATCAGATTCCCAGTTCTAGAAAATGATATGATACATAGGTAGGTGGGGTGGCTCATATCTATAGATAATATCAACTAGTGTCCAATTGATAACTATCCCTGATGGAATAACCTAAATATGATTGATTCATATAGTTATCTTTAAAAGATTGCATCCTATCCTGCAAATGTATGGTTTATATGGCAGTATGTAGATAACTTTATTTTTAGATTATTTTGAAAACTGTTTTGTAATAAAAAAAAATATTAGTTTTTTTTTTTCCTTTGATTGTTATATGGAAATTTTAAATTTGAATATTGATATATTGATATATTTTCTAAAATAATTTTTTCCCATTGTATTTCTTTATTTATTCATATATGTGATCTTATGAAAAGCTTGCACCTTTTTTGTAGTGATCAAATATTTGTGTGGCATTATTTTTTGTAGATGGATCGTAGTCAAGATCAAAATGCAATTGTCGGAGTCGTGGCTTCAGTTTTAACTTTTGGGGCTCTTTGGATTAAAAAATTAAAAACTAGGAAGGAAATTGCTTATCACCCTCGTGTGAATTGAGATTATGAAAGAGAAAATTATATTAATAGTATTTTATATAGTGGTGACCAACATTGTATTAATGTGATAAGGATGAGACCGATTGCCTTTTTTAATTTGTGTGATATTCTTAGTAGGAATAATTTGTTACAATCAACTAAATCTGTGAATATTAAGGAGCAAGTAGTTACATTTTTACATATAATTGGTCATAATGTAAGGTTTGGAGTGATTGGATCTAGATATTATAGATCAACTGAGACAGTTAACCATTACTTTAGGGTTGTATTGAGAGCTATTTTGAAATTGTATAAACTAGTTATTAGATTACCTGATGAGTCAACTTCTAGTGAAATCAGAAACAATCCAAGGTTTTATCCGTATTTTAAAGATTGTATTGGAGCATTAGATGGAACTCATGTTCGTGCATCCGTTCCACTTAGCATTCAAGGAATATTTCGTAGCCGTAAAGGGGGGACGACACAAAATGTATTGGCTGCCATTACATTTGATTTGATTTTTTCCTATGTTCTAGCTTGTTGGGAAGGTAGTGTACATGACTCTCGTATTTTAAATGATGCACTTTCACGCCCAAGAGAATTAAGAATTCCGGAAGGTAATAATTATCATTAAATACCAAACAGTTCTAGTAAGCTCATAATTTATTGGTATTAATTATGTTTTGTAAAATTGTAGGTAAATATTATCTTGCTGATGTTGGGTATGGCATCCGAAATGGATATATTACCCCATATCATGGTGTCCGATATAATTTAAAAGAGTTTAGTGCTCAGGGGTCTAAAATGCAAAGGAACTTTTTAATCTTCGACATTCATCATTGAAAATCACTATTGAACGTGTTTTTGGGATTTTGAAGAAACGGTTTCGTGTATTAGATGCTGAACCATTTTAGAATTTTCAAACTCAAGTAGATATAGTTTTGGCTTGTTGTATCATTCATAATCATATAATGGGAGTTGATCCTAATGATTTACTTAATCAAGGATTATACGAGGAGCTTGAGTCTAATTTGATAATATCAACTCTTACGGAGCGAGAAAAAAGAGAAGAAGCAAGAGAATGGTCTGCTAAGAGAGACGAAATTGCACAAACTATGTGCCTGATTATATGGCTAGAAATATTAGGTAGGTTTAGGGGTTAGGGCTATTGTTTCTATGTTATATATGTTTTAGTATTAAAATTGTTTTTTTTTTTTGTTAATGTTGGTTGGATAATGATATTGAAATTTTAGTTTGTTGGATTTTGAAATTATTATGTCTTGAATTTGTTAGACATTGATTATGTTTTAAGCTTGTTAGATATTGAATTTATTATGTTTTAAGCTTGTTGGATATTAAAATGATTGACAATGACTATTATTAATGTAGAATGGGTAAGGGCAACAAAGAAGGGACCTCCAAGCAATTCAGGTGGACAAAACCGATAGAACATATTTTTCTTAAATTTCTAGTAGAGGAGGCCCAGAAAGGAAATAAGCATTCTAATACTTTCAAAGCAGTTTCTATTAATCGAGTTGTCGAAGCTATTTCTGAAAAATTTCAAGTCCAATGCGATGCTAAGCATGTGGAAAATCATTTGAGAACTGTAAAAAACTAGTGGCAGATTATATGCAAAATTCGAGGTGAAAGTGGTTTTAGATGGGATGATAACATGAAAATGATCACATTTGATAGAGCAACATATGATGCAGCAGTGATAGTAATATATGTATATATATGTTAAGTATATTTCAATTGTTTTTTACTTATTATTCTAATTGTGTATAATATCTAACAGACACATAAGAAGTATGAACCATTTTTGAATAAAAGTATTGATCATTATGATGAAATGGCTTTGGTTGTTGGCAAAGATATGGCAACAGAGACTTTTGCCAGAACATTTGCTGACATAGATTTGGATGATGGTAACCAAGATTCAGTGCCTATAGTCTGCGACAATGAAGAGACTGAAGAGGTAAGAACAAAAGTATCTTCATCTGGCACATCCAAACGTAAAAGAAAAAATGTTCAAGAAAGTGTCGTTGATGAACAAATTAAATTTGTGGGTGAACAACTTGGCAAAATTGCTAATGCTTTGGAACAATTTACTGCATATAAGACACCACATCTTTACGAAGAAGTGATGTCGATGGAGAAAGAAGGATTTGATAATGACTTCCTGTGTTCTGTGTTTGATTATCTAGTGAGTCATGAATCCGAGGCCAAAGCTTTTTTAGTTAAAAGTAAGAAGCATAGAAAAATTTGGCTTCAAAAATTTTCTCAAGGTTGAAGATATTGATACTTTTAATGTGGTGTAATATTAGTTATGCACTTTGACAATGTTATTATGTGGTGTACTACTGATTATGTATTTGGATAATATTATTAATTTCTAGTATTAATTGTGGTTTGGAAGCTAATTTATAATTTTTTTATAATACAATTACAAATAATTTATTTGACTTTGGTTGTTTTCAATTTATGACGGTTAATATTCTAGCTTAAATAATTGAGTATTATTATATATTTAATTTGATCATTGCAATATATGTAAAAACAATTTAAAATATAAATTTATTAATATATATAAATTTATTAATATATGTAAAAACAACTTTTCCGAAAAATATTTTCAGGAAATCTGTCAAACAACAGAAAATATTTTACACAGATTCATCCAAACACCAGAAAAGTAAATTATTTTCCAGAAATTATTTTCTGGAAAATATTTTACAGGCAAACAAACGGAACCTAAAAGAAAAAGAAAATCTAAAAAGGGTAAACTACCAAAATAGTCACTTTTGTTTTCCTCGGGTTACATTTTAGCCACTTATGTTTGAAATGTTATGTTTTAATCACTTACGTTATTGTGTTGTAACATTTTAGTCACTGAACGTTAATTGCCGTTAACGGTGTAACGGTAAGCTGACGTATCACGTTAAATCATCATTTCAAACGAAAATTTTAAATTAAATTACACAATTGGTACCTATATTTTTTTTATTTTGAGCAATTTAAAATTTTTTTTATGTTAAAAGAGATAACGAAAAAATATGGGGACTAATTATGTAATTTAACCTAAAATTTTTGTTTAAAATACTGACTTAATGTGTCAAGTCAGCTTACCATTACACCTTAACGACAATTAACAGCTCAATAACTAAAATGTTACAACACGCTAATGTAAGTGACTAAAATATAATATTTCAAACATAAGTGACTATTTTGGTACTTTAACTAATCTGAAAACGTACGGTAGTTTTTTTTTTAAAGAATTTTTTTTTTAAAGAAGTTTTTAAAGAAGTTAAACTTACATCAAATATCTTCTTTTATTTTTATATAAACGAACAGTAAAGCAAAGAAAAAAAAAAAAGGCACAGCAATGGCAGATCCAGTTAAGAAGAAAATGTTGAAAGAAGAAATCATTACTTACGCTTACCTCATTCTCTACATCGCTCTTTCCAGCGGTCAAATCTTCTTCAACAAGGTGGATTTTTTTTTCTCTCTTTTGGATCTCTCGTTTTTTTTTTAATTAACTTAAATATGAGTTTGAGATAGTTTAGGTTTTAGACTTAACATTGGTGAAATGTTAGGATTTTCAATCAGCTACATCTAATTTTTTTTAAAATTATCCTATAGGGAATTTATCTTTTGCAGTTTTGGAATAGTTTTGATGTAAAAATTAGCGTTTTCTTGAGGTAATGCTTCGCATGTAATTTGTTAAAGACGTTGATATTGAACTTGTTAGAGAGTTTTTTTTTCTTTTTTAATAAAAGATGCTTCAAATGGAGTGTTTTAATTCTATTTAATGATTCACATGGATTCCCCAAATTGAAGTGTTAAGGCAGCTTATAATTAGTTCAGGGTCTGTCTGGGTGATTGGTTTTGATAGTGGTCAATAACTTTGTGAACTGTTAACTTCTTATGCGTACTTGTTTTTCAGTTTCGGAGTTCAGAGTCTATGTTGTTCATGTCAAATGGAATGCTTTTTGTGTAAGTTCTAATATTTCGTGTATTGTTAGTTTGACTGTATTGTTCATGAAATTTTAGTGTTGCTTGTTATTTTTCTGCCATAAAATGGTTGGATATGTAAAGAACAAGAAACTCTTTTAACTTTTTCAGTAGTCTTCTTGCTTGCTTGAATTTCCATATACTACATTGGCAATATGCTAACAAGGTTTTTAGAATCTCATGTGAAAAGAATGATGTTACCCTTGTTACATTTGTCTGCAAACTTGTCCATTCAGGTGAATGGGCTAAAATTGCTATTGATTGTGCACTTGAGAGTTCAGTATCTGTGTTGTTAATGTCATATACAATGTTTTCTCTGTAATTGACCATGTTGTCCATTAATTATCAGTGCCGGTTGTTATTTTTCTTCTTTAGAATGATTGTTTGATATGGTGAAGAATGAGAAACTCTTGTGACTCTGATTCATATTACTAATATTAGCTTTTTATTTTCTTCCTTTTCTGTAAAAACTGCAGTGGGTTTTGTCATCAAAGGAAATCAATTTTCCGTATCCCCTTGGGTTGACTCTGCTTCACATGGTCTTCTCTTCTGTTTTATGTTTCATACTCACTAAAGTCTTCAAGGTAGCCTCAACCCTATATGTTTATGTAAACTGGTTCCAGTGATGATTTTTTTAATTTCTTTTGTTTGGAAGCCTTGATCATCCTTTTTCGATTTTTCCCATGTCAGATTTTGAAAGTTGAAGAAGGAATGACATTAGAAATGTAAGTAATAGCAGACGACCTTATACATGATGCTTGAATTTATAAGTTCTGTTTTCTGTACAGTTAGCAGCTGATTTATATGCTGGGTGATTCACTAGTGATTTTAATGGTGACTTAATATGAATAACCTTGGTGCTCTTCATTGGAAGTTGAAAGGTCACAGATGTGACCCCTGTAGGTTTTATTGATAAATGGGCAAAAAGAAAAGGTTTCTCTGATGATATGCATGTATGAAACTTCATGCTGTGTCAGGTCGAGAAGCTTCTGAGTGCTTTATTGTGAACTTTTTCCAATTTGATTTTGATTGATAAAAGACCATAGTGAATGTTATGGTTCAGATTTTTTTGGGTTAGAAATTCTTAGACGAACAGACTTTTCTGTAGTTGCATTCAATTATCTGAACCCTCTCAAGTTGTTGCTTTTACATCAGAGATGAAGACATTTTCCTGGAACACAATGTTATAAGATTTCTTAGTTTTCGATTTAAAATTGCATTTTTGAGTATAAATGCACAATGCATAAAATTCTTGTGGCATGGGGAAAAAAGGGCAACTAGGGAACAGGAAAGAGAGTAGTGGGGAAGAACAATTTTACTAGAGAAAAGGAAAAAGACATATAGAAGGAAAAAAATCATGGAGAATGAAAGAACTTAGAGGGAATGAGAAGAAAATATTAAATAGAGAGGGAAAAAAAGAGTTAATACTGGAGAAGAATAATAGAAAGAAATGTGCTGGTTGCTTTTTCTTTTTGTACTTAGGCAAGTCGTAAAGTGGAATGATGTAAGCAGTTATGGATGACTGCCTAAAAGTAATTGATAATAAATAATAGTTTTTGCTTTTGCTAGATTATACAGTAAGTTAGATGACCTAAAATACTTGAAACCGGAAATAAGAGTTGTAATCATTGTAGTCAGTATTGTACCAGTACCATATCAGCCAGTACATACCATTTCGGTCTTAAACTGGTACCGTGTAGTCTATGTTCAGTTCTGGTCAAAATTTTGGTGTGTTTTGCCTGTTTAGGCCTGTTTTGGTCAATACCAGCTTGCCTGTACTGGTTGATGCAAAATTTTGATACTTTAAACCAACTTTCAAATTTTTTTATCTTAACCATTTTAATTTTCTATGATTACATTTAAAATTAATAGTTGTTAAATTAAGTAATTGAACCTAATTTATAAGTTTGAAACTTATGGTTGTATATAAATATATTTATATTAATGTAATTGAAATAAATTTGCATGTTTATATAATTTATTAAGAAATTAAAAATTAGACTATAAATATATATGTGAAAAATATTTAAATGTGTATATAATTTATCAAGAAACTAAAAATTAGATTATAAATATATATGAGAAATATTTAAAAACATTGATAAACTCGAAACGGTACACCGAAATATGCCAATACCGATATGTACCTGTACCAAGACAAAAATGGTACACCAATAGTTACGGTACTAACTACCTTGGTTGTTATTGTTTTAAGTTATCTTGATAAACTCCTACCCTTTATGTTCATCCTCTCTTGCCAGATTCTTAACAAGTTGATTATGGTCTTACTAGTCCTTTCCTTTTAGAGTAGGGAAGATATCAATATTATGGTCCTCAAATTTGAACTTGGAAAGGGATAGTTCTTTTTTGTTGGTGATTAGATGCCCTTCGACCTGCCATACCTTCCTCCTTCCTGAAATTTGTTCTCATTCTCCCACTCTCTACAGTAACTGCATGGTGTAATTGGTCTTATTTCCTCCATTATGGTCCTCAAATGTGAACTTGGAAAGGGATAGTTCTTTTTTGTTGGTGATTAGAAGCCCTTCGACCTGCCATACCTTCCTCCTTCCTGAAATTTGTTCTAATTCTCCCACTCTCTACAATAACTGCATGGTGTAGTTGGTCTTATTTCCTCCATACTGGTTAAAGGTGACTCTTTAACTGCCTTGCTTAATGGTACTCTTACTAGAAAAGAAAGTTGCTTTTAACCTAGTTTGGTTGCCCCTTATTGTTCTGGTATCATGTACTCTAGAAAATAGACAAATGTTTCCGTAAGTTTTAAAATTTACAGAGAGAGGAGATAGAATAAATGGTTTAGTTAATTGATTTTATCGTTTCTGATGCATCTTGTTTCCTGCTCTGGTACTTTCCCCAATCTAAATATTTAGAACTCATGCTATTCACCTTATGCCAGTATCTCTATTTTTCAGTAAAAGATTAGTAATGAAAGATACTTGGTACAGTTGATGATCCGGTTAGTGCTGGTAATTGGGGCACCAAAATGTTAGTAGGGTATTCTAGTAAAGAATAAATTCGAAACTTAAGGTTCAAATACAAGCCAAGAGTCCAATTCAATTAGGATTAATTTAGAGCAACTCTTATCTGAAAGTTAGCAAGATGGAAGCAGAGTTGTGAAGTACAAAAAGTTAAAAATTGTGTGATGATAATTTAAGTCCCCTTACAATGCAGCTGATGTATCTCTTTGGTCATAACATATCTTTATAAGCTGTCAGATATAAATCATTATCATACATCTTGTCTTCAATTGAGATAATGTGAAGAATAGTATTTCGTTCTTGTTGCTACTTCATCATTCTGTGTATATTCTTCTTTTATATAATGTACCCTTAAATTTGATGAAGTTAAACATGCTCAGATACACGACATCTGTGATCCCTATTGGTGCCATGTTTGCAATGACTCTTTGGCTGGGAAACACTGCCTACTTGTATATATCAGTGGCATTTGCACAAATGCTGAAGGCAATTAGTAAGTTATCAAAATTTTGAGCAAATTACACTTAAAACCCATGTACTTTTTGTTGAATTCGTTTTCATCACACGTGCCATAAAAATTTGTACTTAACACTGTCTGTTGTAGCATTTTGACTAATGGGATTATGCTGTTAAAAGATGGCATGCATTTTGACGTTTTCATCTGAATACACTTTTCAAACAAAAGAGCAACCCTTGCTTCAGATTTGTTGGCCTTTTCCTTGATTTCTGAAGTGAAGCAAAATCATAAAGGACATATTGATAAGGTGTTCTGTTTTGATAATACTACTAATAAGGTTACTTTTGCTATTCTATTCGAGTTGGGAATGGTGTGAAGGTGTGTCTATGAAAAATATCTTTTTCTTTTTTTTTTATGTTTGTTTTGTGGAAAATAGTTTGGTCAATGGATACTGGTCAACAGAAAATAAGCTCATTTTTCTAGAAAATGACTTCCCATTTAAGTCATTTTTTGGAAGTTATTTATGAGTAACTTGATTTTTATATAAAAATTAACTCGAATAAAATAAAATATTATATTAAGAATAAAAAATTAAATTAAATTAAAATTTTAAAAATAATTAAAGAACATTAGTCTAAAATATTATAATTTTCAAAATAATTAAATATACATATTTATATTAATCATATACTAAATTATTAATATAATTTATTATTTTAATAAAATTTTTTAATATTATAATTTTATTTTAATAATAGATTTTAACATTAATAATAATTTTAAATTTTAAGTAATATTCTTAATATTTTATTGAAAAAATTATATTAATATTTCAATAATAAATATATATTACAATTTATAAATATTTAGTAATAAATGTTTTATAGTATAAAATATGAATATTTTAATAATATAAATGTGTATTTGTTTAAATTTTGCTTAATTTCATTATCTCTTCCAGGTCTAATGTGGCACTATCTGCTCTCATATATATAACATGTAACTTCAAATTAAGTTTTAATTAGATATTGATTATTATTAAGTTTATATAATACATTATTATTATAAAACATATTTTATTATAAAATAAATTTCAATTGTCAAAGAAAAATGCTTTTATAATATTTTGTAACAAATACAATTTATGCTATGTTTGTTTACCAAAAACAAGGTTCAAAAAATATCTTAGGAAAATTTGGCAAACAATGGAAAATATTTTATGTAGAATCATCTAAACACCCAAAAATATCTACTTTTAAAAAAAAAATCAATCCAAGCTTTTTTAAGTTTTAGTGAAACAAACACAGCTTGAGTGGACTTGTTGATAAATCAAACAGTGAGAACTGCACTAGGTTCAGAGAAACCTTTATAGCATGTTAAATGGACGTTAATTCTGGGGTAATCACAAGGAATCAACTGTAATTGTCTCTTTATTGAGTTTCAGGTGGGTAAGTAATGCCTGTATAAACTTAGTTGGCTTCCAATTTTGTAAAATATTTTTTGATTTTGTGAAAGATGTTAGGCTGGTTATTAAAATCTTCGGTATTCAAACACCATGAATTAGGGTTAAGAATATATTAATAAGTACATTATGTATGTTACTATTATTTAGATGGTAGATATGACAGATTGTGATATCAGTTCTTTTCTGAATGAGTTTTCAGTGCCAGTAGCTGTTTTCATCCTTGGAGTAGCAGCAGGACTGGAGGTAATGAGCTGCAGGATGCTTTTAATAATGTCAGTGATAAGCTTTGGTGTTCTGGTGGCTTCTTATGGAGAAATAAATATTAGCTGGATTGGAGTTGTTTACCAAATGGGTGGTGTTGTCGGAGAATCTTTAAGACTTATATTCATGGAGATTCTGGTTAAGCGAAAGGGTCTCAAGTTAAACCCTATATCTATCATGTATTATGTTAGTCCTTGCAGGTATGTGTTACATCAGTTTTCTAATTTACCTTGTATTCTCCTGAAATATCCCCTTTCTTCTCTGTATAGCAGTTCGAATTAAAGGTTTGTGTTTCATTTGCAGTGCTCTTTGTCTGTTTATTCCTTGGATCTTTCTGGAGAAACCAAAAATGGATGCCCATGGGATGTGGAACCTTCACCCTGTTGTGCTAACGCTGAACTCTCTCTGCACCTTTGCACTCAACTTGTCAGTTTTCCTAGTGATCTCGCACACTAGTGCTCTAACCATTCGCGTTGCTGGAGTCGTCAAGGATTGGGTGGTGGTTTTAGTATCGGCCCTTCTCTTTGCAGATACAAAGTTGACAGTCATAAATTTATTTGGTTATGGCATAGGTAAGTATCTTAAAGTAAATTCTCTTTTATATCTTCATCTCTTGTACGAGCATTTTTCTATTACATCATTTCGAGGACATAACCATGGGCGGACAATCCATTCTCATTGTGGATGACAAGGATGTAGCTCAGTCATTCCCTTAAAAGTACCATAGCAGCAGATAAATGAATTATAGGAATTTGAATTGGTTGATAGGAGCAATGGCTCCTTCAGGCGTGGTGGAGGATATCCATGGTTTTGCGGATTGGCCATGAATATTTATGCATTAGATATGCTAAACACTGCATCGCTTATCTTTCTCTTCAGCATATGCCTTGGTATTGCTGGGCTTTGTTAAGGAGTATTTATACCTTGTTTATAGCAAAGTTCTGCATCGTGGTTTAACCTGTTAGTAGGTGTACTGTTAAGGAGAATTCTATTAGTGTTTTAGTGTCATGGTTTATACATGCATATATGCTTACATATATACACGCATATTGGGGGAGGGCATTTTGGTGTCAGTTCTTTCTTCAAATTTGTTTTATCTGTTGGAATGAAACCCTAAACCTAACCCTAGACCCTCAAGTAATCTAAGTGGCCTTATGTTGGTTGCAACAAGGATGCACATAAGTCACTACTGAACTAACTAATTCGAGATTAAGGCTTACCTTGAGTTCTATAAGTTTGAGATTCAGGTTGGCTATTAGAATTCTTACTAGATGATACTCTTCTCATTCTCCCCTCCCCCCCAGCGTGCGCACGCGCACATACACACTATATATATCTGTTGGTTTTAACTCACTAGGTTCTCCATGTACTTTCTTTTAAGGCTAATTTATAATCTTAGAGCTTACCTTGCTCAGGATAAAAATTATTAGTAATTAGATGTAAGATATTTCTCACATACCTAATCACTTATTTGCCTAAACTAATGTTTATGCATGGTTGTTTCAAGGAAGTAACATGATACATTCATTTGAATATGAAAATTGAATGAAGTTTAGATGCAGTCCTAGGCTTCATTATCTTTGCATCTAGTGCTAGTTCTCATGCTTCGATATTGTTATAAATTTCAAGTAGTTTCTAGTTTTTGTTTCGGCATTTTTGGAGAAGCCATCTACTTCGGACATAAATTGTTTTGGTCTTTCTTGTTTCTTCAGTGAACTTTATCTTTTCTTTTATTACTCTCTTTTGTGTAGCTATTGCTGGTGTGGCGGCATACAATAATCACAAGTTGAAGAGGGAAGCAATTCGCAATATCTCTGATGACTCCCAAGCTGAGCTGACCATACCGATGGCTACGTCATCGAATCTGAACAGATAGTTATGTACAACTCCTAATCTGTAAAGATGATGTTGAAAGTATAAATAATTGCACAAATCAGAGCTACTTGGAGCCGCCAGTTAATCTCGTTTCTCCTATTTATTTCGGCATGTCCATCACACACTGCAGGAAAAAAAAAACGTCTTAACTTGTTTTTCTGTTAATTCTGCACAGATTATTTGGGGGGTACATTGTTGTGCCACTATCGAGCTGCTGCGCCGGTTGTTATATTTGGAGAAAGTGACCTTCTGAGATAAGGTGAAGTAGAAAATCTGCAAAGAAATACTTGGACTGTTTTAAACTGTAGTGTTATGAGTTTTTGGTTTTGTTATGTCTTATCTGTACATTGCTGGGTGGGATTAGAGGTGTCCATTCTCAGGTTGGCTTTGTTTGCCCAAACTTGATTAGATTTTAAAGCTCGTTTTATTGTTTTAAATATATGAAAAGGTCATTTTAATATCATTATTATTATTATTATTATTATTATTATTATTATTATTATTATTATTATAGTGATCCGGAAAGTTACCAAATCTTCCATTAACATACTCGATTAAAATATAATCTACATAGAGATCATCATAATCATAAATTTTAGATGAAAAAAGTTATTCAATTACAATTTAATTACATGTTTTCCCATTTTTAATTCATTGATACGTGAATTTCATTTTAAAAGAAAAGAGTAAAAAATAAAGGAGGCAATTAAATCTTTCTAATTATATTGAATTAAAATAAACTTGTATTTGTAGAATTAGATTAAATAATAGTTGTTTTGTTTATAATTTTATAATAAAAATTGTGAAGGCTGATTACAGAAACCTACAAACTACAACTTTGTTTTCCTTCATAAATAAAATTTTGTTCCTTAATCAAATATAGGTGTAAGCCCTAAAGATTAAAAGCCCAAGAGAAACATAAGAATGGACCCTTACCCAAAATCACAGATCAAGACTTCACAAGGGGAAACTGAAAAAGGAAAAATAAAAATAAAAAACAAATTGAGGCAACGAACCCTCGCGAGAAATTTCTTCATTCTTTGAGAGGTTCCTAAACGGGGAAAAGGGAAAATTTTGATTTTGAGAGCAAATTTTCCCGGAAAAATTGAAGGAGATGCGATTCTGGCGGTGTGGATGGCCGTCCGATGAGAGATCGGCGAAGGAGGATCATCACTGTTGATGGGATTTGTCGAGTTACAAATGACTTGGCAGCCGAGTCTACTAAGTGAAAAACGAAAGAAAGGCCCTCCTTTAGGCTTAAGAAACCTCGGCAACTCGTGTTACCTCAACAGCGTTCTTCAGTGTCTCACCTACACTCCACCGCTCGCCAATTTCTGCCTGCGCTCCCAACACTCCTCCTCCTGCGACGCCTCCGCCTCCAAAAAGCCCCGCGACTGCCCTTTCTGTATCCTTGAAGCCTGGATTACACGCTCCTTAACCCTCGATCTCACTCTTGACGCGCCTTCCAAGATCCAAAGCTGTATCAAAATATTCGCCGAGCACTTCCGCTTCGGCCGACAAGAGGATGCCCACGAGTTCTTGAGGTACGTCATCGATGCTTGCCATAATACCTGTCTTCGTTTGAAGAAATTGCGGCGACAGGGAAGTGAAGGAGGAGGAGAAGCATTGAATGGCAATACCGTAGTTAAGGAGATCTTTGGGGGTGCTTTGCAAAGTCAGGTTAAGTGTCTGGGGTGTGGTGCGGAGTCAAATAAGGTTGATGAGATTATGGATATTAGTCTTGATATTTTGAACAGTGGTTCACTTAAAGAAGCTATGCATAAGTTTTTTCAGCCTGAGGTTTTGGATGGAAATAATAAGTACAAGTGTGACAAGTAAGTTCATATCTTTTAATGTCGTTTGTTGGTTGCTTTTGTTTCAGCTCTTACTTTGGTGATAGGAAAGAAAGAAAAACATGAGTAATATAGTGTTTCTAGAGAATAAAATTGTGTTTCTAGAGGACAAAATGAGGTTTTGAATGGAAGTAATAAGTACTGGTGTGAAATTAAGTTCATATTTCATAATTCAGTTTAATTGAATTAATTAGTATTGTTTTGTTTAGGTATGATTTCATTGTTGCTTTTGAGACTTGCGTTTTTTGCCTTTGAGTTAGAATAACAACAAACAATACTTTTGAAGAATATGTCATTTGGGGTTCTTTACTTTCTACCCTTTAAGTACCCCTTTAAGAAGCAGAAATTCAATAGCAAAGAAGTGACAAAATTACAATTAAATGGGGTCTTATTTGTTTATGTATTGTTGTCTGTTGGTTGCTTTTGTTTTGAGCCTTTACTTTTGTGAAATGGTAAAGGAAGGGAAGAACTTCAAATATAGTAATATAGTGTTACCCCAATTCATCCTATGGGGTTGTTTTACCATGAACTGCGAATTGGATGAGACGATCTGAATCTCCATTCATATGTTATAAAAAATGTGAATTTTGGCGTTCCCAATCTATAAAAGAACCTAACTGTGGTTTTAACTTTCAAGATCAAAGAACAGTCAACAAGAGAAGAACCACGTGACAGTACCTGTGGTTTTAACTTTCAATCCTATATTTTTTTGGGGATTTTGTATATAGAAAAATCTTTTGGGCTTTTTTTTGTCATATAAAACGTTTACTGTCGTTAGTTTTAATTATTATTTTTATTTCTGATCTTTAAAATTTTATATGTTTATACTTTTTTAAAGGTTATCTGATTTGGTTGATATATGGAAATTAATTGTATATATTAGTAGTTTATATTATTTTAATTAAGGTGAATTATATATATGATCCAAAAACGTTTTACGTTCCAATTAATCATATTTTGTACTTATTAAGTGAACCGAAGAAAGACTACCCCTATTGAATTACTTTCCATGTAAGTAACTATTTGTGTTACTGTTCCTGTTCTTCATACCGGACTGATCTGTGTTCTAGGTAACAGTGTGTTAGAATTGGTCTTTTACATTTGATGTTTTCCTCCTTTGTATCTATTATGATTTTGTATGTTTTATCCTTTTTTTTAAACTTTATATCGACTCTTTAGGAAGAAAAACAAATAGCAAAATGCAAGAGAAAAAAAAATACTGAATTGAGCCTAATAAAGCGCTTGGGCTTTTGTTTTGTTAATTTATTTTGTTTTTGAATGAGAAACTTATGGTTGTTTAGTTGTAAGAAATTGGTGGCAGCAAGGAAGCAGCTGTCTATACGTCAAGCACCAAATATCCTTGTTATTCAACTAAAGGTAGGTTATGGAATTTCTTTAGAGTTTTTATCTTTATTTTTATCGGTTTTGGAGTAAACAAATGACTGTTAGATTGTGTTGGCAGAGATTTGAGGGAATACTTGGTGCGAAGATTGATAGGCTCATTACGTTTGAAGAAGTTTTGGTTCTTTCAAGCTTCATGTCCAAAGCAAGCCAGGTTTGTTAAGTTTGTTAATTCAGCATATAAGTTTGTGTGGTTGGTACGAGTTACAGTTACAGTTACGGCATTCTATGAATTCTAGATTCTAAGTTTAATTTAAGAGTTACAAGTAAATAATAATATTCTCAATTAGATGATATAAATGAATTCAGTAAGGTGATATAAATGAATTCCTAAGAAATAATGTACATCAATGGGACAAATTTCTAGGTTGCTGCTGTGAGAGTTCTGTAGATGTGATATTAGCATAAATTTTTTGAGCTTTTCTTTTGCTTGTGTAGACTAGCTATAAGCCTTGTATTTGTTTTACTAAATGATCTGGGAAAATTGTAGTATCTTAATGTGTTTACTAGCAAAGCTTATATTTTGGCACTTTGAGGATTATAATGTGCTTGAGTATCTGAATTACCTGTTATAGATAACTGGGTATGTTTTTGGGTTAGTACTTCTTTTTGGTCTATTAAATAAATAATGCATATGCTTCAGTCATGTCATTGGTTGGTTAGCAATGTTGAGCTAGTCTGGCACCATTACATTAGAGGAAGGAGAGTGAATGCTAGTGAATGACAAGGGTTTGAAGTGATTTCTGCATGGCCCTGCCAATAGAATATATAGTACAGTCTAAAGTATTTTCTTGGTTATCCTGTACAAAGTAATCTCTTCTACTGGTTATAGGCCATACATTCTATATAATATTTTTATTTTGTTTTTTTGTAATTCTGTTGGTATTTTTCTATTCAGGATCCACAGCCAGTGTATAACCTATTTGGTACTATTGTGCACTCAGGGTACTCACCAGAATCTGGGCATTACTATGCATATATTAAGGTGGTTATGTTCCCCTGTTTCTTCCAATTTTTTTTTTTTATATGCTTCAACACAGCAATGTTGATTAGTTGCTGACATTAGTTCGGTATTTTAAAGGATGCAATGGGCAGGTGGTATTGCTGCAATGACTCCTTTGTCTCACTTTCAAACCTGCAGGAGGTCTTGTCTGAGAAGGTTTATATTCTTTTCTTCTCTCGTACTAACCAGAGGCCAGGGTCTTTCGGTAGCACCGTTTCTTCCAATGGAGCTAAACCACGTGATTCTAATGGAAGTGAGGCTCCCAAAATATTGAAAGCGGTTCAATTGAAACCAGTCCAAACAAAACTTTGTGTTGAACAATCTTCACAGAAGGATACGGTTGGAAAACCATCTTCTAACTCACGTGTGAAATTCAGTATTTCTGAAAAGTCTGGTCTCAGAAAGCTTCCTGTTACGAGTAACGGAAAAGTTGGCTTACATAAGACTCAGAACATTGCTGTGAATGGAGTTTCAATGGATTCAATTCAAACGAAGAAGAATGAGAGAGACACTTCATCATTGATGAACATGAATGGTACTGACAAAACTAGAAAAGTCGATGCTGTTGTTAGTGGAAATGGCCCACAAGTTGCGTTCTCAAATGGAAATAAATTAGATTCTTTTGTAGTTAATGGTACCAGGAGCATGGCTGTCGGAGAGCAGATTGATACTGCTCTTAATGATGCCTGTGATAACTCAGGGCAAAAGAAAAATTCAGAATGTTCTTTTGCTATTTCAGGGCCAAAGAGGAAAATAGAAGATTCCTATGATATTTCAGGGGCAAAGCGAAAACCAGAAGATTCTTGTGATGTCTCAGGGGCAAAGAGAAAATATGGAGATTCCTCTAATTCCTCAGGACCAAAGAGAAAATCTGAAGATTCCTGTAATTTATCAGGGCCAAAGAGAAAATCAGAGGACTCTTCTGATATCTCAGTTCCAACAACAAAATTAAAAGACTCTTTTAACTCAGGGGGCAATGGAAAATTTAGAGACTCCTGTGATGTCTCAGGGCTAAAGAAAACAGAAAACTCTGGTGATTTCTCCATGCCAGTGGGAAAATCCTGTATATTGCTTTCCCAGGATGATCAATCTCGTGCAGAAGTTGAAAATATGAAGGAAATGTAAGTTACATTTTGTCTCAACTGCTTTAGGGATGCCCTCTTTGTTATAATAAATTCTGATTTCTCTAGATGCTACACAATAGTTGTTTTTGACTTAAGAGGTTCTGTTTCTTTTAATATCATTGTTTTTCTTGTGAATTTTCATGCCTGAAATTTCTAAGAATTGTGAGTTCAATTATTTTGAACTAGGGTGTTCTGCTTTACCACATTTGGCAATAGTTATCCAGGTTTAGAAAATTGGTTCTGTCCTTGGCTCAATACATTCTAGTACTGTTCACCTATACGTGGGTTGTGTTTAACTTGTCACAAGTTGCTTTTTTATTTATTTTAATTAAATTTATTACTTTCATATGTTTCAATTTGGTGCAAAATTTACCAGGCTGAAAAACAAAGCTTCTTCAGTTTTGCGATCATCTGGCTGGTATGTTGATGTTTACAATTTCATGTATTCGAGGAAGCAGTCATATGCACTGGAGACTGGAAGCACTCTGAGTGACAATGATTTAGAGTAAGCCTTTCTTATACCATTAAGCAGCGTGTTGTCTATATGTCTGCAATTTAATTCTATGTACACTTCAAGTATGCATGATTTTCTTTAGGAATTTATGCGCTTTGATATAGCTAGTTTTTGATGCATTTGAGTTGCTATAGATTTCTATCAATTTTGTCTAAATTGTTTATAGGTTTCACAAACATTTGCAGGATGATCATACCTACAAAGACCTTTTTTTTGTTAAACCACCTAGGGCCAATTTGGCTTTAAATTGGGTTGTAAATTCCCGTTTTGGAATACAAGTATAATGCTTGATTTGATTGGATTCTGCACAAACAAACTTTTGACTCAAGAAATTGATTTCTACCTGTCTTACAAGCTACAATATTTCTTTTTCATCACAACGCCTACCTGGACCTTTTTCAAATTAAAAATTACACATGGCTATATTTAGGTCTGTACCAAGTTTATTTATAACACATTGATTACTTTTTATTAACTACTAGCCAGGAGAGGGGGTAAGGAACCCAATCAGATTGCTGATGACGTGCGTTACTCTTTTTTTTTTCTTTTTGTGAGAGGTACTATTTTACTAGATCTGATAGTATGGGTTTGTACATTTATATCCTGTTCTCTTAAATGAGGGTTTCCATTTGTATGTCCCTTTTATTTGCCTTTTCCTTTAGGTGCTGTTCTCTCTCTTTTTTTTTCTTTTTGTAGTACTCATCCAATACATCCGATCCATGAAAATATATAACCCCCAAGAATCCTCCAATGACATGAAAATACACATCTGGCTGTAGTCTTGTTAGACATATACATGAATATCTGACACTCACACCTGAGTTGAGTAATGTAGATTCGAAGTGCATCTTCATCTATTTTCCTATTAAATATCCATATTCAGCACCCATGTCCAATGCATATCCCAACATGGATGGAAAAGACTCTCTAAGATCCTTTCAAATACAAAAAAATTGAACACATACTTGTATCCAGCAAATACATAAGTCTGAGTAACATAGCTCTATTGCCATTATTTTGTTTCATAAATAGGACATCGGTTCATCATACCTAAACCACTTTTATGCAGGAAGAAGCTGATTGCAGATGCGAAGCCAACCTTTATTCCACAAATTCCCGAGTCACTGAAAGAGGAATTAATTAAACGTCTCCAGTCTTTCAGCCAAACGAAACAAGATTCTCCGGATCCTTGATCGGCATCGCTGGTATTGAAACAATTAACTTCTCAATTTGCCGTTCCAAATTTTGGTTATTATGGAGACAAACTTCTTGCCTAATGACTTTCGTTCTTGCTGATGCTTTTCACAGTCCTGTTGCGCGAAAACCTGGTGTATAATCTGTACTAGTAATCAGTATTGTAGCGAAAGACCATTATCAGGCGAATGTCAGTCCTCTCTAGCAACTTCCAGCAATATTACCGGAAATTTGCCTGTCGTGTTTCTCGATGCCCTATGAATGATTTTGCAATGAAAGCGCGGAGTTCAGATATTGTTGAGAGATTCGATCTTTGAGGGTTCGAAGTAATTTTTTTTTAAAATTTTCCGGCAAAGAAGTAAGGATCTTAATTCATTTTGTAAGATATGCATTTTTGGATGAAGTGATTTAGCATAAAAATCCTCATTTTTTGTTTCTTAGTATGGATGCATAACAGAGTTGTTTCTCCCATAAAAAACCCGGTGTAATGAATTAAAATCCTCTGATTATTGATGTTTCCTTCTTTCACCTGACCTGCTTTTTTACCTGTTCAAGCCGGATGAATGGTTTTGAATTTTATTTTATTAATAAAAATGATATTTTCTGAATTCAATTATTTATTATTAATTTTAAATATTAAAAAATTACAATATTTAATCAAATTAGATTGATATATATTATTTCAAGCATTAGATCGAATACAGTGGATTAAATTAATTCAAATTATTTTAAATAGTAATAAACACAATAAATATTTAACAAATTGTATTTCGGGTCAGAAACAAAAATGTAATGTTATAAATCTTATCATATCTTTTTTTATCAAATCTTTACTTCCTCGATTTATATTATGTTTAGCTTAATGCTGTAAACCATTAATAATTTTGATTGCTTAAAAAAAAGTTAATTGCACCAAACAATTCAAAACTATGACTTCATTTTAAATTGATTTTAAATTTTAAAATATTCTAATTATATTCTTAAACTATCAATGTAAGGTCGTTGATTTACTAAAATTATTTTTACAATTGAATGTCACATTATATATTTTGGTGCCCTAAGTGTAGTATTTTCGTCTAAGTACATTTGTAATTTTTTCGAACAGATTGGTTAATATAATTATTCATGAATTATATTAATATTTTGTATATATTCCTCGTATGGTTTTTGCATGCAAAGCAAAATAGAAGCAAATGTTGTTCACAAATTGTCTAATGTTTAAACTAGTACTAAGCGATATTACGTGGTCGAGTCGTAATACAGAAATACAACTTGCATTAGTAGATGAACCTAAACATGTCTTTAGTCTAATCGGAAATAAGCAAACCGGTTGAAAGACTAATATGCCGTCTGTCAAGATGACTCCTAGAAGATAGAGACACAGATGTGACTGACTGGACTGACAATATATCAGATTAGACCTAAGAAGAATAGATCCTAATTTCGTTTATAGATTTATTCACTTGTGATGTTCATAGTGTGACATATCTAAATCCCGAGCGGATGGCGGACTATGTATGCGTGACTCGTACACTTTGATGTAAGTAAAAGCTTGAGTTCGAATAGATAAGGAACCGAAAGCTGGTACTTTGGGTGGACGACTTTTGCAGTATGTAGCGTCATTCACAACAGTGGAATTCATATCCCGATACATGGGTAAATGATATCTTCTCATTAGCATTACATGGTTGATGAAAAGTAAATATGACCATGGGTCCTTCGTCTTTGTGATGAATGACTTGGTTACATAAAGGAAGATGTAATGATTACCATGAGATAAAATAAGACCATATTAGGAGATTGGATATTATTTCAAAGAGATTAAGGATATCCTATGAGGGTAACACACTTATGACAAGGTCATTGGATGAGCACTGAGTTCATGCTTTTGTAATGGTATGTCGTTAGGGAAAGCTTAGTCATGATACTATAGTGGAATGACTTCATGACTAAATGATTTTATAATTAATAGGCGAAAACCAAAACTTAATTATAAATCATTTGAGCCCTAATTGAATATGTTCAATCGGTCCCTCTGTTAGCTCGTTGAAACTAGAAATGAATTCTGTGTTTGAATCAAAAGGAATAGAAATAGAGAAATGGAAAACATTTAGAATGATTATGGTTTTATTCGAAATGGAGAAATGGAATCATTTGGAAATGAATGTGGTTTTCTCAAAATGGAAATGGAAATGAAAATGAAAATGAAAATGAAATTGAGAAATGATTCAGTTACAAATGTAGATGAATTAATTAAAAATGATCGGGATAATGAGTTTATATTTTTGAGCTATTTTAAATCCCAAAAATGAAAATAAACCATTCGATCATCTAACACCATTTTAGTTAAGTAAAAACCGTAAGAAGAGGGAAGCTTTAGTCAAGGCATATATTCATGCATGGTATGTTTTTGAGTTAGTATTAGCTTAATCTAGCTAGCCCAAGGGTCAATTTGTAAAACTGTAAAATATTTAGGGACTTCCCATAAATGAGTTACATGTTTTTGTCAATTTGGTTGGTATAATATTAAGTTTGATTGAGGAATAAGCTTAATTTGATAAGAGATTTTTAGTGATTTTGAGTATTAGGGATTAATTTGTTAAAAGACTAAAATTCATAGGTAATAATGTGAAATTTTGATAAATATAGGTTGTTAGGGAACCCTATGAAAATCGGCTAGCATGGAATTTTATTAATTGTGGCTAAATTGTAACTTTCGAGTTTAGGAACTAATTTGCATAAAAGTTAAAATGTTAGGGGTAAATTCATAATTTTATATTAAAATGGGTTATAAGTTGGAATCTATGAAGTAAAGCTATTTGAATTATTTAATTGAGTTAAATTACTATTTAGATCAAGAAACGAATCAACCAGACTTAAATTGAGGGAAAGCTAAAGTGTCGGATTAGTCATCGGCTTGTTCTACAAATCGTTTTTGTCTATGTAAGTTCGTATATCATTTTAAAGTATTACATTTAAATTTATAATATAAATTGATATCTTTACATATGCATCAATGAATTGGTATTTGGAATAGTCTTGATTGGGAAAAGGAAAAGACCGTGATTGAAATACATCATGGTATTATACTCGATAAGGAAAAAAAGATACCATGGCATTGTATTCGGTATTACTGAATCAATGAAAAGGTTGAAAAGGATGTTATCCAAAAAGGATATCAAATGAAAAGGATGCTATCCAAAAAGGATAACAAATGAAAAGGATGTTGTAACGCCTTGATTTATTTAACTCTTTTTTTATGAATTCTATCATAAATGTGTTGGAACGCCGGTGCCCCATGGCGCAGCAGAATAAAATTAGATCTGGCGATCCAAATCATGGATCCATGTGTGAGGAACGAATCGGGGTGAAATAAAGGTTTCGAAATTACCAAAACTTCAATCTGAGTAGACAGCGACGCCTTGGCAACAAGAGTTTTGATCTACTGTCGAATCAAGCCTCAACCTTTTCCGATGTTGGCCTCTATGTAATCCACCCGGTTTGACTATGAACGGAAGAAATCTCCAAAACTGTTTTGGAGGCTTATTTGCTTGACGGCTGCTAGACCTAACAAGCAATCACTTAGGGTTTTCATCTTGAGTTTTGTCTCCTTTTAATACCTTTTATAATGGGTGCCTTTCTCATTGGGCCTTTTATAATAGGTATCCTCTTAATTGGGCCTTTTATAATTGGTATCTCTTGAATGTATTACAAGATTAAATAAATACAATAAAGTTTTTAACCGAAAATTATAATTACATTAATTATATCTGAAAATTATAATTACATTAATTATAATAAGGATTCCGGTAAACTATATTTATTTAAATTTATATATGAATCAAATTCATATATTAATAAAATTATGTTATCATTATGTGTACAACATCCTTGTACATATAATATGTTCAATATTTGATTGCCCAATTAAATTAATTCTTTAATTAATTTAATTTATGTGACAACCAAGCACAATACCAATTATATTTTATTCCGTTCATTTCAACCATAGGGTGTGACCCTGTAGGTTCTTGCAACGTTAGCAGTAATACTAGAACGATTCTATTGTCACAGACAATGAGTGGCATCTAGCAATGCATCATTGCTACCTAAGTTACAAGAAGTCATGATTCGACATAACCTTTTGTGATTAACCTTTCATGCATTAATCCTTAAGTCCTTTATCTCTGGAACAGATACAAGTCATGGGATAGTCACACTTGCATAGTCCATCCCATGTTTCTTGATATCTTGAGTAGACTATGATATACAAATTAGTATGACATCTCATATCAACTTATTTGAGCATGGCCATGCATTTCTAGTCTCACTCAATCAAGTGGCCTAAGATATTACTCCTATTATGTAGGAGGGACTTATCCTTTATTGATCAACCATATCCCTCTACATAGATTGTGGTATATCCAACATCAGCCTTTATAGAACAACCTGTTACGGTGTACGTTTGACTGTATCAAAATATACAACTCACGATGCTGGGATAATAGTGATCTCAAGTCTGAGGATCATATACATATTAATCACTATGAGTAATGTTGTGACAATTACATAATAATCCAAGAAACATACTCATAGCGGGTCAATCCAATATGTTGTTCTCTAACACACATATTCATGCATTGATTTTGACATTCCATATCAATGACAACTCTTTATCATTAATCAACTACATGTTAGTCTTAATGCATTATTATTGTCCTAGTCAACAATAATACTCGACTAAGGATCTTTTAAGAATAATCATATTATTCTCAGGACATTATTATAAAACAGTTTATCTATACACACAGAAAGAAAAACTGAAATAATAATGACAACGCTTTATATTAATAAACATGGTAAATTAAGTATGTTATTACAACCATCTCATGATTGATCTTTGGGCATACTCTTACAAAATGAGTATTTGCTTTAGTGGTTAAGTGATGTAGGTGTGTGTTTGAGGTCTTAGGTTCAAGACTCATTTTTGGAATTCTACTATTTTTGTTCCTAGCCTTATCCCTAATGGTTGGGCTTATATTATATTTTCGGTCAACTTATATTAGAATGAATTTACTGGTTCAAGTGGTAAGGTGTTAGCTTGCCTTAGGATCTTGTGTTTGAACCCCCGTGTGAGCAAAGGATGTTAATTTTTGCTTCTGTGAGTGTGTGCTGGTTATGTAGTAGAAGTTGGGTGGAATTAAAACTTTATAGTAGTGGATGAGTGATAGTGGGTCAATTTTGGTGGGATTTGTTAGTTAATGGGATAGTGGGAGTTGGGATATTATTGATTTAATTATTTTAATTTTAATTTTATTATTTTTCCCAGAAAAAATCCCAATTGTTTTGTTTTACGTTCGTTCCTGCTCTTTTTCCCTTTTCTTTATTTTTCTTTTGGTGCCTTACCGTTTTTACAATCGTTGTGGTTTTTGCTTTGTTTTGTTCTCAAACGTTTTCTTCTCTCTTGGTAATCGTTGGTAAGAGTTCTTTAAATTTTTGTAATATGAATTCGTTCTTTGGGTGTGATTCGGGTGAACTCTCGTGTAGGTGTAATCAAGGGGGCCAAAACTTGTTTTCTGTCGTGTAGTGTGTTTGGACTTCGTATCTGTCTCGGTAAGTGATTGAGCTTTTGATTGGTTAATACTTTCGAGTATGTCGATTGGGGTTTTGGTAATTTAGTGTTCCGATACTTAGAATTGATCGTTTGAATAATGTTTCTAGGTTTTGGAGGTCTCGTAAGGGTATTCGTGTAAAAAACGAACCAGGTGTGTAACGAAAATACGAGAAAATGACAATCAGTGAAAGCCGAAAATTGGGCTTGTCGACGCCACACTACTGTGTGCCTGGTCTTGTGGTCGACCGTGTGTCACACACGGCCGTATGAGAGGCCGTGTGCGACATATGGGTGTGTGGGCCACATGGGCAAGGCCATTTTGGGCATGTGGGTCCACATGGGCAAGCCACACGGGCATGTGGGCCCAAATTTCAAAAATTTTTCCTAGGGTTGTACACGTCATTCTGATCGATTGTGGGCCTTCCGTAGGGTTGGTATGTGTGGTATAAGCTTTAAATCATGAAATTTGCTACTCTATTAGATTAAAATTGACATAAATAATATTTATATGAGTATTATGAAATACAGTATGTATGATCTGTTCTATTATATATAAGCATGTGTAATATCTGTCATATGAGCATGCATGAAATATTAATTCTTATTACTATTATTACTGTCTGTAATTTGTTATGGGGTGGGATATCTTTTATGTGGAGCTAGTATTCTGTATGAGGCGATATCTCGCCAATATATTGGCAGCACTGTTGCGATTATTCTTAAACGTGTCGTATGGACACTATGTGGTGTGTAGGGCTGGGTGGGTGTTTTACACCCCACATGGTGTGTTGGGATGGTTTGAGTTGGTGTGTAGAGGATGGGGGTAGGACTATGCATATCTATATCTGTATTTGTATGATTCTGTTATAAATCTGATTTTGTAAAAGATTTATGTTTGTATTTGTTCTGTCATGCGATTAAATATGAATTTGTATTTCTGTTGAGTTACACATTGAGTTTTAAAACTCATCATCTGTTTGTCTGTTACTTTCAGGTGATCCTCAGACTTAGGCGGGTCGGTGCGACGGGAGCTCGGATATGCCACAATTGCGTAAAACATTATTTACATAATTTGCTTAATTAAGATTTTGGATATGAGAGTTTTGTAATTTTGGGACTTTCTGGACATTTGGGTTCTTACTTTATTTGGATTTTAAGTTGGGATACCTTGCGATAACGTTTGATAAAATGACTTTCGTAAACAACCATTTTTCTATAATCAACTGTTTTAGAGGAAATAACTCAGTTTTTCAAAATACAACGATTTAAGCACTTTTGCTGCAAAATATTTGACTTACTTGAAAATGTAAACAATTGACGGTTTTAACTGATAAGTATAACAACACGTTTTTTTAAAAATAAGGGGACTCTCTTTCAGTAACAAAATTGTACGATGTTTTCAATATGATAAGGTCGAATTATAATTCTTCTTCATAACATTCCAGATTCGACCATAACATCTAGGCTGGGTTTGGGGTGTTACAGATGTGTTTGGAAAGGATATCATGGAATGAACTTTTAAGTATAGGTTTGTTATTTGATATGGAATTGCTATGTACATTTGAATTGAAAAGGAAGATGATTGAATGTGTGATTAATGATTTATATATTGAAATATTATGCATGTTATGTTACATGTTATGATTAATGTGTTCTTATATATGTATATAGTTACTAACTTGTTAATTGGTGTGATTAGGAAGAAATGTGCATGTAGGGAATAAACAATGCTTGAATGGCTTAATCATGTACTTATTTATTTGGTAAGTTTGAGTTTTTCTTATATGAGCTTATTAAGCGCCGATTGTAGTTATTTTTCCCTGTTTTGTAGATCTTCGAAAAGCTTAGTTGGTTGGAATATTGTCGAAGCTCTATCACACTATCTATCAACCATTTTTGTAGTTTTTG
Organism: Gossypium australe; assembly: GCA_005393395.2. Lineage (NCBI taxonomy): Eukaryota > Viridiplantae > Streptophyta > Magnoliopsida > Malvales > Malvaceae > Gossypium > Gossypium australe. The sequence goes on from CM016618.1 coordinate 17,171,280, forward strand.
GCTATTTTGAAAAATGGTCATAAATGGCATGTATAGGACTTTGATGTAATAGATACTTTAGATTATCTTGTGAATATGGTGTGTTTTTGTCTTGCTTGTATCTACTTGTATATATATGTGGTTGTGTTTGGCTTGTAAATGCTTAAAGTTATATGGTTATGGTCATTTTGGTTATGCTTTTAAAGTGGTAAGCTATGGAGGTGTAGTATGATATTGAAATGGTCTTTTTGGTTTTAATGTTATGTGTTTAAGGTGTGGAATTGTAACTTTGTTCTTGAATTGAATTGGTGTGTGAATTGAGGTGCCTTTTGATGGCATATTGGTTAGACATAGGATGGTTTAATATTTAGTATGTATTTGGTGTTTTGAATGTACTTTTAACCATGTGAAATAGGCTAATTATGGTATGAATTTTTGTGTAAGAAATGGTGCTTGAATTGGCTTGATATAGGGGTGAAAGCGGAGCACACGGGCCTAGGACATAGGCTATTACACGGCTATGTGCCACACATGGCTACCCCACATGATCGTGTGTCTATATTATTTTAGGTGCAGGATTCACATGGTCTACGACACGGCCGTGTGACCCAACATCGAATACACACACTGTTTGGCACATGACTACGACATGACCGTGTGGCTTTATTTCAAATACCCACACGAGTGGACACATGGTGTAACATCCTGAAATTCGAGAATTTATGTTTTACATTATACCATGCGATAGGCTAGTCAATAGTGTTAATTGTGTATGTTTAGGGGTCCTAAGAAGGCTTGGGATTGAGTTGGGCCTTAGCAAAATTTTTTTGTGTTTAAGCACTTTAAGGAGAGAAGGTAAGTGGCATCAAGGCTCAAGGAAATAAGTATGTAATTTTGCTAACACAAGTGGAGCATTGGTAAGGAGGTTGTGGCGTGAAATGGCAGAGGGGAGAGCTTGGGTTCGAATCCCACCTAGTGCAAAAATTTTGGATTAAATTTTTTGTGCTATATAGTAAGTGTCGACCATGGCATCAAAGAAGGAAGGAAGGCTTTTTATTTATGGAAAGAAGACTAAGGAATATGGTAAGGAGGAAAACAAGGGAAAAACAAGGAAAGAAATAAAGGAAAGGGATAAGGGAAGGGGACATGTTGGCCAAATATTAGGAGTTGCCTAGTGAAAGAAATTTTGGTCAACTCTTATCTTTTTGGTGTTAGGAATACACGGTTTTGTTGGGAGAAAAGAGGAGCTGAATTTTCCTAGCCTATTTTCAAGTTTGTGCATGAAAGGCTTATTTTCTCTTTTGAACATTTTTGATGCTCTTTTCCAACCTTTTTCCTTTGTTGCCAAAACACAAAATGACCAAAACACTCAAATCATTTTGTTCACTTTTTCCCTTGTGCTAGTCGAATTATCTAACACTTCTTTTTCCATCTCATCTTTTCTTTTTTTTCACCATTTCTTCAACCTTTCTTCCTTTCTCTTAAATCGACATTACCATATGACCGAATCTTCTTTGTTCATTTCTCCTCAATAGCCGAATCCTCTTAGCCACTATCTCGTCTCCATTCTTGCGTGTTGGATATTTCTCTTTGGTTGAATCGGGTAAGGGGTTTCATTCTATTCTTGTCATCTTCTTCCTAGCCAAATGTGTGTCCATCACTATCCGGTTGTTTTACTTTGTTTCTAAACCGAAATATCACTCTCTTCTACTTCCTCATATCTTGATCATCTTCTTTTTGTAGTATTCTTGTGGGTTGGCCGAATATCTCATTCTTGTCGATTTATCTCTAGCCTTAAGCCAATCGGTGGAAGTTGGACCTATTCTTGTCAAGGAAGGAATTTCTTCAAGGTTCATTTTGAAATCTCTCAATGCTTGGTTATTCCGTTAAAACGGATCGATGGATTTGACTAATCGGTTATTATAGGGACTAGATCGCTCGTTTTCTCTATTCGTTGATCCTTCGGAAGTAGTGGTAAGCAGAATCCTATCCCTAAACAACTACTTGCACTCATCATAGTATTTTCTAACCGAGACTTTTCCTATGGAGGCAAGTGGTAGCGATTTGAAAGGAAAAGCGATTGGAGGACAAAAAGGGAGTGGATTTGCAATTCCTACTCCTAAACTCAAACGTAGGGCGGTATCGGCGGTTCGAGATTTTCCACCGGGTTGTGACCATCATCCGGTGAGAATAGACAAATCGTGGTCGTTCACGATACTGAGGGTAAGCATTTTAGATCGTTGATTGAGATTTGGATTAAGGAAATCTCTTATGTTAGTTAATCGAGTGTTATGGTGTCATAGGTGCCAACGATCAAGTAGGTTTAGTCCTTACCGTAATCAGGTGTGTAATCTCACACCGAAATTCCGTAGATATGTGATTCGATATCATGTTGGAAAATAGATCGTTATTATTTACAAGGCTAAAAATCGTAATATGACATAAATCGAGTAACTTACTTAAATTACATTATTTCTAAAGATCTGTCAAAATCGATATTAAATTGCTAAATTACGAAAATGCCCGTAATGGGCCAATTTACCAAAATGCCCCTAACGGGCCGATTTACCAAAATGCCCCTAACGGGCCGATTTACCAAAATGCCCCTAATGGGCCGATTTACCAAAATGCCCCTATGGGCCAATTTACCAAAATGCCCCTAACGGGCTGATTTACCAAAATGCCCCTAATGGGTCAAATTACCAAAATGCCCCTATGGGTCGATTTACCAAAATGCCCCTATAGGCTGAATTACCAAAATGCCCCTATGGGCTGAATTACCAAAATACCCCTTATGGGTTGATTTGCTAAAATGCCTTAGTGGGCCGAATTATTATAGTGCTTTAATCGGCCGAATCACCAAAATTGTTCAATAGATTAATGGTTGTTATATATATATATATATGGATATTTCATTTTATTATGTATGTTACATTATGACATATTGCATGGGATGGGAAAAAATGGTATGGAGAGCAGTGTAGCCTGGTGGCATTGTCACAATTTGTTCATTAATGTGCTTAATTATGATTTCGGTGGCTTGACCACGAAAATGTTATACTTTAGCAGCTTGGCTGCAAATTGGTGTGAGCGGAGAGGTGGGTTGACTTGATCCCCACAGGTGTGATTGGCTGGTCGGGGGTGTAATGGATGGATGGGTTGGGTCGCATACATTTACTTCATTTGAATATTGTTCTGTAAATGGGCTTCGGTCCAAGATGATGCTATACGGGTTCAGGCCCAGTGGATGACGGTAAGGGGATTATGCACTGAGTTCTTGTAACTCACCCCTCCTTCTTAATCCTTGCAGGTAATGCTCAGTGATGATGACTTGGGCCATGGATGACTCAGTGGAGGCCATACTTTGGAAATTATGTTTTCAAACTTTAGTAAATTCCTTTTTCTGATTTATTTCATTACTTTTACTATTTTGGGTTTAAAGTTGTAATAAGGCCTCTGGGATAAACTTTAATTTGCTTTATGTTTGGACGTATTTAATATTTTTCTTAAATTGTTTTAAATGGGGATTTTCTAAAATCATAAATAACAGATTTCCAAAATTGATTAACAAATGGATTTCATAACAAACTTGTACAAATAATTTAACTCAGAAATTCTCTTTCGAATTACCAACAATATTTTCAAAAGTCACGGTTTTAAAGCTCACTAGCTCTAATTTCGAATCATCAATCAGCCTCTCAAAAATTAGTAGTATTTTATAGAATATTTATAAAACAAACTTGTTTTTCCTAACTATAACCAAATAACACCTATTTTAGTACAAATTACAAGTTATTTATACGTTTTCTTCATGTGACATGTCAGATCCAGTCGTAATGCATGGGCCGGGTTTGGGGTGTTACACACGGGTTGAGACATGATCGTGTGTCCATACTTCGAATGCCCACACGGTCTGGACTATGTTACACGGCCTGGCCACACGGCTGTGTGACCTTTGTTTCTCAAATTTTAATGTTTTTCCAAAATTTTCTGTTTTGTTTTGATTTAATGTCAGATTGTTCCCAAACTGTTTCTAGGGCTCCGTAGACTCGATTTAAGGCCTATAAGTGTATATTTTCCATGATTAGAATTAATTGTTATATGTTAACATTAATTTTGTATAATTGTTTCTGTTGTGAAATTAAATGTTTTGTTTTGCTTGGTAATACTCCGTAACCCTAATCCAACAACGAAGACGGGTTAGGGTGCTAAAGTGGAGGATGGCACATAGTCTGAGCGGTTGACTTGGGCTTATTTTTGGACTGCCTTCCAAAATAAGTATGTTTGGGCAAATTATGTTGAGGTCCATGGACTTTAGTTTTAGGGGGCTGACTCAGGGGGATAGATCAGTGGCTTTGTATGAGGCCAAATTTTTTAAACTGAGTAGATATGGTTGTGGGCCAGTTGAGACTAATTACAATAAGAGCATCCATTTTGAGGAGTGTTTAAGGGACGACTAGAACGACGGAACTGTGCAAGTGTACACAATATCAACAAGTAATAAAGTGACAAGTAAATGAAGAGTTATCATACCCACAGGGACTGTGAAAAGAATAATTTATGAATGCAATTTTAAAAACACTTTGGTGAAGAAAATTATTTTGATTTTAGGAGGTGATTAAAAACTAGGATTCTAACTAAGTAAAATAAATAAAAATAAAATAAAAGTCCCAATGGGCGATTTCAAAAGATGATTTTAATCAAGATGACATAATTGTGTTAGATTAATTACATTTCTTAAATTAGAATTATTAAACTCATGTTCATGTTGTTACGAATAAATTTACGGCAACTCGATAATTTGCTAACTTATGAACATACTTACCTACCAAAATCCATTTATCTCTTGACTATATCTCTATGTCAATTCAACTGATTAAACAAATTTTAATAAGCAAATATGTTAATGCATATGCATACTTATGAAATTAAAATAATCTCTTGTTCATATCTCTATGCCAATTCAAACAATTAATTCAATCTCATAAGCACATAAAAGATTACGTGAGGTGGAACGGTGGAAATGTGCAACTGTACACAATCGTAACAAGTAATAAAGTGACAAGTAAATGTCGAGTTATCGTATCCACAGGGACTGTAAAAGAATTATTTATGAAAATGATTTCAAACACTTTGGTGAAGGGAAAATATTTGGATTTAAGAAATATTTAAAAACAAAAGAAAAACAAAGTAAAATAAAATAAAACAAAGTTCTAATGCACGATATCAAAAACTGATTTTAATCAAGATGATATAATTGTGTTGGATTAATTACATTTCTTACCTTAGAATCATTAAAATCATGCTTATACTTGTTACGAATAAATCACGGCAACTCGGTAATTTGCTAACTTATGAACATATTTACAAATAAAAAATTCATTCATCTCTTGTACATATCCCTATGTCAATTCGACCGATAAACAGATTTATAAAAGTAAACATGTTACTGCACATACATACTTATTAAATTAAACTATCTCTCACCTATTCCTATGTCGATTCAAATGATTAATTCAACCTAATAAGTATATAAAAGATCATGTGAAGTAACAAAGTATCCTTACCTTGAAACAATTTAATCACAAAAATCTTGCAAGTCATGCAAGGCATATGTATCGCCAAATACAATGCTAATTTAATCTTCAGCTACCATAGAAGAATTAAACATGCACAGATTAAGTATTGTGTCCATTAATTACAATTTCAATGCGTTTAAATAATTAATTCTTTAGTTATCTAAACAATTATAATGCCAGAATAACTTAAGCATGATTTTACTTAATCAAGTATTTTACCGAGGCCTATAACAGCATAAACACGATTTTAATAATTTAAGAGGACGAAATGCAATCAACCCAGAACGAATTAAATTCAAGCTAATCTGATTAAATTAACCATTCCAATAGCATAAATATTCATAAACATGTTTGTCAAAACAACAACGAAATTTAAAGAGATAAGGAACAAGAAGCAAATCTGGTGGTTCTCCGTGGCTTGACTAATTGCTCCGTTCTTCGTTCTCCGTTGTCCTCGATGATCAAGGTGGCTTATGAACACTCCACTTGCTGCTCCAAATGGCTAAGAGAACACCTCTTTTCCAAGAGGGGAAATTGGCACAAGAAGAAGGGGAAATGGAATGGAAAAGAAGAGAGAATGGAGAGAAGAGAAGTGATGAGAAATGAAGGATTGAGGGATGGTTTGAATGATCAGAAAGGGGTGGTATTTATAGCTGATTGTGGCTGCTAAAAATAGCAAATAGTAGCAGCCAAAGAGACCTCCCTTGCCTGGATAGTTTCAACTTTGCTAAATATGGCGGGGCAAATCTACAAAGCCACTAAATTTGGAGGGGGTTGAATGCAACTTTGAAAAGCCTTCAAGGGCTTCTTTGCAAGCTTAATTAATCAGCTAATAAGCTGATTTGGACCAGCATATGGAGGGTTTGGGCTACCCAACTCTTTTCTCGGTTCGGTTCAACTGATGCGGTTCAACTGGGCCTTTTTCATAATTACTTAAGATTAATTTATTTAGCCCAAATTAAATTGGGAATAAATTAAAATTAATTATATTATGATTAAATATTCATAATTGGACCATCTTGGGCTGGAAATAAGTTCGCCTTGATACTTCAAATTGCTTATCGGGCTTATTCTTCGAGCAGTGTCTTCCGAGCCAATTTTCGCCCTTTGTGCTAATATGTCGAAAATAGACAAAATAAATCAAAATTAACTATAAAATTAATTAAAATTCATCATGTTCATATTTTTAGCACAATTTAATTATTTTATAATATTTAATTATTTTCCGACAAGAATTTAATCGAAACTGCATAAATTTGAGTTAAAAAGGGCATGAAAAAGTGTATAAATTTCCGTGTTTCCATGAGGTAACAATGTATTTCTACCTTGAAACAGTTTAGTCACAATAATCTTGCTAGTTATGCAAGGCTAATGTATCGTTAGATACCGTTGCTAATTTAACCCTCAGCTACCTTAGATGATTAAACATGCACTGATTAAGTATTGTGTCAATTAATTATAATTTCAATCTGTTTAAATAATTAATTCATTAGTTACCTTACAATTGTAATGCAAGAATAACTTAGTCATGGTTTTACTTAATCAAACATCTTACCAAGACTTATAACAACACAAACACAATTTTAATAACTCAAGTAGACGAAATGCAATCAACCTAACATGAATTAAATTTAAGCCATATTGATTAAATTAAATATATCAACATAACAAATATTCATAGACATGTTCATCATAACAACAACAAAATTAAAAGGATAGGGAATAAGAATCAAATCCGGTGTTTCTCCGAGGCTTGACTAGTTCGCTCCACTCCTCCTTCTCCACTTGTTCTTGTTGAACCGAGGCTTCCATGAACACTTGAATGCTGCTCCAAATGGTGGTTGAATGACTCTTTGTCAAGAGGTGAAATTGAAAAAGGAATAGGGGAAGAAAATGAAGAACAATGGAAGGGAATGAAGAGAGAAAAGTGAGAGAGAAGTGAAGAAATGAATGGGTTTGAGATGTGTTTGAAGTGAGCAGCCAAGGGGGTATTTATAGGTTGAGAAGGCTGCTAAAAATAGCCAAAATCAGCAGCCAAATACTCCCCCAACTGCCGACCACACAAGTGGCAGGTTTGAGATTTCCAACATGCTATTTTTAGGTAAGGGCAAATCTTGAAAGGCATGAATAGTGGAGGGGTTTTGAATGCAAATTGAAGGAGTCTTCAAGGGCCATTTTAGAAGCTAAATAATCAGCCAAATAAGCTGATTAGGTCAGCATGTGGGACGGTTTTGGGCTGCCCAGTGCTCGGTTGGATCAGTTTTCTCTGTTCCTCAATTGGGCTCCTTTTCATAATCAATTAACAATAATTTATTATAACTAAATTAAACTAAATTAAAATTAAAATTAATTATATTATGAATTAATACACATAATTTGGACCGTCTTAGCTAAAAAATTAATTTGCCTTGATGCTTCAGAATTGCTTATCAGTTTTATGCTTCTAGTAGTGTCTGCCGAGCCATTTTTCGCCCTTTGTGCAAATCTGTCAAAATAATAAAAATTAATAAAAATTAATTATAAAATTAATTAAAATTCAAAATTTTAATAATCTAAGTACAAAATAAATAATTATATATTTTTTGACAAGAATTTTACGTAAACTGCATGAATTTGAGTTAAAAAGGGCATGAAAAAATGTGTATATTTTCGTATTTCCACGCCCCCACACTTAATTCATTGCTCGTCTTGAGTAATACACAAATTTGAAAAGAATTTCTCGAAAATCCCCTTTGAAAAATTCCTTCAGAACAACATTCTTCCCAAAATCATGATTTTAGTATACTTATGCTCAAAAACAAAAAACAAGAAATTTGATATTTATGCTACTTATGTATACATATCATACAAATTAAAACATGAAAGTGGCCATTATTTGATATTTATGCTAATTATGAAATGATGGCTAAACAAGATCAGTGTGGATTGAATGCCGATTCAAAATTTTAAGTTGATAGTGATGATTGTTTGAGATTCAGAGATCGGATTTGTGTTCTGAGGAATTTAGAGTTAATTCAAATGATTTTAAATGAAGCTCACAATAGTCGTTTGGCTGTTCACCCTGGGAGTACAAAAATGTATAACGATTTGAAACAGTTTTATTGGTGGCATAGTATGAAACGGGATATCTCAGAGTTTGTTTTGAGATGCTTGGTTTGTCAGCAAGTTAAAGCTGAACATCAGGTTCCATTTGGTTTGTTGCAACCGGTTATGATTCTTGAGTGGAAATGGAAGAGAATCACGATGGACTTTGTGTCGGGATTGCCCTTATCTCCGGGAATCAAAGATGCAATTTGGGTGATAGTTGACAGATTGACGAAATTAGCTCATTTAGTTTCGGTGAGAATAGATTATTCACTTGATAAATTAGCTGAATTGTATATTGCTGAGATTGTGAGATTGCACGGGGTGCCACTATCTATTGTATCTGATAGAGATCTGAGATTTACCTTGCGATTTTGGAAGAAATTGCAAGAGGCTTTAGGCACAAAGTACGTGGGAAATTGCAAGAAATTGAACGGATCATTCAGATTCTCGAAGATATGTTGAGATTAGAGGTGTTCATGGGCTGGGCAGGGCCGGGTTCGGGCCGGGCTCGACTAAAAATTAAGGCCCATTCATCGGGCTCAGCTCGGGCCGGGCCCAAAAAATGGGCCTAGATTTTTTCCGAAGCCCGGCCCATATAAAAATGCTAAAACCTGGGCCCGGCCTGGCCCGCCCGTATTAAATTTTTATATTATTTTATATAATTTTTAAATATATATAATACATCAAAAATACTAAAAAAATTAAAATAAATATTTCCCAACAAATTGAAAATAAATTTTAAAAAAAAATATGTAGACTTAAATAACACTAAGATAGATGTAACTTAACAAACAAATACCTCTAAAATAATAATAAAATTAACAAATACCTTTAAAATAATAAGAAAATTAACAATGAAATAAGTTTTATACAATATTCAATCAATAACAACAAAATAGTAGCAACATAATAGTAATATGGTAGTAAAATAGGGAGAAAACAACAAGAAAATAACATTCAAAAATAAAAAAATAACAGATTTTTTTTGTCATTTAGTGAATTCTGACCCGGGCCCGGGCCAAAAATACCTTACTCGAGGCCAGACCCATTTTTTAAACGGGCCTTATTTTTTGTCCAAGCCCATTTTTTTGGCTTATATTTTTGCCCAAACCCTCCCAAATTTCGGTCGGGCCTTCGGGTCGGGCCGGGCCGGGCCGCCCGGCCCATGAACACCTCTAGTTGAGATATTACATTCTTGAATTTGAAAGTACGTGGGAAAAACATTTACCGTTGATTGAGTTTGCGTACAATAACAATTTTCAATCTAGCATTAAAATGGCACCGTTTGAGGCTCTTTACGGTCGAAAATGTTGAACTCCATTGTATTGGACTGAGTTGAGTGAGAATAAGATTCACGGGGTTGATTTAATAAAAGAGACTGAGCAGAAAGTGAAAGTGATTCGTGACAGTTTGAAAGCAGCGTCAGATCGTCAGAAGTCCTATGCAGACTTAAAACAAAAAGATATCGAATTTGAGGTTGGTGACAAAGTGTTTTTAAAAGTGTCTCTGTGGAAGAAAATACTTTGATTTGGCCGAAAAGGCAAGCTGGGTCCGAGGTTCATCAGACCATATGATATCATTGAACGAATTGGGCCGGTTGCTGCTGTTGCCAGCTGAATTAGAGAAAATTCATGATGTGTTCCACGTATCGATGCTTCGACGATACAAATCAGATCCAATGCATGTGATTACTCCTACTGAGGTTGAAATTCAGTCAGATTTGTCATATAGTGAAGAACAGATTCAAATTCTGGCACGTGAAATCAAAGAGTTGAGAAACATGAAGATTTCTTTAGTGAAAGTGTTGTGGCACAAACACGGAGTTGAAGAGGCTACGTGGGAGCTTGAAGATGTTATGAGAGAGCAATATCCACACCTATTCACTGGTAAGATTTTCGGGGACGAAAATCCCTAAGTAGGGAGAGTTGTAATAGCCAGATTTAGGCCCTAGTTGGAATAGTAGTTTAGGGACCACAAATATGAGGTCGGAAAAATATTTTAATATTATTTTTTGGTGTTTATGATATGTGATTGAGCATGTGTGAAAGTTTTGTGTGAAAATTTTATCGTCTGTGTGTCGAATTATGAAAAAGGACTTAATCGCATAAAATGCAAAAGCTATGTGCTGATTTATAAAGTGCTTAATTGTTGTTGTCTTTTAATATGGAGGCTTTATGTTGCAGTTTGGCCATTAATTAAGGTAGTGGATGGAAATGGTCTAAATTAACCTTATAATATATGTTTTATGTATTATTTAGTAAAGGTTAAATAGGTAAAACAATAATAATGTTAATATAGGTTATAATATATCAAATTAAAACATGAAAATGGATATTATTCTCCATCTTCCATCAAAAATAAGAACCAAAGAAGAGAGTTTGAAGTTTTGTTATATTCGGCTAGGGCTTAGCTTGATTGAGGTAAGTTTTTGACTCGGGTTTTGATAATTTCTACTTTTTTGTGATTGTTGCTTAGTGCATTATCAAAACCATGTTTAAATTTTAGAAATTGATGGTGATTTTGAGATATGCCATTGATGAATATGTGAGCTTTGTGTTGTTAGTTGGTGGAATATGAAAGCTTAGTGTTGGGTTAACATAGTTTGCATTTGGATTTTTGATGAAATTGAGTAATTTGGGATAATTTGTGAAAATGAAAAATTGGAGGACTAAAATGTGAAATAAATGAAATATATGGGCTTGTATGAGTATAAGGAGAATTCGGCCTAAGCATGGTGTAATGAAATTATGTGTATTTTGTGATTTTATGAAATAGGGACTAAAGTGTCAAAATGTGAAAATGTAAGGGCTATTTTGTAAAATGCCCTAAATATGTGTGTTTGGACTAAATTGAATGAATTGGTGATTGAATGAATTAAGTTTGAATTATGTATAGACCAAGAAAGGAGAGATTCAAATCGAGATCAAGGCAAAGATAAAGTACTCGATTGATCGGCAAGTCTCTGTATTTCGACGTCCGAGGTAGGTTTGGATATAATACTAGTCATTAAAATTATACGTATGTGATGAGAAATGAATGAATGTATAGTAATGAAATAGAAATGTATTACATATGAAATCGAGTAATGAGGCACTAAGTGTGCGAAATTGGAAACGAGACAGAGATGATTAGCACTGTGTGTGCGAAATGATAGAAGCTTTGGCTTATTGATTTCGCACTGTGTGTGCGATACAGAGATAAGTTTGGTTTAAAGTACAGGCACTAAGTGTGCGATGATAAATATGTTTCAGCTACGAAATTGGCACTAAGTGTGCGAATAAATCAAGTGAATAGCAAAGGTTGATCGAAAAGTAATATCAAGCATAAATTAGCATGGATGGTGAATAACTATGTGTTGGCTGAGGTATGTATTGAACCTTTGTGATTAATGAAATTATGTATGGAGTTATGAATAGTTATGTGAGCATTTGGCTCTGGAAGAGTTTGTGTATTCATGAGAATTAATCTATGTGATGATTGATTTTGTTTATTGATTTGAAGTATTAAGTTATATGTATTATATTACGAACTTACTAAGCTCTTAAGCTTAATGTGTGATGTGTTTCTCTATTTTACAGTGTCACTAAAGCTAGTTTGGATCTAGAAATTGTCAGCGACTCAATCACATAATCGACCATCTATTTTGGTATTTTGAAAGTTGTATATATATGTGTTATATGGCATGGATAGGCTAGTGATTATGGGATATTTGAACCTTGCCATGTGATATGGCTTGGAAGTTGAATGATATAAGTTTATATATGTTTTTTATGTAAATGATGAAGGTGGTATGAAGTAGTGAGTGATGAATATGGTATGTTTCATGCTTAAATTAGTTGTTGATAATGATGGATTAAATGAGGAATTATGATATGAATTACATGATGCTTGTTTTATATGTTTTGGGATGTACATTTGATACTTTGGATAGACTTATTTGAGATGATATTGAGTATGGATATAGATGATGTTGATGATGATTATTTGGTGAATATATTGGTCTGTTTTGGTTGCCAATTGAGGTATGAATGCATGAAATTTGAAGCTTGTAGGTGATTTCAAAGTGTGGATGGTAATTTGGCTTTGAAAATGGCCTATAATTGCCCATACGATTGAGCACACGGGCGTGTGGCTCGATCGTGTCTTTTGAATTTGTAATTTGATTCAAGTCAGACTCGACCACGAGCTAGACACACTGGCGTGTGACTGGTCATGTGGTACAAGTCAGTGTCGACCACGGGCGTGTCTTAGGCCGTGAGAACAAGTCAGTATGTATGCCCTGTTTTGCCACTGCTTGGATGCACGGGCATGTCCGAGGTCGTGTGAGGCACACAGCCTACCTACACGAGCGTGTGACCTCTGTAACTTAGAAAAATGTTAAAATTTTAGAAATTTTCGTATGAGTTCAGTTTAGTCCCGACCCCTTTCTAACTCGTATTTAAGGTCTCGTAGACCTCATTAAGGGACTATATGATTGTAAATTATGTTATTTAAATGACTTTGTGTTGAAAATGATATGGAATGCTTGGAATTGGTTAGTAATGCCTCTTAACCCAAGTCTGGCGATGGTTACGGGTTATGGGTGTTACATTTTATTGGTATCAGAGCTACGGTTTAGTTGATTCTAGGACTAATGTAGCGCGTGCGAGTCTAGCTATACATGCCACATATATAATTAGGATAGTGTGATGAATCCTGACAGTTAAAAATGTGTTTTTATATTGGAAATGGATCCCGATCGAGCAGTTGCTGATGATGTAGAGAGTAACGCACCTGCTCCCGCTCAAGGGATGGTGCCGGCCACATCTAGGCCGAATGATAGTAGCCAAGAGGGAGAGGCTAAGCAAGCCTTTTTTCGAATGATGAGTGAGTGGTTCTCAGAGTTCGTTCGAACGAATCTGGCTGCTCCACAACCTCCACCCCTACAAGTACCTGTTGTGCCACAAGTTGTAGATCCAATTCGATTGAATAAACCTCTTGTGGATAAAATCTGAAAGTATGAGGCAGAAGAGTTTAGGGCCACAGCTGATGATGATGCTGAACGAGCTGAGTTTTGGCTCAAGAATACCATTCGAGTGTTTGATGTGATTTTATTTGACACCTGATGAATGTATTAAATGTGTTGTTTCCTTGTTGAGAGATATAGCATTTAACTGGTGGAAGACATTGATATCTGTGGTTCCGAGAGGGAGAATCACCTAGGACTTCTTTCAAGTTGAATTCTGAAAGAAGTATATCAATCAACGATTTATGGATCAGAAACGTAAAGAGTTTCTAGAGCTGAAGCAGGGCCGTATGTCACTTACGGAGTATGAACGGGAGTTTGTGAGGTTGAGTCAGTATGCACGTGAATCTGTTTCGACTGAAGCTACTATGTGCAAACATTTCATTGAAGGGTTGAATGAAGACATTAAATTGTTGGTTGGAATACTTGACATAAATGATTTTGTTGTGTTAGTGGAAAGAGCTTGCAAAGCCGAGGAGCTTAGCAAAGAAAAGAAGAAAGCAGATTCTAAGGCTAGAGATGAAAGAAAAAGATTGATGAGTAAGTCGTCCCAACCTTCGACGAAAAGATTTAAAGATGCAAGCAATCGTTCAAATGCTTCGTTTGGACATTCGGGTAGAGATCGAGTGAGACAAAGTATTGGTCCGATAACCCAAGCTCTAATTGAATCAAGTGTTGGAAGTGTCAAAAGCAACAAGCCTGAGTGTAGACAATGTGGAAGACGACACATTGGAGAATGCTGGGGCAAGTACAATAATAGAACTTGTTATAACTGTGGATTCCGAGATCATTTCATTCGAGATCGCCCAGAGTTGGTTGAGAAAGACAATGTTCAGAGTGCGAGACCGAGTAATACGACAGCTAGGGGTAGACCACCGAGAAACACCGAAAATGTGAGTGGAAGCCAGAGAGGGACTACCGATACATCTGTGAGATCAGAGGCGAAAGCACCTGCCCAGGCCTATGCTATTCGCGCTCCTGAGGAAGCGTCATCTCCAGATGTCATTACTGGTACTTTTACTCTATTTGATATTGATGTGATTGCATTGATAGATCCAGGTTCTACTCATTCCTATGTGTGTGTGAATCTAGTATCTAGTAAGACTCTACCTGTTGAGTCTACTGAATTCATGATTAGAGTATCAAACCCCTTAGGCAGGTGTGTCTTAGTTGATAAAGTGTGCAGATATTTGCTTTCCAGCTAATTTGATGTTGTTACCCTTTGATGAATCTGATATCATTCTGGGTATGGATTGGCTCAATTTGCATAATGCTATTATGAATTGTAAACGGAAGAGTATTGATTTGAGAAATCAGAATGGTGAAATAGTTTGAATTGAATCTAGTGATTTGAATGGGTTACCAACTGTTATATCTTCGATGAAAGCTTTAAACTATGTGAAAAGGGTTGTGAAGCTTATCTTACATATGTGATTGGTACAAAAGTGACATAAAAGAATGTTGAATCTGTAACTGTAGTTTGTGAGTTCCCAGATGTGTTTCCTGAAGAACTACTAGGATTACCTCCGATAAGAGAAGTTGAATTTGGAATTGAATTAGTGCTAGGAACTACTCCTATCTCAATAGCTCCGTATAGGATGGCACCGACGAAATTGAAAGAGTTGAAGTCTCAGTTGCAAGAATTGACAGATAGAGGATTTGCACGACCGAGTTTCTCACCCTGGGGTGCTCCTGTGTTGTTTGTGAAAAAGAAAGATGCCACACAAAAGCTGTAGGGTATACTGACTTATCAACATGGCCAAGTCACACACCCGTATGCTAGGCCGTGTGCCATTTAAGGGGTATACTGACTTGTACCACACGGCTGGTCACTGATAAACCATAAAAGCAACATATTTTAATCCTACATTTAGTATGCTTTTGGATGATTTAAGCCTCAACTGATATAAAAAGGTGCTCTTAATCCTTTCTTTTCATGTCTTATACCCAGGAAAGCACCCGAGGATGAAAAGAACATAAAATGGGCCCAAAACGGAGTAAATTGGCCATATCACGAAATCCACACGGCCTAGACTTAAGCCCACACGGCCGTGCCATATTGATCATCTAGAACACAGCCTTACCCTCGAGTCACACGGCCGTGCCTCATTAAAGAAGTCCGAACACGGCTTGAAGACTAGTCACACGGGCGTGTGACATGGCCGTGTCCCTATCGTGGCAAAAAGCAATTTCATTTGGATTTGGATACTTTGGGGCGAAGAGACACATTCCAAGAGCCTATATAAACCCCCTAAGTGTTACCTGAAAGAGGGCGGTTAGCTAAGCCAAGGAGCCAAGCCGAAAAGGTCAGGGTTGTGGGAATTACTCGAAGATAGCCGATTGCTCCATCTCAAGAAGCCGGAATTCTACTCAAGACGGCGGATCTCTCCTTCAATTCCTTCAGGGAGTTTTAGGGATTTCTTATGTTTTGTTTTATCTTTGCTTCTGAGATGTTCTCTTTATTTGTTATGAACTAAACCCTTCAGATACCTGAAGGGGATGAAACCTAGATGAATCTTGTTATTATTTTCTGAACTATAAGATAAATACTTGATTTGTTCTTAATTATGTGTGCTTAATTCTTGTGTTAATGTTTCCAGGATATTAATTCAAGTATGATGTGCTTAGGTGGTGGAGCAAAAGTCCCTACCTATTCATAGATCTAGCATAATTAAAGTGGAGTCGTTCGCGCGCCTAGAGATAGGGTGACGAGATTTTGCTGGATTAGGGTGAAACCTAATATGGGAGTCCATAGATCGATTTACTGCTATTCTAGGGGGTTATTATGTGAGAAAGAGATTTTTGTTAATTAACCTAGGGTTAGACGTTATTCACCTTGAGAGAGGGTTTAATATACATTAGGGAGTCTTACGGATCAAGTCAAGTGAATAAATCGTATGGTTTAGTGTTAGATAACAAGTGAAGTCTAGGTCGATTCTTCCAGAGGGTATCATCTTAAATCAACTGATTCTTCCCTCAAGTTATTTCCCAATTCATTCTTTTTGTCTTTGCCTTTTTAGCTTAGTAGTAGTTAAGTCTAAACAACTTCACTTATTTTAGGCTAGATAATAAAAAGAAGGTTAGTATTAGTACTTTTAGTTCCTTTGGGTTCGACAATCTGGTCTTGCCTAAGCTATACTACTGTTCGATAGGTACACTTGTCTTTAATCGTTGTCAGAGTTAGTTCACAGGTTTGATCATTCTCTTTATAAATTTTAAGACTCTGATTCCAGCGATCAAGTTTTTGGCGCCATTGCCAGGGAACTAAAATATTAAGAAAGCTCCATTTTTATTACTTTAGCCATTATTTTTATTTTTCGCAATTTTATTTTTTTTAGGTTAAATTTTGGTTTTTGCTAAATTCTCTTTCTTTTCCAGCAGGTACCTCTAGTTTATGACTAGAAGGAACCCGAGAGGACCTTTAGTCTACGACAGTGATATTGAAGCTACTGCTCGAAGAAATCGCAGAGAAATCAGGCGAGCCCTGAGCTACACAGAGGAAAATCAAGAAGGCAGATCCAATCCTACTGAAGGGATGGACGACAATAATCCACAACCACATGATGTGGGAGAAAACAATGCTCTATGTACTATGTTTGATTATGCTAAACCACATTTAACAGGAGCAGAATCGAGTATTGTTGGCCTGCTATAGCTGCTAATAAATTTGAATTATAGCCTAACACAATACAAATGATTCAACAATTTGTTCAATTTGATGGTTTAGAGGACGAAGACCCAAACACTCATATAGATAATTTTTTAGAGTTCTGTGATACCTTCAAAATAAATGGCGTTTCAGATGATGCCATACGTCTCCGGTTATTTCCCTTTTCATTAAGAAATAAAGCCAAACAGTGGTTAAACTCGTTACCACGAGGGTCAATCACTACATGGGAACAAATGACTGAAAAATTTCTTTTAAAATATTTCCCACCGGCCAAAATGACCAAATTACGGAATGATATCTCTTCTTTTGTGCAGATGGATTTAGAGACATTATACGACGCATGGGAGAGATACAAGGATCTCTTGAGAAGGTGTCCGCACCACGGTTTACCCTTATGGCTACAAGTCCAAACCTTCTATAATGGTGTAAACCCCTCAACGAGGCAATTAATTGATTCAGCCGCCGGTGGAACTCTGAACAACAGAACTCCTGAAGCAGCCTAGGAGTTCATTGAAGAGATGTCACTGAATAACTATCAGTGGCAAGTTACAAGGACTAAACCGACAAAATCTGCCGGAGTTTACAACTTCGATGCAGTGACCACACTATCAACACAGATAGAGATGATATATAAAAATCTTGATAGTTTGTGTTCTTCGCAGGTATACCCAGTCATGCAATGCGATGCAAGTGGAACTGTGGCGAATCCTGAGTACCCACCCTACCAACTAGGTGCAGAGAGCGAACAGATGAACTATATAGGTAATAATTTTAGATCCAATAATAATCCTTATAGTAATACTTACAATCCAGGTTGGAGGAACCACCCAAATTTTTCATGGGGAGGGCAAGGAAATCAAAGACAACAACCTCCTCAAAATTTTCAAAATCAGCCATATCCACAAGAGAAAAAGCCAAACCTCGAAGAGATGCTGACAAAATTCATGGCAAGCACAGAAAATCATCTCCAAGATACCGAGGAAACACTTAAAAGTCAACAAACATAGACTGAGGAGACCAAGAACCGAATCGGGGAACTTACTAAGTTAGTAGGGGAAGTCACTAAAGCAGTCAGACAGCTTGCAAAGTTAATGTCCGAACGGCCGCAAGGACGTCTACCGAGTAACACTGAGATTAACCCAAAGGAGCAAATCCAAGCCATCACAGCTCATAATAGCACAGGGGTATACGAACCTAATCCAATACAAAAGAACGAGGTAGATGAAGGAAAAGTTGAGGCAACACAGGAAAAGCCAAAACCGGTAATCAAAGAGTACCAACCTCGTATACCTTATCCCGAAGTAATAAACAGAGATGACACAGAAGAATAGTTCAGTAAGTTTCTTAAAATTTTAAAGAAATTACATATCAACTTACCTCTTCTTGAAGCTCTTTTTCAGATGCCAGACTCAAGAAAATTTTTAAAGCAGCTCTTGACGAACAAGCGCAAATTAGACGAGGAACCACAAGTGGAATTAAACAAAGTATGCTCAGCAATGTTACAGAATAGACTAACACAAAAGCTAAAAGATCCAGGGAGTTTTACAATTCCATGTTTAATTGGTAGTTTAACTGTTGATAATGCGTTAGCTGATTTAGGGGCAAGCATAAATGTCATGCCTTACAAAATGTTTAAACAACTAGGTCTAGGGAAACCCAAGCAAACTAGGATGAGCATTCAATTAGCTGATAAAACTGTTAGAATTTCTAGGGGGATTATCGAAGATGTTCTTGTAAAAATTGACAAATTCGTTTTCCCAGTAGATTTTGTTGTCTTAGACATGGATGAGGATAATTCAATCCCCTTAATTTTAGGAAGATCCTTCCTAGCAACTGCCAAGACTAAAATTGACGTTGCCACAGGAGAACTCATACTTTGTGTAAGCGACGAATCAATCAGTCTTCAAGCTCTTGACTCGGCCAGGACAACAATCGATGAAGGTAAGAAACTCAATCCAGTTGGTAATCAGTTTGTGCAACCTTCATCGCAGGAAACACCACAAGGATACAACCCGAAGCCAAGTCATAGACCCCAAGCCAACAAGGAAGGACTACATAAGGAACAAAGCCTTAGGGTCGACAAACTAAAAGAGCAGAAAACACAAATCAAAGAGGAACAGGAACCGCATGAAGTAAAACCGAAGGAGCCCTCAGAAGAGCTCATAGGAACATCGAATTACTTAAAAATAGGAGACCAGGTGCTGTTAGACAAAGCTGACCCTCGCATCACCACATCAGACCTGAAAGTAAACGAAGAAATTCCTCTAAAGCTACATAAAATTTCCCCACACGGAACAGTCGAGGTAAGCAATCCAACATTCGACACTTTTAAGGTACACGCTTCTCGACTCAATTCTCATCAAGAAAATGGAACTGTCAACATGAGGGAAGATATCCAAATCTTTAAACTTCCCTGAGTTTTCAAAACAAGGAAAGTCCAGCTTAAGGCTATAAACGAGCGCTTTTGAGAGGCAACTCGAGTACTGACATAATTTGTTTTCAATTCATTTTCTTTTCTTCTTTTCTTTAATCACCTAACTTTAAACTAGCCAAGGGTGCAGATTTCCATGCCCCACGGCCTTGCACACGGTCGTGGCCGTGGCCGTGTGTACATCAAGAATCTTTATACCAACATGGCAGAGGCAGTATAAGTCAGATTCAACTAATTTTTGAAATCACAGACTCAACCACTCCCCCACGGGCACCAACAAAGTGGCACGCCCGTGCCCTACAACCGTGTGACGATACTGACTTGCCAACCACGGGCAGCACACGCCTGTGCCGTCAAACTGTGGACAACACTGACTAATCACACACGGGCGTGACAATTGAGGAGCGGGCATAGGAAAAGCAACATACTCCACAACACGGCCGTGCTAAGTGGCCGTGTGCATCGACACGCCCTCACACCACGGGCTTGGGAACGTACCAGATTTAAGCCTCTATTTAAACACCAACCCCCTCCCCATTCTTCTACTTCCCACATATTTTCTTATTCCCTATCCTCAGATTTCCCCTCCATAACATCTCTCCAACCCTTAAGCTACACCAAAACCATGCCGAATAAGCGAAAGAAGTTAAGCATAATCTCACTTAGGGAGACCGATCCTCATAAGCTCATGCCGACCGCTGCATCCAAACAAAAAGCCAAGGGTCTTTGAGACCATTTAGTTTTTACTTTTCTTTTCTCTTTTGCTTCAATTTCCTTCTCTTTAACAATCTTATGCTTAATATAGTTTAATTATTTTAGTTTCTTAGTGTCAGTTTCAAAAGGCTGCTAGGGAATCACCACGACCACGACCACGACCATAGTCACGCCACTTCCGCCACCGCCAGCACCTCAGCAGCCCTAGAGGTCACACCCATCTCGCGAACCATCCATCAATAAGGACTCTTCATTCCATCCACCTTTTCTTTTATTTTTATTTTCCTTTTTAGTCTCCTTCTCTTTTTCTTTCTTGTCCTTAATTATATATTTAGTTTATTTTAAATGTGTCTTAATAATCCCTGGCTAATCCTCTATGAGCTCCCCAATTTCTTCATCTAGCACAGGATCGTCATCCAAACCGATCCTTCCAATTTTCCACAACCTCCGATTCAAGGGAAACCATCCAAATGCAGGAAGTTTCGCCTCTCCCTCTCTCTTAAATTTTATATCTATCTTTGTACATTGTGGGCAATGTACATCTTAAGTGTGAGGGGGTGAATATTTATTTGAAGAAAGGGCCTAACTTTCTGCATTATTCTCAAATCCGACCAAACTTTTTTCATTATTCTCAAATCCCTGAATTTAGTCTTGTTTTTAAGTAATTTCCTCATATTACTAATTAGGATGAAATTTCTGATGGTTTATGATTTTTATTGATATGTTTTAACTTAAGTCATAGTTAATTGTGCGTTGATGATTAAATTAGAAGAATATTAGAGAATCAAGCATGATAAGTCTATTTTTCAAAATTAAAATCTTTGCTAGGTTATTGAGCTGAATCTGAAGATTATCTGGAAATTTGAAATTTTCAAGGTTGATGTCAAAACACCCATAATTTTTGTGAGATTTTGAGCCTATAGAGCATATATTCTTTTCCATGCTCACTTTATTGATTATGAGTGTGTCAACTATGAATTGTTATTCTAGAACTTGCCTCGATTATACATGTTGAGACCACATCTATGATTTGATATACAGAGATGATAAAGGCACCTAGGATTTAACCCACTCACTCCACTAAAAGTCTACCTCTATAATTAACCCTTAGCCCCGTTGATCCTAACAACCCTTTTTATTGACTTACCAGCTAATAGTAACCCAAAACCCCTTTGTATTTGTTGTCACCATTCCTTTTGACTACCTTCATATCAAGATTTGATTTGATGTGTTGCCTAGCTGTTATCTTTATTTTATGTAATAATATTTTAAGTAATAGATACATTCCTTATTATGTAAACTTGATTTGTTCTTACAAAAAAAAACCCGAAGTATATTCAGTATTAGTTCTACTAAGTGAGCTTATATGTTGAAATTCCACATCTTGAGGAAAAAGCTCGTATTATTAGTTTTCAATTGATGTAATTATTTAGGATTAGTTCAATTTTTTAGTTAGGCAATTTGTCAGGTTAGTCTCAATTCTAACCTTCTAATTTCAGCCTTTATCCACACCATTAACCCTAGCCCCGTTACAACCCTGTTAAAGACCTTTTGATTTGTGTATCATCTCATTTTACAGTGGTGGAGATTTGATTTTCAGGCAAGCCTATGGGATTAACTTTTCAGGTTCGACTTCTGAGAGCTTAATTTTGAACCTTAAACACATCGAGTGATTTGAGTGAATCTTTAGTGAGGATGTCAATCCTTATCGATTTTGAATCAAAGGTAATTATTTAGATAAGGGGAAACACCTACGTTTTTATGCTACAAATGTATGACTTTGACTGTTTGAATCTTTAGGACTCGTCGAGTTAGATCATCCATGTATAAATTATCTATGAATTATGATGGGACATTATTGATAGGAATTATGAATCACGGAAAGTTTATTTTAATTGTAAGTTGAGAATTTTGCTTGAGGACAAGCAAAAGCTTAAGTGTGGGGGTATTTGATAAACTGTAAAAGCAACATATTTTAATCCCACATTTAGTATGCTTTTGGATGATTTAAGCCTCGATTGATATAAAAAGGTGCTCTTAATCCTTTCTTTTCATGTCTTATACCCAGGAAAGCACCCGAGGATGAAAAGAACATAAAACTGGCCTAAAACAGAGTAAGTGGGCCATATCACGAATCCACACGGCCTGGACTTAAGCCTACATAGCCGTGCCATATTGATCATCTAGAACACGGCCTTACCCCTGAGTCGTGCCTCATTAAAGAAGTCGAACACAGCTTGAAGACTAGTCACACGGGCATGTGACATGGCCGTGTCCCTATCGTGGCGAAAAGCAATTTCATTCGGATTTGGATACTTTGGGGTGAAGAAACACATTCCAAGAGCCTATATAACCCCCCTAAGTATTACCTGAAAGAGGGCGGTTAGCTAGGCCAAGGAGCCAAGCTGAAAAGGTCAGAGTTGTAGGAATTACTCGAAGATAGGCAGTTGATCCATCTCAAGAAGCCAGAATTCTACTTAAGACAGCGGATCTCTCCTTCAATTCCTTCAGGGAGTTTTAGGGATTTCTTATGTTTTGTTTTATCTTTTCTTCTGCGATGTTCTCTTTATTTGTTATGAACTAAACCCTTTAGATACCTGAAGGGGATGAATCCTAGATGAATCTTGTTATTATTTTCTGAACTATAAGATAAATACTTGATTTGTTCTTAATTATGTATGCTTAATTCTTGCGTTAATGTTTGCGAGATATGAATTCAATTATGATCTAGAATAATTAAAGCGGAGTAGTTCACGCGCCTAGAGATAGGGTGACGAGATTTTGCCGGATTAGGGTGAAACCTAATATGGGAGTCCATAGATCAATTTACTGCTATTCTAGGGGGTTATTAAGTGAGAAAGAGATTTCCGTTAATTAACCTAGGGTTAGATGTTATTCATCTTGAGAGAGGGTTTAATATACATTAGGGAGTCTTACGGATCAAGTCAAGTGAATAAATTCTATGGTTCAGTGTTAGATAACAAGTGAAGTCTAGGTCGGTTCTTCCAGAGGGTATCGTCTTAAATCAAATGAGTCTTCCCTCAAGTTATTTCCCAATTCATTCTTTTTGTCTTTGCGTCTTTAGCTTAGTAGTAGTTAAGTCCAAACAAATTCACTTATTTTAGGCTAGATAATTAAAAGAAGGTTAGTATTAGTACTTTTAGTTCCTTTAGGTTCGACAATCTGGTCTTGCCTAAGCTATACTACTGTTCGATAGGTACACTTGCCTTTAATCATTGTCAGAGTTAGTTCACAGGTTCGATCATTCTCTTTATAAATTTTAAGACTCTGATTCCAGCAATCAGTCACAAGCTCGTGTTTGAGGTCGTGTGGAGTATACTGGCTTCAATTCTATTTCAAAACCAGGGGACACACGGCCGTGCAACAAAATCGTGTGTCGCACACGGCTGAGACACACATCCGTGTCTCTATCCGTGTGGGCAAAAATAGGCCATTTGTTTAGCCATTTTGCCACCCTATTATTGACATGCATACACAAGTGTAAAAGATAATATTTCATAACCCAATTGGCAATCATTCCATAACATTTCATACACATAATGTACCAATTCATTTGACTATTAAATTACCTAGTAAATATCATGCATAATCCATTCATATAACAACTACATAACAAGACATGTTTTGCACCTTTTCATTCCATCTATCTCTTGTCAAAACATACCATAATTGAACACTTATATAGAACCAAAACATAGTACCAAAATAAGCCAAATTATATGGCTTAACTTATACACAAAAACATACCAAAATCATGATATTAAGTAACATAACTAACATCTTTAAACTAGTCTATACATGCCATATTTACATATCCATAAGTTCAAAAGTACCAATCAGAAATTGGATAGTGTGATGTGCAAATCTAACTTGACCAAAACGAGCGAGCTAACGAACCTCTATAAAACATAGAAAAAGAAACAGAATAAGCTTTATAGCTTAGTAAGCTCGTATAATTCAGAATTAAACTTACCATTTATACTAAACCAATACAAATAACTAAGGTAAACTCCATACGATTTCCAAATGCCTATAACAAGCATTTATCCATAGGTTAGGCATGTTAATACATGAAATCATCCATTATCACAATTCAATACTCAATATAACTAGCATTCAGTATTTCATTCTCAATCATATAACCAATAATCCATTCAATAACAATACTCATCCGTATTAACAAAATTTATGCCCGTTGAACCTAGTAGAAATCCAAAGCATACTTGAGTGATAAACATCAGTAATCTGTCAATTCATTATCAGTTTTGCTCTTTCGAGCCATGATCGGTAAGCTCCTCCTGAGTTGATGAACAATAAGCTCTATTGAGCTGAAACGGTAAGCTCTATCGAGCTGAACAGTAAGCTCTAATGAGCTGAAAATAGTAAGATCTTACTACCTGATATATCGGTAAGCTCATATGAGCTGTGGTGATCCGCAACAAATGCTGGAGCTCGTCTAAAATGGTAACCCTAGTGACATGTCTCTCGTATCCTACGAATTCATACAGTTCAAACGGGGCTCGGTAACAAATAGATTTTATCGATATGGCATTCATATTTCAAGTATATCAATGATTCAATTATATACATTCTTTTCAAATAATAACAAGTATCTAAAAGTTCGATTCTAATTATACAAACTTACCTCTATTGCTCGGATAAAAACTATCGGCTATTCGTCAATCTTTCCTTTTCTTCGATCTAAACTCGATCTCGGCTAATCTTGATCTATATATTATCAAATTCAGTAAATTCAACATTCAATCTATTCAATTTTGTCCATAATTCATATTTTGGTAAATTTACACATTTGCCCCTATACTTTTCAATTTTTACAATTTAGTCCTTAACACATAAAATTGCAATTTAATGCAATTTAGTACCAACCCATGACTAACTGAATTTAATATTTACTACTAGAAGCCCATATTTTCAATTTATTCTCACTTTTGCCCAAATAATTTTACAATTTCTCAATTAAATCCCTTTTTGACATTTTCATCAAAAATCACTTTACAAAACTAGTTTAACTATCAATATACCTTCATAATCTATCATCAACTATCAAATTACTCAAAATTTAACAATGGAAATATGACATCTTCAAAAATTACAAAATCTAGGGTACAGGCTAGCTAGAATACGGAGCAACGATCATAAAAACGTAGAAATCATAAAAAACCGAACTCAAAACATACCTCAATCAAGAACACAAAGGGCCGAACCCTAAAATGCTTCAAATGGTATTTATTTCTTTGATTTTCGGTGAAAAAGATGAATAACCACACTAATTTTTATGTTTTTTTTATTAATAACACATTAATACATAGTTTACCATTTTACCCTTGGTTATTAAACTATTTAATCATCAAATATAAGGCCATTAATGTCCATTAACCTTATCAATGACATAATAACATCATAAGGACCTATAATTTAATAAACCATAAGAATAAGGCACATTAAACTAATGGAACACAAGTTTTACGCTTTACGTGATTTAGTCCTTTTTATCGAATTAAGCATTCAAACAGTAAAATTTCTTTACGAAACTTTCACATAATAATTATATCATGCTATAAAACTTATTAAAATAATAAAATAAATATTTTGACCTCAAATTTGTGGTCCCAAAACTACTATTCTGATTTGACTCAAAAACGGGCTGATACAGTAGGCAGCACTGTCGGGCGAGCAGCAGGGCTAGTGCATTGGCGCGCGCGAGAGGATGTGTGAGAACAAGTCTGGCGCGAGCGGAAGTAGTGGCGTGAGTTGCTGGGTGCGTGCATCGGCTACTGGCCGAATGGGGCTGCTACTAGGCGTGAGGGTGCCGTGTGGAGCTGGGCGGTGTTGCGGCTAGGGAGTTCGGCTCTAGGTGATTTTGTACTTGGTAGGTTTTGGAAGCTAGGCTTGATGGAGGGATGAGTGAAAAAAAATGAAAATGTGGGTGAAATTTATAGTGAAGGGAGTAGGAGTTTAATTAGAAGTCTTAGAACAAATTAATAATTAAAATATTCTAAGTTCTAATTTTACATAGAGTTAACAACAATTAATAATTAATATAATGCATATTAAATTACTATTTGCTTTTAATTTATTAAAATAAAAACTTATTAAATAAAATATGATCAAATTTAAACAAATCCTAATTCTGTGCAAAGTTGATAATAATTAATATAATATTAAAATAAATATAATTATATACTAGTTATTATCATCTTATTTATTAAATTAAAAACATTTATTTGAGATGCCTCTTGAAAATATTTTGTAACACCCCAAACCCGGCCTAGACGTTATGGCCGAATCTGGAGATGTCACATGGTAGTGTTTTTCGAAAAAGTGCATTGTCGTCAAAACCTCTTTTATATGATCTTGTGTTAATTCTAGGGCGTGTTGTTCATGTTCAAAACGTTGTTAGTTTTCAAAACGTTACTTATCGCGGAAGCTTCAAAAATCAGTTTGCGTATTTTGTTAAAGCGTTGATTCTTTTTGAAAACTTGGTTACCCTTATTTCTAGCAGTTATAATTCAAAACAATGAAAATCCCAAATTAAAAAGATAAAACCAAAGAGGCCATGATACAGTAAAAATACCCACCATAAAAATCGAAATATAAATTCAAGTACTTAAATAAAAAAAAGTAGGTCATGTGGCCACCGTTGAGTCCTCCGCCGCATCAATCCGTCTAAGTCTGGGGATTACCTGTACAGATTAAACAGAAGGGGTGAGTTTATGTAAACTCAGTGTGTAATCCCCATGCAAACAATCAGACAAGAGCAAATAATCTCAGTATGGGCCTAAGCCCTTTTCAGTATCAGTATCAGTATCAGTATCAGTCCAGTTTGGGCCTTAGCCCATTTCAGTAACAATATGCAATGGGGCCTTAGCCCATCACAGTAATAACAGTAACATATATGCAATCAGAGAATCCTACCCAACTAGCGTCTACACTCCATCTTCGTCCAACCTTACACTCCATGTGGGGATATAATCAACCCACCCATCCGTACACTCCAAGTAGTACCGGTAGCGGCACTAAACAGTAGTCTGCAGCTGAGCTGCCAGTAAGTTAGGCTTAAAGCCTTTCAGTACACTTCCTCCAATCAATATCAATCCCCAACCCAATGCAATGCATCATACAATTATGTCATGCCCACTCATGGTATATCACATACATACAGTATAGTACAAACATCATGCTTAATATACAGTCTTTCAGTTAGGAGTCTAGGTACTCTTACCGACCCTATAGTAGGTTCACAGTTGTCTCGGGCGACCCATGCAACATTAGCAATAAATCAGTGAAAATGGGCTAACAAGCCCATGTTGTTTGCCCTTGTGGGCCCACACGCCCTGTGGCCCACATGGCCTAATTTGGCCTTAGCCCGTGTGGATCACAAGGCTTGGCCCAAAATCCCACATGCCCGTGTGGCTCTCCGGCCCAATTGGTTGAGCCCGTGTTTCGCACACGGCCTCGCTCGGCCATTACACGACCTTGTCACTTGCGCACAGCCTGGCTCGTCAATCACACGACCGTGTGGTGACTTACAGTCTTGCACATGGCCTACCACATGGCCTACCACACGCCCGTGTGGCGTCGACAGAATGCATTTTTGACTTTTGTCGAATCTCGTTTTGTGTACAATCAGTTACACACCTAGTTTGATTTCGACGCATAATCACTCCCGAGCACTCCAAAACCTATATTCGACAATTGAAAGCCCAATTTCAGTCACTTAATTTGAGTTGTTATGAACCGAAAATTCCCAAAACTTACCGACAACCTTATCTTTAATGACAAATGATAAACTGTAATATGAACATATTTTAATCCCACATTTAGCATACTTTTGGATGATTTAAGCCTTGAATTGTAGAATTTGGTGCTCTTAATCCTTTAATTTCATGTTTTATGCTTAGGAGAGCACCGAAGGATGAAAAGAACAAGAAACGGGCCAAAAACAGAGCAAATGGGCCAAAGCTCGAAATTGACACGGCTTGGGCCCAAGACCACACGGCCGTGCCTCCTTAACAGACCCGAACACGGCCTGGACCATGATTCACACGGGCGTATGCCATGGGCGTGTCGCTGACGTGGCAAAGAAGAGTTCCAGTTGGATTACGGTACTTAGAGGCGAAGAAAGCCATTCCAAAAGCCTATATAAACACCCTAGAGGCTAACCTTCAAAGGGGTGTCCAGCTAGGCCAAGGAGCCAAGCTAGAGAGGCCAGAATTGTGGGATTCACTGGAAGAAAGCCAGTTGATTCATCTCAAGAAGCCAGATTCATACTCAAGACGGAGGATCTCTCCTTTAATTCCTTCAAGGGGTTTTAGGGTTTTCTAATGTTTTGTTTCATATTTTCTTTCTGAGATGTATTCTTTTATCATTATGAACTAAGCCCTCAGATACTTGAGGGGGATGAAACCTAAGATGGATCTTGTTATTGTTTTCTCAACTATATGATAAATACTTGATTTGTTCTTAATTCTTGCTTTGATATTTTAGGATATTGATTCAAGTATTGATGTGCTTAGGTAGTGGAGCAAAAGTCCCTGCTTAAGAGTAGATCTAGCATAATTAAGCATAGTTGATCGCAACCCTAGAAATAGGATGATGAAAATCTACTGGATTAGGGTCAAACCGAATATGGGAGTCCATAGATCGAGTTAATGCAATTCTAGGGGTTTTAATTAGAAAGAGATTTCAATTAATCAACCTAGGGTTAGACGTTAGTAGCCTCAAAAGAGGTATTAATATAAATTAGGGAATCCTACAGATCAAGTCAAGTGAATAAATCGTTTGGTTCAGAGTTAGATGACAAGTGAAGTCTAGGTGAATTCTTCCTCGGGTATTGTCTTAATCAATTGGTTTTTCGCAAAGTTATTTTCCCCAATTCATTCTCTTTGTCTTCGTATCTTTAGCTTAGTAGTTAGTTAATTTTAGATTAGATAAAAAATTCCTTTAATTCTTAGGCTAAATAAAAAAAAAGTTAGTATTAGTACTTTTGGTTCCTTTGGGTTCAACAATCCGGTCTTGCCATAGCTACACTTCTGTTTGATAGGTGCACTTGCCTCAAGTCATTGTCACAGTTAGTTTTTAGGCTCGATTATTCTTTATATAAATTTTTAAGACTCTAACATAAACGATCAAGTTTTTGTCACCGTTGCCGGGGAACTAAAATATTAAGAACGCTCAATTTTTATTACTTTAGCCATTTTTTTGCAATTTACTTTCATTTTATTTTCCTTTTAACTTTGCTAATTTTCTTTCTTTTATTTGTTCTTAACAGGTACCTCTAGTTTATGACTAGAAGGAACCCGATAGGACCCCTGATTTACGACAGTGATATTGAAGGTACTGTTCGCAGAAATCGTAGAGAAATAAGGTGAAGCTTAAAATACATAGAAGAAGAGCAAGAAGTCGAAACCAATACCACCAAATAGATGGCTGAGAATAATCCACTACCTCCAGAGGTGGCTGAAAATCATGCTCCTCGAACTATATATGATTATGTTAAACCTAATTTACCAGGAACTGAGTCAAGTGTTGTTAGACCTGCTATTGCTGCAAATAATTTCGAACTGAAACCTAACACAATTCAGATGATATAGCAATTTGTTCAGTTTAATGGTTTGCAGGATGAAGATCCAAACAATCACTTGGCGAATTTTTTAGAATTCTATGATACCTTTAAAATAAATGGTGTTTCTGATGATGCTGCCTAAGAATTCATTGAAGAGATGTCACTAAATAACTATCAGTGGCAAGTCACAAGGACAAAGCCAACGAAAGTAGCCAGTGTTTTCAACCTCGACGCAGTAACCATGCTATCAAATCAGGTAGAGATGATAAATAAAAAGATTGATGGTTTATGTGATTCTTTGCAGATACATCCAATTATGTAGTGCAATACGAATGGAGGTTGGATGAACAACGCAAAATATCCGCCTTACAACCCGAGTGCTAAAAACGAACAAGTTCACTATATGGGTAATAATTTTATACCTCAAAATAACCCTTATAGTAACACTTACAATTCAGGTTGGAAGAACCAACCAAATTTCTTGTGGGGTAGTCAAAGAAACCAAAGACAACAATCCTACCCACAAGAAAAGTAGCCAAACCTTGAAGAAATGTTGACAAAATTTATAGAGGTGTCAGAAACCCATCTCCAAAATACCGAAACAATACTGAATAATCAGCAAGCATCAATTCAAGGGCTGAAGGATCAAATTTGGCAACTAACTAAGTTAGTTTCTGAAATGCAACCAGAAAATTTACCTAGGGAAAAAGAGTAGGTGAAGGCAATTATACTAAGAAGTGAAAAGGAGTTAGTTGAAACAACGAAGAAGATACTACACGAAAGAGATAAGGCAAAGGATGAGGAAGTTGAGAATGTTAACACCGATACGTGAAGAATATAATCCACCAATCCCATATCCAGCAAAGTTGAAGACAGACCGATTAGATGCACAATACAGTAAATTTCTTGAACTTTTTAAACAATTACATTTTGTTGAAGCTATTTCACAGATGCTGACGTACGCCAAATTCCTAAAAGAGCTTCTAACAAATAAAAGGAAGTTTGAAGAGATATCAACGGTGGAACTTAATGAAGAATGTTCAGCCATCCTCCAAAACAAACTACCAACCAAATTAAAAGATCCAGGAAATTTCACTATTCCCTGTTTAATTGGTAGTTTAAATATTAAGAAAGCATTAGTTGATCTAGGTGCCAATATTAATGCCTTATAAAATGTTTAAGCAACTTAGTCTTGGGGAACGAAAACCACTAGGATGAATATTCAATTAGCTGATAGATCTATTAAATATCCTAGGGGAGTTATTGAAGATATTCTGGTAAAAGTGGATAAATTTATATTCCCTGTTGATTTCGTTGTGCTTGACATGGATGAAGACATTGAGGTACCTTTAAATTTGGGACGCCCCTTTTTAGCTACTGCTAGGGCTGTTATTGATGTAGGTGATGGTAAACTCGCGTTAAGGGTAGGCGACGAAGAAATTATTTTCCAAATTTACGATGCTATGCGGTACTCTAGAGAACAAGATGATTCCTATTACTTTATTAATGCTATTGATCATTTTATTCAAGATTCTTTGCAAGAAATCATACATAACGACACGATGGAACTGTGTCTCACCTAAGGTGAAGGGGAAGATGATGATACAGATGAGTTGAATTCTAATACATCTACCTCTAGACAAAAGAAAGAAGAGGGCATTGAAATCAATGATGAACTAAAACAAAACCCTCTATTGATGAGCCACCGAAATTGGAATTAAAACAGTTGCCAAAACACTTAGAATATGCATTCCTCGAGGATAATTCTATGCTACCAGTAATTATCTCTTCGGAACTGGAACCTAAAGAGAAAGACGAGTTGCTAAAGATATTAAGGGAACATAAAAGAGCTATAGCTTGGAAAATTTCTGACATTAAAGGAATAAGCCCATCGTTTTGCACCCACAAAATTTTAATGGAAGATGTGTAACACCCCAAACCCGACCCATACGTTTCGACCGGATCTGGCGTGTCACGACTTGTACCTTGAAAACTTTTGCTTTGTTGGTTTTGGAAGTCGTAAGTTAATTAGACATAATTTAAAGAAATGGATGACATTTTAAAAATAAACTCCTTATTATTATTCTTATTAAGTATAAATAAACTTTGTCATAAATTCATAAATTTCAGAACATTGAAATCTACTTTGCTGAATAAAAGCTAGGGGCCTTATTACATAATATTTCCAAAATAAAAATAAAATAAACTTAAAGAAATCCCAAAAATAACTTGTGGAAATAAAACTTGATGGCCCCTCGAGTCTGTCTCGGCTCCCATGTCCACGATCTACTGCTCATCTGGAGGAGTAGATAAAAAGGAAAGCGTGAGTCACCAAGACTCAGTGTATAAATTTCAAAGCACACAGCGACCTGAGCCCACAAACACATTATGGGCCCTGGCCCATACATAAAGGTATCAATCATAAACATATATCAAATAATAAATGATGAATAATAACCCAACCCATCCTAGGTTTCCATCCTCTACACACCAACCCGTACCAACCATCACACCTTGGGGATTTCTACAATCAACCCTCCATCCGCTACACACCATAACGACAGCCGTACTGCCTATTCCTATTATTCAGGAATAACTAAACGTGGCATAACCACCGATCACTATGTGACCTAACATTTACTTTTGTGGGATTTCTACCACCGATCACCAAGTGACCTATCATGCACTTCCCCTTCAATATCATAATTCCCACCCCATGCATACACACATAAAGAAAACATCATGCAGACTTATATATTTTTCGATACACATAGGGAGTTCTATGTTTACGTACTTGGCATCCTTGCCTAACCCTTTTAGGGTTCCATTCGACTGTCTATACAGCCTCTTTCCAGCTTTTTAGCCCATAACATACATATATATAGACATACATACAGGTTTAATAGTGTGTTAGAGATCTACACACCTGATTACCGATAAAACAATGCTTCCTATGTCGACGCTATCCTTAGTCGACACAACTGCTATCTACCTAAGGTGTTGTTCAGAAGCCGGTCCACAACCAAGTGGCCAATCTCGAACGGCAGATACCGCTCGTTTCATAAACTTCGGGATTCTCTCCTTTGCCTGATCCATATTTAATTCCATCACAAGTCCTTATCAGAACTACTATCACAATATTTAATCGTTAATTCTCATCATAAGGTTAAGATCTTGTATACAATGAACGAATCTAGTAAAAATCTAGGGAAAATCTTCTTACCTTAAAATCCCGAAATTGGAGACTAGCGATTTTCGACTTTTAGATCTAGACAACCAAGTTTCTTTCAAATCCCAGAATGCCGCCCAACATAGAACCATTAAACTATTAGCTTTTCGGCTTTTGCCTTTTAAGAACCGAAATAGAACATGAGATCTAGCAGGAGTCGACACTTACCTTAGCACAGGGAATTCGGCTAGCACTTGGAGAGAAGATTCGACAATGTCAAAGAAAAGATTTAAATGCCAGAAGATTAGAATTAATTCTCAAATAGGATGAATAAAGAAAAACTATGGAGATTTCAGCTTTTTAGAGAAATCAGCTCAAGGGGAAAAAGAATGGAGAAGAGGTTTCGACTTTTGAAGAAATTGAAGAAAAGAAATTGGAGAGGAAGAGGCTAAGAATTTCAGCACAAAGAGTGAAGAGAGAATTAGGGTTTAAATGCCAGAATCAAGGAGCTATTTATAGGAATTTCGACACCTCCTGTACAAAACCGAAAATGCCCTTCCTAATTAATTAAAATTCAAGCTAAATGAAAGGGAAAATTCGGCACCCCTTTGCCATGCAGTAGCCGATTTCTTTACTCCTCTAAGTGGTGGATTTTCGGCCATCACCTTCCTTGTAGATAGGCTCCTATCTTTTCTCCTTTTTATCTTCTAAATTATCAATTATAAAATCCATATTAATCCTCCTATTTTTGAGCCTTGTAGCCGTCCACTTCATTAAACCCTAATGCCAAAATTTAACTCACTTAAATTAAAAGATTTGGGCTCCATAAAACTTAAATTTTGGGCCCCTAACTCCTTGTGTGTGGCGTCACTCCTTGCTCCATTTTAAGTGTCGAAAATGGCCCAAAAACATAGGCTCCTTGCAGCCAAAACTTGGGCCTCTTTAATTGTTAATGGCGCCACCTTCTAATTCCCTTACAGCGCCACCTATTGTTGGGCCACAAGCCCACGTTGGTATTTTAAACATAATTACCACCTTTTAACTCTATAATGCCCAATCTAATAATTTAACCAAGGCCTTTGCCTAATCCTGAGCCCAATTTGGACCCCTATCACTTAAATTAACATATTAAACCTATCCCTACACTAAATGCATAGGCCCATAAATTTAGGATGTTAAAGTTCTACCCCCTTAAAGAAATTTCATCCTCGAAATTACCTGATCAGAAAAGATAGGGGTATTGCTACTGCATTGCTTCCTCGGGTTCCCACGTAGCCTCCTCAGAACCATGATTCCTCCACAGCACCTTAACCAAAGGAACCGTTTTCCTTCTCAACACCTTGACATCACGATCCAAAATTTCTACTGGTTCCTCTTTGAAGGATAGATCAGGTCTTACCTCGATTTCCTCCACAGGCACAACGTGGGATGGATCTGAACGGTAACGTCTTAGCATGGAGACGTGAAATACATCGTGAATTTGACTTAACTCCGGAGGTAACTCCAGTTGGTAGGCTACTAGTTCTACTCGCTTCAACACCCGATATGGTCCGATAAATCTGGGACTTAATTTACCCTTTCGACCAAACCTTAGTAGCTTTTTCCACGGCGACACCTTTAGGAGTACTTTATCACCCACTGCAAAATCTATGTACTTACGCTTTTAATCAGCATAGGACTTCTGTCTGTCCGACGTCTCCTTCAGTCGAACCCGAATCAATTCAACCTTCTCTTCTGTCTCGGTCACCAACACCGGACCCAAAATCTGACGTTCCCCTAGTTCTGTCCAGCAGGTAGGAGTATGACACTTCCGCCCGTACAAAGCTTCGTAGGGCGCCATCTGAATACTTGACTGGTAGCTGTTGTTGTAATCAAACTCTGCTAACGGTAGGAACTCATCCCAACTACCTTTAAAATCAATGACACATCCTCTCAACATGTCCTCCAAGATCTGAATCACCCGCTCAGACTGTGCATCGATCTGAGGATGAAACGCTGTACTGAAATCCAACTTCGTACCTAGCGCTTGATATAACACCTTCTAAAATCGAGAGGTGAACCTAGGGTCCCTATCTGATATGATCGAAACCGGTACTCCATGCAACCTCACCACCTCCACTATGTATAACTTAGATAACTTCTGCAAAGAATAGTCAATACGCACTGGTATGAAGTGTGCGGACTTCGTCAAGCGATCCATAATTACCCAAACTGCATTTTTCTTAGTGGGTGTGAGGGGAAGTCCACTAACAAAATCCATGGTGATTCTTTCCCACTTCCATTGTGGAATCTTCACTGGCTGCAGTAATCCTGATGGTAACTGATGTTCCGCCTTGACCTGCTGACAGGTCAAACACTTACCCACCAATTCAGTTACTTCTTGCTTCAAACCCGGCCACCAGAACTGATCTCTCAAATCCCGAAACATCTTACTTCCTCCAGGGTGCATAGCGTATGTACCACCATGCGCCTCATGCAAAATCCTACTCCTCAATTCCGGATCTTTTGGCATGCAAACTCTCCCTCGAAAACATAACAGTCCTTCCTCATTCATACTGAATTCCGTTGGTCCATCCTTTGAGATTAGCTGCAATTTCCCTTTTAGCAACTCATCGATCTGTTGCCTCTCCTTCACTTGACTAATCCAAGAGGGTTTCACTTGAAGTTCAGCTAATAAACTTCCATCCTCATACAAACTAAGGTGAGCAAACATTGCTCTTAAGTTAGAGGCTACTTTACGACTTAGAGCATCTGCCACTACATTAGCCTTTCCCGGGTGATACTCGATCGATCAGTCATAATCCTTTAGCAACTCGATCCACCTTCTCTGCCTTAGATTCAGCTCCTTCTGAGTCAAAAGATATTTTAAGATCTTATGATCTGTGTAAATGACAGAGTTTTCCCCGTATAAATAATGCCTCCAAATTTTTAAGGCAAACACCACTGCCGCCAATTCCAAGTCATGAGTCGGATAATTCAATTCATGCGGTCTTAACTGCCGAGATGCGTATGCAACCACCTTTCCATCTTGCATCAACACACATCCTAATCCTGCATGTGACGCATCACAGTAAATTACGAACTCCTTCCCTGCCTCCGGCTGAATCAACACTGGAGCCTCCGTCAGAAGCCTTTTTAACTTTTCGAAACTCTCCTGCTGCTTATCAGACCAAACAAACGGAACTCCTTTCCATAGCAACTTAGTCAACGGTGCCACTACCGAAGAAAATCCTTCAACAAACCTTCGGTAGTACCCAGCTAAACCAAGAAAACTCCTAATCTCAGCCACAGACCTGGGTGGCTTCCAATCTAGCACCGCTTCAATCTTTCGAGGGTCAACCCTAATCCCTTCTGTCGACACAATGTGTCCTAGAAACGTAACTTCCCTTAGCCAAAATTCACACTTACTGAATTTGGCATACAACTTCTTCTCCCTCAGAATCTGTAAAACTATTCGCAAATGAGCATCATGCTCCTCTTCCGACTTCGAATAAACCAAGATATCATCGATAAACACCACAACACACCGGTCTAGGTAGGGTTGGAACACTCGGTTCATCATGTCCATGAACGCTGCTGGCGCGTTGGTCAATCCAAACGGCATCACCATAAACTCATAGTGACCATAGCGAGTCCTAAAAGCCGTCTTATGGATATCCGCCTCCTTGACCCTAAGTTGATGGTATCCTGACCTTAGATCTATCTTTGAAAAGACCGAGGCCCCCTTCAACTGATCGAACAAGTCATCGATCCTTGGCAGCGGGTACTTGTTCTTGATTGTTAGCTTATTCAACTGGCGATAATCAATGCACATGCGCATTGATCCATCCTTCTTCTTCACAAATAACACCGGCGCTCCCCAAGGCGACACGCTCGGTTGGATGAACCCTCTATCCAGCAACTCCTGAATCTGCACTTTCAACTCCACCAACTCCTTCGACGCCATCCTATACGGAGCAATAGATACCGGCGCTATTCCCGGAAGAAGATCAATACCAAACTCCACTTCACGATCTGGGGGTAATCCCGGAAGCTCTTCAGGGAAGACATCAGGAAATTCCTTTACCGTCCCGACGTCTCCAACAGGCAGATCTTTGGCTTCTAGAGCCCGAACAAACAATAGAACTGCCTCGCACCCTTTCCTCACCATCCTTTCTGCTCTTAGGGCAGTTACTACATTCGACAGACAGTTCCCCCTTTCTCCTATCACCAACACTTCATCACCCTACGCTTAGCCGCACAATCTCGATTAGCTTGATACTTCACAAGCCAATCCATGCCTAAAATTAAATCAAACTCCCCGAACGGTAATTCCATTAAATCCGTTCGGAAAACTATCCCCTGAACTTCTAGGGGTACTTCACGATAGAGTTGATCCACTACTATAGATTGTCCTAATGGGCTAACTACAGTCATTGCCCTAGAGGTAACTTTAGATTCTAACTTTAGAGTTCCAGATACGCTACTAGCTACATACGAATGCGTCAACCCAATGTCAATCAATGCAGTGAAAGGCAAGCCAAAAATTAAAAACGTACCGGTTATGACATTCGGTGCGTCAGCCTCCTCTCGACGTCTGACAGCATAGACCAACCCTGGCTGTCTCGCCTCAGTGTTTCCTGCCCCTTGGCCTGGTGCTCCACGACCCCGACCAGCACCATTACCACCTCTGGCTGCACCACAACCTCTTTGTGGCTGCTGACCTCCTCTGCCAGGCTGAGCATTCCCTTGACCCATGGTCCCTTCACCGTCCCGTTGCTGCGGACAGTTTCTA
This sequence comes from Gossypium australe, assembly GCA_005393395.2. Lineage (NCBI taxonomy): Eukaryota > Viridiplantae > Streptophyta > Magnoliopsida > Malvales > Malvaceae > Gossypium > Gossypium australe. Next base: position 17,209,295 of record CM016618.1, read on the forward strand.
ACTTGGTGGTCCGTAGATCTACACCTAAAACACTTTCCACTGCTGCCCAACATTCACCGGCATGAAATTTGCCACATCGAGCACACTTTGGTGTCTGGTTAGCAGCAGATTTCTCTTCCCGTTTTGGTCCATCAGACTTGGGCCTTTTCTGAGTACGCCTAGTTGCTCCTGACGATCCAAAATTCCTCTTATTTCCACCCTATCTCTATCCTGATTCAGTTTTTCGGTTCGCTTTACCTCCTCAGCTACCTTAGCCTTTTCCACTAGGACAGTAAATTCCCTCTCCCACTGTGGGGCTATTAAAACACGCAAGTCATCCCTCAGGCTATCTTCAAACCTAACACAACGTTCATGCTCCGTGGCTACCATCCCTCGAGCATAACGGCTAAGACATAAGAATTCAGCTTCATACGAAGCCACTGACCTACTCCCTTGAACCAGATTTAGAAATGCTCTGCGCTGCGCATCCACATAACTCGATCCAATGTACTTATTCTGAAACGCTGTTTTAAAGTGATCCCAGGTGATACGGTCAGCCACTGTACCATCTTTAACCGTAAGCCACCATTGATATGCTTCATCCCGTAGAAGGGATACAACTCCTTTCAACTTCTCCTCCTCCGTGAAATTCAAGTCATCCATTATGTGTTCTACCGCCTCCAACCAATACTCAGCTGAACTTGGGGCTACACCAGAAATTCCCCTAAACACTTCCGCCCCATTGGCCTTAAGCCACTCCGGCACAGATTTTCGGGTTCCTGTGCCCATACTAGCCCCAGAAACCCTCTCTAAAACCCTTAACATCGCCTGAGATACCGCATCATCTTCGGTAGTCTGATCCTGAAATTCCCCCTCCGCAGTTGGTGGAACTGGCATCTCATTCCCAGATCCATGGCCAGATCCTACTGGCTCAGACCAGGTCATCCTACCCCTACCGCGTCTACGCGGCGGACATCCTCTACCCCTTGTACTCATTCTACCGCTTCGCGTTTATCTGATTAGAAATTTTATGAATTATTAGTTTTCTTCCACTGCTTAACACGAACAGTCTTATGAATAGTAGTTTTAAGAGTAGTTCTTTCGAATTCGCAATTACATTCACAATTCAGTCTCAAGTTCGTGTCCTCTAATTCTAGGAAGCACATACATTTAATCATCAACATAAATAACATCCATGAACTTACATTCATCACGTAAGGGTGTTTTCGTTGTATCTCTACCCAGGGGTATTTTCGTAATTTATCCTATATGGGTATTTTTGTAATTTTGCAAAATAGGGTTTCTTGGTGATTTTGCGAAATAAGGGTATTTTGGTAATTTTGCAATCTGGGGGTATTTCGGTAATTTTGAAATCCGGGGGTATTTTGGTAATTTTGAAATCCAAGGGTATTTCGGTAATTTTGAAATCTGGGGGTATTTTCGTAATTTTGCAATCCGAGGGTATTTCGGTAATTTTGCGAATCAAGGGTAATTTGGTAATTTTACAAACCAGGGATATTTTGGTCATTTTGCAAAACAAGGGTAATTTGGTGATTTTACAAACCAGGGATATTTTGTTGTTGTTGTTGCTGACGTTTTTTTTCACAGGGGTACGTTGAAAATCTCGTTTCATAAACCGGGTTACTCTTGTAAACATGAAGTTTTCGGATAAATTTTCAAAACATAGGTATTTTATAGATTCATGGTTTGAAATTTTCACAAATCAAGTGTATTTTGAAAGTTTTACAAAACTTGGGGTTTTTATTTTTCAAATAGGGTGGCTGGTCCCTTTCGGGTTTTAATTATAAGGTTTAGCCCATCAACAAGTCCTCGTAGCTAGGGTGAACAGTCACTACGCACCAGGTAAGATTCTAGTGAAGAGGAGGTGAGTCACTAGGACTGCTTAAGTACCAAGCTCTCCCTGAATCCACTCCTAGACATGCGTATGCCCATTGCCACACCCTAACTCAGCTAAGGTGAACAGTCACTACACACCAGGTAAGATTCCAGCGAAGAGGAGGTGAGTCACTAGGACTGCTTAAATACCAAGCTCTTCTGAATCCAATCCTAAACATGCGTATGCCTGTTGCCACACCCTAGTCTTGCGACTCGTCTACAGGTTTGTTCAGAGAAATTAAGTCTTATGAAATTGAAGAGTTGTTTATTCTAAGCCTAAAGTCCATCAATGTCTAATATTTTAGCCTACGTTCCTCAAGCCCATTAAGCCCACATGTATATCACAACAATAGTTTAGAATACTTACTGCGTGGATCGGGTGCCGGTAGACTCGAAGGCCATATCTTCAACCAAGACATTTCTCTTTTTTTTCTCAAACTTACATCATTTTACAAAACATTGCTAAGCCCATTTCACAGCCCGAGTTTTGAACTGGACTCTGAAACCAAAATGTAACACCCCAAACCCGGCCCATGCGTTTCGACCGGATCTGGCGTGTCACGACTTGTACCTTGAAAACTTTTGCTTTGTTGGTTTTGGAAGTCGTAAGTTAAATAGACATAATTTAAACAAATCGATAACATTTTAAAAATAAACTCCTTATTATTATTCTTATTAAGTATAAATAAACTTTGTCATAAATTCATAAATTTCAGAACATTGAAATCCACTTTGCTGAATAAAAGCTAGGGGCCTTATTACATAAATATTTCCAAAATAAAAATAAAAATAAAATAAACTTAAAGAAATCCCGAAAATAACTTGTGGAAATAAAAACTTAATGGCCCCTCGAGTTCGTCTCGGCTCCCATGTCCACGGTCTACTGCTCATCTGGAGGAGTAGAGAAAAAGGAAAGCGTGAGTCACCAAGACTCAATGTATAAATCTCAAAGCACACAGCGACCTGAGCCCACAAACACATTATGGGCCCTGACCCATACATAAAGGTATCAATCATAAACATATATCAAATAATAAATGATGAATAATAACCCAACCCATCCTAGGTTTCCATCCTCTACACACCAACCCGTACCAACCATCACACCTTGGGGATTTCTACAATCAACCCTCCATCCGCTACACACCATAACGATAGCCGTACTGCCTATTCCTGTTATTCAGGAATCACTAAACGTGGCATAGCCACCGATCACTATGTGACCTAACATTTACTTTTGTGGGATTTCTACCACCGATCACCAAGTGACCTATCATGCACTTCCCCTTCAATATCATAATTCCCACCCCATGCATACACACATAAAGAAAACATCATGCAGACTTATATATTTTTCGATACACATAGGGAGTTCTATGTTTACGTACCTGGCATCCTTGCCTAACCCTTTTAGGGTTCCATTCGACTGTCTATATAGCCTCTTTCCGGCTTTTTAGCCCATAACATACATATATATAGACATACATACAGGTTTAATAGTGTGTTAGAGATCTACACACTTGATTACTGATAAAACAATGCTTTCTATGTCGACGCTATCCTTAGTCGACACAACTACTATCTGCCTAAGGTGTTGTTCAGAAGCCGGTCTACAACCAAGTGGCCAATCTAGAACGGCAGATACCGCTCGTTTCTTAAACTTAGGGATTCTCTCCTTTGCCTGATCCATATTTAATTCCATCACAAGTCCTTATCAGAACTACTATCACAATATTTAATCGTTAATCCTCATCATAAGGTTAAGATCTTGTATACAATGAACGAATCTAGTAAAAATCTAGGGAAAATCTTCTTACCTTAAAATCCCAAAATTGGAGACTAGTGATTTTCGGCTTTTAGATCTAGACAACCAAGTTTCCTTCAAATCCCGGAATGCCGCCCAACATAGAACCATTAAACTATTAGCTTTTCGGCTTTTGCCTTTCAAGAACCGAAATAGAACATGAGATCTAGCAGGAGTCGTCACTTACTTTAGCACAGGGAATTCGGCTAGCACTTGGAGAGAAGATACGGCAATGTCAAAGAAAAGATTTAAATGCCGGAAGATTAGAACTAATTATCAAATAGGATGAATAAAGAAAAACTATGGAGATTTCGGCTTTTTAGAGAAATCGGCTCAAGGGGAAAAAGAATGGAGAAGAGGTTTTGGCTTTTGAAGAAATTGAAGAAAATAAATTGGAGAGGAAGAGGTTAAGAATTTCAGCACAAAGAGTGAAGAGAGAATTAGGGTTTAAATGCCAGAATCAAGGAGCTATCCCCCCTATTTATAGGAATTTTGGCACCTCCTGTATAAAACTGAAAACGCCCTTCCTAATTAATTAAAATTCAAGCTAAATGAAAGGGAAAATTCGACACCCCTTTGCCATGCAGTAGCCGATTTCTTTACTCCTCTAAGTGGTGGATTTTCGGCCATCACCTTCCTTGTAGATAGGCTCCTATCTTTTCTCCTTTTTATCTTCTAAATTATCAATTATAAAATCCATATTAATCCTCCTATTTTTGAGCCTTGTAGCCGTCCACTTCATTAAACCCTAATGCCAAAATTTAACTCACTTAAATTAAAAGATTTGGGCTCCATAAAACCTAAATTTTGGGCCCCTAACTCCTTGTGTGTGGCATCACTCCTTGCTCCATTTTTAGTGCCGAAAATGGCCCAAAAACATGGGCTCCTTGCGGCTAAAACTTGGGCCTCTTTAATTGTTAATGGCGCCACCTTCTAATTCCCTTACAGTGCCACCTATTGTTGGGCCACAAGCCCACGTTGGTATTTTAAACATAATTACCACCTTTTAACTCTATAATGCCCAATCTAATAATTTAACCAAGGCCTTTGCCTAATCCTGAGCCCAATTTGGACCCCTATCACTTAAATTAACATATTAAACCTATCCCTACACTAAATGCATAGGCCCATAAATTTAGGATGTTACAAGATGGGTATAAACCATGTGTACAACCTCAAAGACGATTGACTCCCAACATGAAAGAAGTTGTTAAAGCTGAGCTAATTAAACTCCTAGATGCTGGAATAATTTATCCTATTTCTGACAGTACTTGGGTAAGTCCTACGCAGGTCGTTCCAAAGAAAGGAGGCATGACTGTTGTAGCCAACGAAAAAAATGAATTAATTCCTACAAGAACAGTCACATGTTGGAGAGTCTGTATTGACTATAGAAAGTTGAATGACACACCAGAAAAGATCACTTCCCTTTGCCCTGGGCATATGTACTATTACTTCTTGGACGGACTCTCCGGCTACTTCTAAATCCCAATAGCCCCTGAGGATCAAGAAAAGACAACATTCACATGTCCATACGGTATGCTTGCTTATCGTAGAATGCCTTTTGGATTGTGTAATGCTCCTGCTACTTTTCAGCGTTGCATGCTGGCTATCTTTGATGAACTTGTGGAAGACATTATGGAGGTATTTATGGATGATTTTTCAGTATTTGGTAATTCTTTTCATCTTTTCCTTAAAAATCTAAAACGAGTTCTAATGAGATGTGAGGAAACGAACCTTGTTTTAAATTGGGAAAAGTGTCACTTTATGGTTCGAGAGGGGATTGTGTTAGGACATAAAATTTCTAGTAAAGGGATTGAGGTAGACAAAGCAAAGGTCAAAACCATAGAAAAATTACCTCCTCCTAGTTCAGTTAAGGCTATTAGAAGCTTTGTAGGACATGCTGGATTTTATAGAAGATTTATTAAGGATTTTTCTAAAATAGCTAAGCCTTTAACAAAATTACTAGAAAAAGATGTACCTTTCAATTTTGATCAGGAATGTTTAGATGCATTTAATATTCTTGAAGATAAATTAATAAATGCTCCAATTATAATTGCACCTGATTGGAATTTACCCTTTGAACTAATGTGTGATGCGAGTGATTTTGCAGTAGGTATAGTTTTGGGACAGCGAAGAGGCAAAACACTTTCAGCCAATCTATTACTCTAGCAAGACATTAACAGCTACGTAAGAAAACTACATCACCACAGAAAAAGAATTACTAGCTGTAGTTTTTGCATTTGACAAATTTAGATAGTGTTTAATATTATCTCTTCAGCTCTTCGTTATCTCTTAACTAAATCTGGCGCAAAACCTCAACTCATAAGATGGATTTTACTCTTGCAGGAATTTGATTTAGAAATTCAAGATAAGAAAGGAGCTGAAAATCTTGCAGCAGATCATCTCTCTAGGCTTGAAAATCCACATATCAAAGAACTAGATGAGAGTGAGATAAATGACTCGTTTCCTGCAGAACAATTATTTGCTATATCTAACTCCGAGGTACCCTGGTTTGCAGACATTGCAAGTTACATAGCTGCTAACATCCTACCAAAAAGGTTAACACATCATCAAAAGAAGCGATTCTTTGCTGATGCGAAAAACTATTTTTGGGAGGATCCTTTTCTTTTTCGTATATGTGCAGATCACATAATTCGAAGATGTGTTACAAAAGCAAAAGCAAGCAAAATCTTAGAACATTGCCATTTAGGACCTTTAGGAGGACATTACAGCGGGACCAGGACAGCGCACAAAATGCTCGAATCAGGTTTTTATTGGCCCACCTTATTCAAAGACACTAACAGGTATGTTGCTTCATGTGATAGATGTCAGAGAATAGGTAATATCTCTAAATGCAATGAAATGCCTCAAACGTACATACTATCATGCGAAACTTTTGATGTATGGGGTATTGATTTTATGGGCCCATTCCCTAGTTCATTTGGGAATAAATATATTTTAGTGGCAGTGAACTATATGTCAAAATGGGTGGAAGCTCAAGCTTTACCTACTAATGTTGCTAGAATGGTAGTAAGATTTCTTAAGAAACTCTTTTCTTGATTTGGCACACCCAGAGCAATTATAAGCGATAGGGGTACTCATTTTTTGTAATACTCAATTTGACAAAGTCTTAAAGAAATATGGAGTACACCTCAGAACAACCACTCCTTATCACCCCCAAACCAGTGGAGAAGTAGAAGTAGCAAATCGAGAGCTCAAGCGTATTCTAGAAAAGATAGTTAAATCAAATAGAAAAGAGTGGGCATTAAAAGTAGACGATGCTTTATGGGCCTATAGAACAGCGTATAAAACTCCCATAGGAACATCCCCATACAGACTTGTCTACAGAAAAAGTTGTCACTTACCATTTGAATTAGAACATAAAGCATTTTGGTCTATAAAATTGCTAAATTACAATCTTAAAACTGCAGGTGAGAAGAGGATGATGCAGTTGAATGAGCTAGATGAATGGCGAGCTAACGCCTATGAGAATTCATGACTATATAAGGAGGCAACTAAGTGATGCCATGATGCTCGTTTAAAACAACCAAAGTAATTCAAAGTAGGAGATCTAGTTCTGCTATACAATTCAAGGCTCAAATTGTTCCCTGGCAAGTTGAAATCAAGATGGTCAGGCCCTTTCGTGATCAAAACTATCTTTCCCAATGGCACAGTTGAGGTAACTCATCCAAATTTTGGCACATTCAAGGTAAATGGCCAGTGACTGAAAATTTATTATGGTGAAGATTTTAGGGATATAAGAGAGGAGCTTCAGCTCTGTGAACCCTCATTTAGAAATGAAAACAGGGAAAGTCTAGCTTAAGACTTTAAACGAGCGCTTCTCGGGAGGCAACCCGAGCACTAACTTCACTAATATCATATTTTCAATTTTTAGCATTAACTACAAACTAACTAATTTAATAAAGCGTAGATTTCTCTACCACACGGCCTTGCACACGGGCATGGCCGTGTGGCTACCATGAACAGGTACATGGGCATGGCAAAGATGGTGTAAAAATAGGACAAAAATTTTAAACAAACCACGAGCTCCGACTAAACACCACGGCTGTACGACTCGGCCGTGGTCGAAATTGCCTAAAGACCACGAGCTGCGATAAATCCACACGCCTGTGCGCTGTGACCGTGGCCAATACTGATTAATTGACACAGGTGTGAGACACGCCCGTGCATCCAACTCGTGGTCAATTCTGAGTAAACAACCACGCCCGTGTATTAAAACTGTGTGAGACACTGACTAACTGAACACGGGCATAGGACCCTATCCATGGGCGTGGGAGAAGCGAACTAGACAATACACGGGCGTGTAAAATGGCCGTGTGGCCTAACGCGCCCATGTAACATGGGCGTGTGATACAATTCAAACGCGTCTAAATTTAAAATTCTCGAAAAATACTGGCTGAATAAAGGGAACACGGGCTTGGCACCTGACCGTGTTCCCCATCCCCTATTTAAAGCAACCAACGCCCGTCTCCCCCAAAATTTTCCCCAACCCCCAAAACCCTAGCCGTTTCTCTCCAAAACCACTACCCCATTCCGGCCACCAGCAAAATCCTCTCCTCCTTTGGCTTCCCCTATCCCTTATCTCATTCTCTCTTTCACATACACATAGAAAACCAGTCCACACCTGTGCTGACGGAATACACGCCCATCCAAAAACGCGACTAGTCGTGTTTTCCCATCTACTTGCAATACACGCCCGTGCATCACCCCTTAACGCCCGTGTTCTGACTACCAGCTCAAACGCTTCGGCTTCTCTCCAAAAACTCCACCGGTCACTCATCCTTTTCACATTTTACTCTATTGAACTATGTTATCACTAGAATTTTATTTAGTTTATTGTCAGTTTATTCTTATTGCTTAATATTAGTTCTATTCATTATTAGATTGAGTAATTCATTTAGTCCTTGTTTGAGCAATAATGATTAGTATTTATGCAAAATATGTCTTTTAAGAACAATTAGTATTTACGCAAAATATTAGTTTATTCTTATCATGGTTTTTGTCCTTGTTATATTTTTGATATTATTGCATTCTTAAATGTTATAAAATATGTTTTGGCTAGAAATATTACTTGAATCGTTGAATATCTGTTATTTTCAGGACCATAATGTCATCGTCTTGAGGCAAGAAAACCACAGTCCCTAGTTCCAAAAAACGGAAGGGACCCGATTCGTTATCAGCTAGCGCATCCGCCGAAGTGCACCATCCATTCTTACAATTTCCTCTTGGATCCCAGAAGGACCTTTATAAGATACTTCGCGCACGACCCCTTGGTCAAAGCCGATGCATCGACTAGGCCGCCCTGGACCATGTTCAACTTGCTGATGATATTCGGGCACTGCTGACGACTGACCCTTGGGAGCATTTTTCGATATTGTTGAGCCCACCTACCTCGAACTCACGTTAGAGCTTTGCTCTACTTTCCATTTGCAGGTAGTAATGACACACCATGACGACCCGAGCACTATTCAGTTTCGTCTAGGAGGTTTAGTTTGGGAAATAAGTGTTCCCGAATTTAGCGTCGCTTTGGGCCTATACACAGATGAATTCCGAAGAGAACATGATCTCGCGAAGCTCCATCGCCATATCCATAACTCCCCCACGAGATGTTGGTACAATATAGCCCCCAACATACCCACTTATAACCCTAGTCGCTCCAAGGCGACGTCTCTCGCCCCATCCCTGAGGTACCTGCATGCTATCTTAGCTCATACACTGACAGGTAGGCGAGAGAGCACCAGCGTCGTAACGCTCACGACGCCTACTTCTTATGGTGCATGGCAAACGGGCATGTTTTCAACCTAGCCTATTTCATAGCTTGTGCCATTCAACATCAGACGGAGCAATATAGGAGAGGGGTCATATCTATGGGTCCATACATCACACGCTTGGCTTGATATTTCGGGCTCCTCAACACCGCTGCTCAGATCTCCTCACTCACACTGATAGGTCAGATGTCCCCACAGGGCATCCAGACGATGCTATACATGAGGATGATCCAATGTCGACATGGGACCAATCCTCCCTAATATCGGCTAACACCTACCACCAAAGAGAAGGATCCTGAGGACATTACTGACAATGTCCCAACCCACATGACGAACCACAACCGAGCCATCGACCAGTCCATGCGACTGCTTCACTTTCGGACATCTTTGCATGTCTCACTCAGTTCGAGCATTACTGTACTCAACAATTCAATGACACCGATCGACGATTTGATGGCATTGAGGCGACTCTTCAGTAGATTTGTCATCACTTTCACATATCGCCTCCTCCACCATCTCGCGATCCAACCAATGATGAGGACTTTTTAGTGCTTTTACTTTTTTTTTCTATTTTTAATTTTAATTTTAATTTTAATTTTAATTTTTGTTTTTGCTTTTATTTGACTTTGATGTACCCTGATAATTTGCTAGTTCACACCTATACTTTTTATTTTGTTCTAAAATTTTATCAGTAAAATTCCAATTTCTTTTATCTCCGACTGTCTAATCTTCGAGTAAATATCATAACAAAACCCCCTAAAAACTTACTGATGACTTTGCAGTTTCAAAAGGTTCGAGGTGCTACTAAGAAACTGGAATATTATCATATACCTTCACATCTGCTTAGTTCATTATGCATTTCATCTACTCCACACCTACAAGTTTCATTCTCAAGGAATCCGTCCAAAATTCAGGAAGTTTCACTTCTCTCCCTATCCTATGATTTTATTACTATATTGTTATTATCTATCTTTGTACATTGAGGGCAATGTACATCTTAAGTGTGGGGGGTTGAATATTTATTTCAAGAAAATGCCTAACTTGCTACATTATTCTCAAATCCCTGAATGATATCTTGTCATTAAGTAATTTTCTCATATTACTAATCAGAATAAAATTCCCTGTGATTCATGATTTTCTTTGATATGTTTTGGATTAAGCCATTGATAGTTGTGAGTGATGATTTAAACTTTAGGAAACTAGAGAATCAAGCATGATGAGTCTATTTTCAAAATTAAAATTTTTTAGGTTGTCTACCTGAATCTAATTATTACCTTGAAGTTTTAAATTTACAAGATTGATATAAAAAACCCATAATTTTTGTGAGATTTTGAGCCTTTTAGAGCATACATTCTTTCGTGCTCATTTTTTTTATGAGTGTGTCAGCATTGATTTGTTATTCTAGAACTTGCTTCGAGTATACATGTCAAGACCACATCATTGATTTGATATATAGAGATGATAAAGGCACTTAGGATTTAACCCACTTACTCCACTAAAAGCCTACCCTCATAATTAACCCCTAGTGAACCCCTTTGATCCTAACAATCCTTTTATTGACTCACCCACTAATATTAACCCAAAACCCAGTCTGTATTTGTTATCACCATTCCTCTTGACCACCCTTATATCGAGATTTGATTTTATCAGTTGCCTAACTATAATCTTTATTTCAGTAGTTAAATTCATCCTTTATTATGACGTGATTTGTTCTAAAAAAAAACGAAGTATATTCATTATTAGTTCTATAATTAAGTGAGCTTATATGTGTAAACTCCACATCTTGAAGAAGAAGCTTGTATTATTAGTAATGAAATTTTCAACTGATGTAATTATTTAAGAACTAGTTCATTTTTCTAGTTAGGTAAATTGTCAATTCAATCGCGGTTCTAACCCTTTAATTCAGCCTTTATCCACACCTTCAACCCAAGCCCTATTACAACCCTTTTTAAAGACCTTTTGATCTATATATCATCTCATTTTACAGTGGTGGAGATTTGATTTTCAGGCAAGCCTATGGGATTAACTTTTCATGTTCGACTTTTGAGTGCTTAATTTTGAACCTTAAACACTTTGAGTGATTTGAGCGAATCTTTAGTGAGGATGTCAACTCTTGTCGATTTTGAATCAAAGGTAATTATTTAGGTAAGGGGAAACACCTATGTTTTCGTGCTATAAAAACTATGACTTTGATTGTTTGAATCTTTAGGACCCTTCTACTTAAATTATCAATGTATGAATTACCTTTGAATTATGATGAAACACTATTGATGAATATTATGAATTGAGGAAATTCATTTTAATCGTGAGTTGAGAAATTTGCTTGAGGACAAGCAAATGCTTAAGTGTGGGGGTATTTGATAAACCGTAATATGAACATATTTTAATCCCACATTTAGCATACTTTTGGATGATTTAAGCCTTGAATTGTAAAATTTGGTGCTCTTAATCCTTTAATTTCATGTTTTATACTTAGGAGAGCATCGGAGGATGAAAAGAATGAGAAACGGGCCAAAAACAGAGCAAATGGGCCAAAGTCGAAATCAACACGGCCTGGGCCCAAGACCACACGATCGTGCCTCCTTAATAGACCCGAACATGTCCTGGACCACGACTCACACGGGCGTGTGCCATGGGTGTGTCCCTGACGTGACAAAAAAGAGTTTTATTTGGATTAGGGTATTTAGAGGCGAAAAAAGCCATTCCAAAAGCCTATATAAACACCCTAGAGGCCAACCTTCAAGGGGGTGTCTAGCTAGGCCAAGGAGCCGAGCCAGAGAGGCCAAAATTGTGAGATTCACTCGAAGAAAGCCAGTTGATTCATCTCAAGAAGTCGGATTCATACTCAAGACGTAGGATCTCTCTTTCAATTCCTTCAGGGGGTTTTAGGGTTTTCTAATGTTTTGTTTCATATTTTCTTTTGAGATGTATTCTTTTATCATTACGAACTAAACCCTCAGATACCTGAGGGGGATGAAACCTAAGATGGATCTTGTTATTGTTTTCTGAACTATATGATAAATACTTTATTTGTTCTTAATTATGTGTTCTTAATTTTTGCTTTGATATTTCAGGATATTGATTCAAGTATTGATGTGCTTAGGCAGTGGAGCAAAAGTCCTTGCTTAAGAGTAGATCTAGCATAATTAAGCGGAGTTGATCGCAACCCTAGAAATAAGATGATGAAAATCTGCCAGATTAGGGTCAAGCCTAATATGGGAGTCCATAGATCGAGTTAATGCAATTCTAGGGGTTTTAATTAGAAAGAGATTTCAATTAATCAACCTAGGGTTAGACGTTAGTAGCCTCGAAAGAGGTATTAATATAAATTAGGGAATCCTACGGATCAAGTCAAGTGAATAAATCGTCTGGTTCAAAGTTAGACAACAAGTGAAGTCTAGGTGGATTCTTCCTCGGGTATTGTCTTAATCAATTGGTTTTTCCCAAAGTTATTTTCCCCAATTCATTCTCTTTGTCTTTGCATCTTTAGCTTAGTAGTTAGTTAATTTTAGATTAGATAACAAATTCTTTTAATTCTTAGGCTAAATAATAAAAAGAAAGTTAGTATTAGTATTTTTGGTTCATTTGGGTTCGACAATCCGGTCTTGCCATAGCTACACTACTGTTCGATAGGTGTACCTGCCTTAAGTCATTGTCACAGTTAGTTTCTAGGCTCGATCATTCTTTATATAAATTTTAAAGACTCTAAAACACGATCAAGCAACAATGATTTCCCAATGCTAAAACCCCGAAAAGTAGTCCACAGCTCATTGATTGTCCCCTAATTAGAAAGAAAACCTTTAATACACCATTATTACACCAAAACGAAACATAATGTACCTTTTAACTTACCAAATACACACTAGCCGCAGGGATGTGCAGTGTTGATGGGAAAGGGGAAATAAAATGAAATTGGTATGGAAGGGAAAAGTGAAAAAAAAATGGCAGTAAGCTAGGGGAAAAAGAAGGGAAACGATAGAGAGAAACACGCCAACGTCAGAAGGAAAATTTTGGAAAAAGAAATATTTCTGATAACTTCCCAATATTCCATGCTCCTTACTTTACTCCCTCAACTTCTCCACTATCAGTTTTTACTCCAACACAAACTCCTACACAGCACTGGCAGCAAATATACATCCCTTGCCCGCGCAAGGACTCGAACTCCAGACCTCCTGCACATGAGCTCTCCACTTAACCACTAGACCAGCAGGCCCATTCTGTTGTCTTTCACCAACATTTAAGTAAAATCCTACTGTCTAAAGATAGGGCTTTATTCAAAGAAAATCAAAATTTTTGCCCAAGCCTAGGCTTGAACTTGGGACCTCTCAAACACTCCCAGGACACATAACCACTAAAGCTAACAGATATTTGTCACAAACCCCCGAGAATAAATATAAGAGATTTTTGAGGCGTTACATATTTACAAAAAGAGACATTTAATTTTTAATGATTATAAAAAGAGTAACCAAAATTTAAAAATAATTCAATTAAGTACCTAGACTTAAAGAAAATTTGAAATTGAGTTGCAATTAAGACTTGGATCAAAATTGACCCTTTTATTTGAAAAACTAAAAATTTATTTTGCCACTTAGGGGATAATTTCTCAGAAGATTTTGTTAAAATCAATTCCCAGGAAAGATTGGAGGGGTCACAAGCGGTTCCGCTTAATTTCCAATCTCCTAAACACAATTTATTTAAAGATACTAATCCCAAAAATATACCCTAAATCATTTATTTAAAAAGAAAAAAAGAAAAAAAATATATGATAAAATGAACGAGATTTGATCCCGTTCAATTTTATCCCCCCAGTAATATTTTAAACGCTGAGCATTGACTTGAAAATTACCTCCTTACTTTGAAGTTTGGCAACTCCATATGGATAAACTTGGTGAATCATAAATGGACCGGGCCAACGTAATTTTAACTTACCTAGAAAGAACCTTAATTTGGAATTGAATAACAAGACTTGCTGACCTGCCTTAAATTCTCGAGCTCAAATGTGCTTGTCATGCCATCTCTTAAGTCTTTCCTTGAGTAATTTGGCATTCTCGTATGAAAACATTCAAAATTCTTCTAACTCATTGAGTTGGAGCATCCATTTCTCTTTAGCAAGTTTAAGACCCAAGTTGAGTTGTTGGAGAGCCTAGTGAGCTTCGTGCTCTGACTCCAAGGGCAGATAACAAGATTTCCCAAAGACCAACCTATAGGTTGACATCCCTAAAGGTGTCTTGTATGCTGTCCTGTAGTCCCAAAAGGCATCATCAGTCTTTTGGACCAATCTTATCGGTTTGGGCAAACTACTTTCTCGAGTATGCCTTTGATCTCTTTGTTTGCCAGTTCAGCTTGCCCATTCGCGACAGATGGTAAGCTATGGCAACCTTGTGCTTTACTCCATGTTTGTCAAGTAGTCATTTCAACCATCTGTTCACAAAATGGGACCCTTCATCACTGATGATAGCTCTTGGGTTCCAAACCTTGTGAACAGATGTTTCTGCAAAAACTTCATAACAACCTTAGAATCATTCGTCGAATATGCCTCGGCCTCAACCTACTTAGACACGTAATCTATTACTACCAATATGTACTTGTGACTAAAAGATGGAGGGAAAGGATTGAGAAAGTCAATACCCCAAACATCGAATAACTCTACCTCAATGAGGTTTTTCTGGGGCATCTCATTTCTATTGGTGATGTTTCCAACCCTTTGACATCGATCACAACTCTTTACATAAGCATACACGTCTTTGAATAGTGTTGGCTAAAAGAATCTGGCTTGCAATTGATCGTTATGTCAAAGTCTTAAAAATTTATATAAAGAATGGTCGAACCTAGAAACTAACTGTGACAACGACTTGAGGCAAGTGCACTTATCGAACAGTAGTATAGCTGTGGCAAGACCGGATTGTCGAACCCAAAGGAACCAAAAGTACTAATACTAACTTTCTTTTTATTATCTAGCCTAAAAATTAGAGGAATTGTTTATCTAATCTAAAATTAACTAACAACTAAGCTAAAGATGTGAAGACAAAGAGAAGAAATTGGGAAAATACTTGTGGGAAAAACCAATTGATTAAGACGATACCCGAGGAAGAATCCACATAGACTTCACTTGTTATCTAACTTTGAACCAGACGATTTATTCACTTGACTTGATCCGTAGGATTCCTTAATGTATATTAATCCCTCTCTCGAGGCGACTAACGTCTAACCCTAGGTTAATTAATTGAAATCTCTTTCTAATTAAAACCCCTAGAATTGCATTAACTCGATCTAAGGACTCCCAAATTAGGTTTGACCCTAATCCTGCAGATTTTCGTCACCCTATCTCTAGGCGCGTGAGCAACTCTGCTTAACTATGCTAGATCTACTCTTAGGCAGAGTCTATTCCTCCTCTACCTAAGCACATCAATACTCAAATTAATATCCCAAAAATATCAAAACAAGAGTTAAGAACACATAGTTAAGAACAAATCAAGTATTTATCATATAGTTCAACAAAAAATAACAAGATTCATCTTAGGTTTCATCCCCCTCAGGTATCTGAAGGTTTAGTTCATTATCGTAAAAGAATACATCTCAAAAGAAAAGATAAAACAAAACATAAGAAAACCCTAAAACCCCCTGAAGGAATTAAAGGAGAGATCCTCTGTCTTGAGTATAACTCCGGCTTCTTGAGATGAATCAACTAGCTTTCTTCGAGTGATTCCCACAATTCAGGCCTCTTTGGCTCGGCTCCTTGGCCTAGCTGGACGACCCCTGAAGGTTGGCCTTTAGGGTGTTTATATAGGCTTTTGGAATGGATTTCTTTGCCTCTAAGTACCCTAATCCGATTGAAACTCTTCTTTCTCACGTCAGGGACACGCACATGGCACACGCCCGTGTGAATCATGGCCAGGCCGTGTTCGAGACTATTAATGAGGCACGACCGTGTGGTCTTGGGCCCAGGCCGTGTCGATTTCGTGATATGGCCCATTTACTCTGTTTTGGGCCCATTTCTCGTTCTTTTCATCATTCGGTGCTCTCCTGAGTGTAAAACATGAAAGCAAAGGATTAAGAGCACTAAATTACACAATTCAAGGCTTAAATTATCCAAAAGTATGCTAAATGTGGGATTAAAATATGTTCATTTTATGGTTTATCAAATACCCCACACTTAAGCTTTTGCTTGTCCTCAAGCAAAATTTTCAACTCACAATTAAAACGAACTTCCCTGATTCATAATATTCATCAATAATGTTTCATCATAATTCAAAGGTAACACAACACCAAAAAAAATATTATTTTAATCTTTGTTCCGATCATCAGGTAATGATTGTCAGATTTATGACATGGAAGCCGACACTCCCATGCATTGTTCCTTTTAGGTCATTTCCGTAATTGTTTTTAAACTTAGTCATTCTTATAAATATTATATTTTTTTTGGGTTAGTTTGGTAAAAAGCTAATAACCGGGACCACATGGAATTATTTTGAAAATTTTTGTGTATTTAAAAATGATTCAAACTGTAGATTGAGTTTTAACTCAATTGGCATGGATATTATTGTCAATGTAGGAGGACGTGGGTTCAAGTGTGCTAAAATGTATTATCCTTCTATTTATGGGTTGGGGAGAAACTATTAGTAATTTTAACCATTATGGAAAAAAATATAATTAGAATATATGAGTGGTTAATTTTATTTTTCAGAATAATTTATTTGTAGTGAGGAAAGTCACAGGAGATGACCCCACTAACTCTAAACTCTTTATCTATAAATATAATGGCAAAACCCTTTAGTTTCAGACATTAGAACCTAAAGATAAAGAGTACAAATCGTTTTGAATTTGTTTTGAGTTTGAAAAAATGGAAGATGTATTGGCAATCATCAATACTTTGAAAAGTCAAAGATATGGGTATCAAAATGTTGGCACTAGAAGTCTGAGATTTAAGGCACCAAAAGTGGGATTGAGATTTGGCATGAGATAATTGCAATTTTTTGGTCCCTAATTGTATAGTGACTTTGCAAGTTGATCCCTGAACCTCAACTATAAATAGGCCTAACCATTTCTCATTTTCATGAACCCACATTTGCCATTCTCTACTTAAGGCATTGTTCTCTCTCTTTGTAAATCTTCACTTGTATTTTGGAGTAAAATATATTTGGTAGTGCCCGAGGACGTAGGTAAAATTTGCCGAACCTCGTTAAAATTCTAGTTTCTTTATTGTATTATTTTGCATATTTTGTGAGTGTGATTGTAGTGATTTATTGTGCTATTAAATTACGATAGAGGGATATTTTGGCTAGGAAAGACCTGGTACTTAAGCGATCCTTGTGATCCACCTCCCTTTCCTGGGAATTAAACTTAGTGTGATTTTTCAGTACAATAATTTTACTCTTTTACATGCTTCTGCACAACAATTGGTATCAGTGCTAGATTCGTACATGGGGAATACTATCATTTACAATACTATTTGCGTTTACGGTATTGTTCATCCATGGCACCATTCACGTTGACCGTACTGTTCACGTATACAGTAGTTGGGATTAAGGATAAAAATGGAAAAGGCGTCATCATCAGCAAATACTACTGTGACCAATGCAAAATTTGAAGTAGAGAAATTTGATGGTACCAATAATTTTGGTATGTGGCAATGTGAGATCCTGGATGTCTTATGTCAGCAAGAGCTGGATATAGCCCTTGAAGAAAAACCTGACAAGATGGATGACAAGGAGTGGGTGAAGATCAAGAGACAGGCGTATGGTACAATCCACCTATGTTTGGCCAAAGAGCAGAAGTACTCTATCATGAGGGAGACATCAGAAAAGAAGTTGTGGGATACACTGGAAGAAAAGTTTCTAACGAAAAGTCTTGAAAATAGGCTTTGTATGAAAAAGAAACTTTATCAATTCACGTATGCGCCCGATATGTCGATGAATGACCATGTGAACTCATTCAATAAAATTTTAGCAGACTAGCTAAATTTGGATGAGAAATTTGAAGATGAAGACAAGGCATTATTGTTTTTTTGAATTCTCTTCTTGATGAATATGATCATCTTACCACCACATTGCTTCATAAGAAGGATACGATCACATTTGATGCAGTCTGTAGTGCGTTGTATAGATTTAAGACTCGAAAGAAAGATAAAAGAGATCACAGAGATACAACTACAAAAGTCTTAACAGTAAGAGGCCGTTCGCACAGCAACAAATCTGGTAGAAGGAGTAAGTCTAAAGGGAGACCTATCAAAGATGAATGTGCTTTTTGTCATGAGAAAAGACATTGGAAATTCCTAAGTTAAAAAAGGGCAAGGCTATTTCTGATGCATGTGTGGCGGAGCATGATAAGGAGTCAGACTTTAGCTTGGTTAGCATGGCAATGGCATGTCATACAGATGAGTGGATTTTGGATTCGGGATGTACTTACCATGTGTGTCCTAATAAGGACTGGTTTTCTAGTTTTAAAGAACTAGAATGTAGATTTGTTTTTATGGGAAATGACAGCACTTGTAAGACAATAGGAGTAGGTACAATCCAATTGAACAATCACGAAAGCTCAATCCAAGTCTTGATAGATGTTTTCTACATACCTAGCTTGAAAAAAAATCTCATCTCATTAGGGGTCCTAGAATCTAAAGGGCTCACAATCACTTTGAGAGATGGATTACTAAAGGTAGTAGCTAGGGTATTGAGGGTGGTGAAAGGCACAAGAAGGAATAACCTGTACTATTTAAATGGAAGTACAGTTATTGGATCAACATCAATAGCTTCTGTGGAAGATGCAAATTCAGAGGCTACCAGGTTTTGGCATATGCGATTGGGACATACTGGTGAAAAAGCTTTGCAGAATTTGGCGAAGCAAGGCTTGTTGAAAGGTGAAAATTCTTACAAATTGGAATTCTGTGAACATTGTGTTTTGGGCAAGCAAGTGAGGGTAAAATTTGGTTCAGCAATTCACAATACGAAAGGAATTCTGAACTATATTCACAGTGATGTGTAGGGACCTACCAAAGTGGCTTCTTTGGGAG
This sequence comes from Gossypium australe, assembly GCA_005393395.2. Lineage (NCBI taxonomy): Eukaryota > Viridiplantae > Streptophyta > Magnoliopsida > Malvales > Malvaceae > Gossypium > Gossypium australe. The sequence goes on from CM016618.1 coordinate 17,228,769, forward strand.
GTACTGTAACATCCTGAATTTTTGGGCCTATGCGTTTAATAGGTCGGATATGTTTAATGTGTTAATTTAAGTGTTAGGGGTCTAAATTGGGCTCAGGCTTAGGTAGAGGCCTTGATTAAAATTTTCTGTTTGGGCATTATAGGGGTTTAAAAGGTAGTATCTATGTTTAAAATACCAAAGTGGGCTTGTGGCCCAATCCTAGGAGGTGACGCCACACAAGGGAGTAAGGGGCCCAATTCTTTTAATTTAAGTTAGCTAAATTTTGGGCATTAGGATTAGGTGGAATGGATGGCAGCAAGGCTAAAATTTAGGGGTTTTAATGTTTAAAATATGTGGATAATAAACAGATAAAGGCTATTATTTAGGAATTTATTTTATGTGGACAATAAGCAGATAAAGACTAAAATTTAGGTATTTTAATGATTAAAATATGTGGATAATATGCTGATAAAGGAGGGAGGAGTTAGAGATAATTAAGTCTCTTTTAGATGAGCTAGTAGATTAAGATAAAGGAGAAAAGATAGGATTTATCTGCAAGGTTAGGTAAGTGCCGAAATTTCTATAAATAGGGGGGATATTTCTTCAATTTCGGCATTTGGGGTTTTTCTCTCATTCTTTTCTCTTCTTCTCTGAGTAAAAGCTGAAAACTCCTAAAGTTCCATCTTCTTCTTCATTCTCTCCAAAAGCCGAAATCTCTAAGCCTATTCCCTCATCTTCACTTTGATTCAAAAGCCGAAACTACACCTATTCTTCTCCTTAATCTTCATTGGTCGAATCTCCCTTAGCCATCTTTTCAATTTTTAGTTCTTTCAAAAGCCGACAGCGCGATAGATCATCTTTTCGGGATTTTTCCTAGAAGCCAAAACTCATAGATCTCTAAGTTATAGAATCGTGTTACATTCGGGATTTCAAGGTAAGAGGATTTGTTTATTCATATATATATAAAAACAGATAGAGTACTAACTATGGCCGAATATAGGAGAGGCCTATTTTCACATCTTTCCGGCTTTTTGAGCAAAGTTGTAGATCGGTCTAGCAAGGGTATCTACATTAATCAGGTGTGTAATACTTCCCCACCATCTAGATCTAGTCATAAAATGCATGATCATAAGATTTATATATGTTTTGATAATTGACAACATCTCGGTTTATTGATGAAAGCCCAAGGAGGGTATAAGTGGATGACCAGGTTAGTAAATAATCTGTTTAAATGTTATAAGTAAAATGCTTGTATGTGATTGCATGGGTTGGGTTGATGAAAGGAGGAAGTTATATGTTATATGTGTAGCGGTTTTTACCGTGATCTGATGTAGTGGCTAATGCTGTGAACTGTTATACAGGCTTCGGCCATTAAATGTTATACGGGCTTCGGCCATTATATGTTATAAGGGCTTCGGCCATCATATGTGGATGAGCAGCATGACTGCCATCTTGGCATGTAGCGGTGTGGGTCAATTGTAGAAATCCCCAATGGTGTGAATGGCTGGTACAGGGGCGTGTAGCGGATGGAAACCTAGGATTTGGGTTGGGCTTGCATATTAATTTTTATTATGTATATTAAACTGTTTATTTTGTTTTATGGGGCTAAGGCCCACATCTAATGGCGCATGAGGGTTGCACACTGAGTCTCGCGACTCAACCAATTAATTAATATTTCAGGTAGCACTTAGTGCATTGGACCGGGCTGGAGAGGAGCACAAGGTGGCCATGCAAAAGAACATCTGGATCCAACAAAAAGACTCAAGTTATTATTTTATATTTTTAATTAATGGATTTTAAATCTCGTTGTAATAAGGCCATGGGCCACTAGTTTATATTTTGTTTTATTTTGGGCTTTAATTACTTTTAGTTATTTAAATTTTCCTTATGATTAAACTAAGGCATGTAATCAAGTTTGGGTTTTTTTTTTAATTCATAAAGGCATATTTTATTTAAACTATCAACTATTTATTTTTTTGAATAAAAGGATAAACTTTAGAAAAATATTTTCTGAAAATACGACATGTTTGACAAAGTTTTTCTTAGTGACATACCAGATCCGGTTGTAGTGTTTGGGCCGGGTTTGGGGTGTTACAGGTATGCACTATTTTGTTGCTTTTGTTAATGATTATTCAAGAAAACAATGAGTGTATCTAATGAAAAGAAAAAGTGAAGTTTTTTATGTAACAGCCTGATTTTAGGGCTAGTGGGAACAGTGGTTTCGAGACCACTAATCCGAGGTTGAAGAAAATTATTTTGATATTATTTTATGTGTTATGGCATAATTATATGGATGTGTGAAAATTTTGGTGCATTAATTTTAGCAATTGTATGCTTAATTGTGAAAAAGGACTAAATCGCATAAAGTGCGAACATTCTATTATACAATGTATAGGTGTCTAATAACCATAGAATATTAAATTGGAGGTTCTTAAAGTGAAATTAGGCCAATAGAAGGGCGTTGGCCAGCCATAGGGAACAAGGGTGACAGGGGCATTAATTTTGGTCAAAATTTTGGTAAAATTAGGTGATAAAAAAATGAATAAAATAAGATAAATAAAAGAGATATCATCTTTCACTATTCACACTTCTTCTCCATTTAAAATTAAAGAGAAAATAGGGGATTTTGGAGTTCAAACTTTCAGCCAAGCTATTCTCTTGCAAGTAAGTGATTTTAGAGGTCTTTCTTGATAATTTTTGTACTTTTGGAACCCCCAAAGCTTAAGCTAGCTAATGAGGGGACTATTTTGCTAAATGGTTGAAAGTTTAGGGACTTTCCATGAGAGTGTTCATGTTGTTTGCTGAGATTTTATGGAAGAAAATGAATGTTAGTAGTTAAGGAACAACTTTTCTGAAAGGTGTTATCATGAAAACACCTAAATAGGACTTATTTGTAAAGGTTGTAATTGTGTAATAAATGCATGAAATAATTGGTTTTGTGAGTTCTTGTAAGAGAAATAAATGTTTAGCTAGGCTTGTTTAATGAGAAAATGTGATGAAAAATGATTTACGAGCCTAGGGGCAAAATCATAATTTTGCCAAAACATAAGGGCAAAATGGTCATTTTTCCCTAAGTAGAAATCTTGATGTATCATGAGTTATAAAGTGATTGAATGAGTAAATTTTATTATTATAGGTCAAGAAGAGCGCGGAAACAACCTTGACTTAAGAAAAGGCAAGGTTGCGGACTAAGTCGTCGATTAACACATTTTGCACCGAGGTAAGTTTATGTGTAAACGATAGATTTTCAATACATATGTTGTTACTTATTGATGCATTGTATGAATGAGATCTACTATGAGGGAGATTGATTGATATTGGTAGATAGTGATTAATTCTAGTATGAACCTCAAAATAGATGTGCAAGTACGAAAAAATATCCGTAATAATCATTTGGTGGGCTGTGTGCAATACCACCGTAATTACCTTTTTTGGTGGGCTGTGTGCAATACCACCTTATTATTTATTCACGATGGGCTGTGTGCGATACCATCGTTTATGTTACCATTTGGTAGGCTATGTGCGAAACCACCGTAAATATTCTTGTTGGTGGGCTATATGCGATACCACCCTATTATTGATTAATGGTGGGCTAAAGAAATTTTTTAACTAAATGTTTCATGTGGCTTTGTGGTGACGAGTGCAGGGGATGTGTGAAAGTAAATGTGAGCATTATATTTATTATATGGTTGGAATGTGGTAAGAGATGAAATGAGTAAGCATGATTATGAAATGTGAATTATTCTTGCTTAGTATGTAATATTATTGATTGATTAGCATATGTTATGATGTTTATTGTTTACATGTAAACTTACTAAGCTTAAAGCTTGCTCCCTTTCTTTTCCCTTGTCTTATAGTGTCAAAGAGTCGGCTCGGGATACAAAGATAGTTTGAAGATCACCCATACTATCAGCTCATATCAGTATATTTAGACTTAACTTTTTGAGCATGGCATGTATAGATGCTAGGCTTAGTGTAATGTCTTTTTATTTGGCCAAGTGTGTTGGCTCCCTCAAAGATGAACTTTTTGTAAATAGCCATAGTTGATGGCTCTTTATTATTAATATATGAAAAGATGAGGTTATTCATGAATGGGTATGATGCATGATTGGGTTGTTTGATTAGTGGTTGAGTGTGATCTATGATATATGAGTTAGGGGGATGAAAAGAGCTTGGCAAATAGCCTTGTTCTTGTCCACACGGGTAGGCACATGGGCGTGTGTCTAGGCCATGTGTGACACACGGTCAGTCCCATGGGCATGTGATTGGGTCGTATGTCCCCAACATGTTAGTATTACAAGTTAGTGTCTGTAACACCCCATACCCGAGTCTGATGCTAGGACTGGATACGAGATATTACCATGCTTGAACTCACTTAAACATACACTTACGGGCTATAAAATTTCATTTCGACTTAAAAACTTCTCTTTCTTAGTCTAATCATACACTTCAAGCGCCTACGAGGCCTTAAGCACTTATCTGAAAACTTTCAGAACTTAATCAAAAACTCTTCTTTGAAGTAGGGTTCACACGCCCATGTGACTTGGAACACGCCCGTGTACCCTTAGACACGCCCATGTCTACAAACGGTGGGGAGTTACTGACTATATTAACACGGCCTTGACACTCCCGTGGGTTTAGACCGTGTGCTAATCCTTGGTATACTAACTTGATCACACGGTTTGGGGCACACGCCCATGTCCAAACCGTGTGTCCTACACGGCTCATACAAACGGCCGTGGGGTTTGACCGTGGCTTATCATGACTTAAAACAATAAGGTGTAGGGTATGCACAGCCTAGACACACGCCCGTGTGACTAACCGTGTTGGCACTTAGAGGCTATTTACCAAGCCATTTGCCACCCTGAAATCAAGATCAACTCAAGCTCAAATCAATACATTTTTCATAAACAATACTACATGCTTCATTGACCTCAATAAACATACATACATAGTTAATTTGGCCAATCACCTAGCCATATACAAAAGAATAATAACTTGATTGCTTATACATTGGCCCTTCTTAAAACATGTTCTCAAAATGAATGCTTCCTATACATGCCATACTTATTAAAATAACTTGGCTATACCAAAATAAAGATTGATAGTGTGCTACGAGCTCCGACTCCAATGATCCACATGTTAGCTTGGCGGGACTACATAGAAAGAAAGAATTAAAAACGTAAGCATTTAGCTTAGTAAGTTTGCATGTAAAACACATATCAATATGTTTGCTTAATATAAACCATTTGACATAACAATGGTATCATAATTTCAGCTATAGAGCTTACTTACTCATACTGATTCTTACATGTCTCATAATACTTACTATTCTCATACTTTAAGGTAAACAATGTACCTGTATCACTTGATCACATTGATCAGCATACTTTAATATAATAATCATGATCTCTAATTCTTCATTCATAACATAAATAATACTCAATTTCAACTTGCTGATAGCTTTGCTTTCTTAGCTTTCTTGTCATCTCATTTTAACTTTACTCGTTTGCCTGATGAATTTCTGCGAATAACAGAGGACACTAAATCTCTTCCCACGAACTAGATGCCAAAGCCATATCTTAGATACGGTCTTACATGGAATATATCATCTTGGTTTCGAGGCCATGTCTTGACATGGACTTTGTAACACCCCTATCCCGAGTCCGTCGCCGGATTAGGGTTAGGAGCATTACCGGACAAATCGAAAAACATTTACAAAAATTTCTTACATTCAAATATCATTCTCAAACATAATGCCCCTTAAATGAGTCCTTGAGACCAATAGCATGCTTATAAACTGATTTGGGACTAAATCGAAACACATACAAAATTTCATGAAAATTTAAAACTTTTCTAAACTACAGGGGAAACACGCCCGTGGAAGGAGACCGTGTGCCTTCCACAGTTTCTAGACACCCCCATGTGTCCTCCCCGTGGTTGTATACTGACTTACCCTGCACGGCCACTGAGCACGCCCCGTGTATTCTTAAACCACATACTGACTTCTCCACCACGGCCACCAAGCACGCCCATGTGCTATGGCCGTGTACTTTTAGCTAGCTACAGACTTGTACACCATGGTAAGCCAACACCCCCGTGTCAAGGCCGTGTACAACTAAGCTACATTCTGCCAAATCACCCACGGTCTTTGGGTGCGCCCGTGTGCCACAACCGTGTGACATTATAGGCCATTTACAAGGCCAAAATGCCACCCATAAGGGTCAACCTAAAAGCCATAATAACCAAGACAACTCATGCACATATTACCACAAAAAACATACCAAATAGTCATCCAAATCATGCACATTTGACCACTAAGGTAATCACAACAATACATTCAATATTCATTCAATCTATACATTCAAAACCAATTCCAAACATACCAATTTGCATGACCAAAACTCAATCATGCCCAAGCACCATTCATCTATATACTTACCATCTCATAACCATTTCATATATCAACTAATCATATCAAAACAACTTCACATATCACATTATTTTAAGCATAATAACAAAACATAACTAGCCAAATCACATGGCTAAGTTCACTTTACAACTCATATACATATACCTCGCCTATACATGCCATATTTAGCTATATACATATTCAAAAGGGTACCAAAATGAGTTTAGTAGTGTGACCACGATCCGCAACGATCCCGAGTCTTCAGTAGCTTTGACGACCTATAAAACAAAGAAAACGAACGCAGAGTAAGCTTTCCAAAAGCTTAGTAAGTCAATATACAAACAAACTCAACATGGAAGACATATAAGTAACTAGATATATTTGCACATCTCATTCACTTGTCAAACTATCACATATATGCTTTGATTCATACTTGTGGCCACATTTGCCACATTCATCAATTCGAGATTCACATTCTCACATTAAAACTTTCATTTGTTCAAATTCAAAACTAATAAGCCCTTACCTTTTATCCACACTTAATATACATTCAACGTACTTGAAACGGATACTCATTCACTTATTTGCTCATAGCTCGGACTTACAATTCGTATCACAGACTTGCCCGTTTAACCAATAGGAACCTAGAAGGATGCTCAGAATGCTCGGAATAATTGTACAGTGCCAACGTCCCAGACGAGGTCTTACATGCACTCAGATATCGATGCCACTGTCCCAGACAGGGTCTTATACGAATCAATACGATGCTGATGTCCTAGACATGGTCTTACATGTAAAGCTTATATCGGTGCCAAAGTCCCAGACATGGTCTTACACAAGTCTCAAATCAATGCCAACGTCCCAGACATGGTCTTACATGATAAAACAGAACAGATACCTATGTCATGACATGGCTAATCCTATCTATTCCTAGGTTCACACGAAACTTCTCGAACTTAGTCACTATATCAGACTTATCTCGGAATTCATATTCATAACTTCACATAATTATTCATAAACAACATTAGTCATACGAACAAGTATAATATCATACAAGTACGTTTATTTGCATAGTGACTTACCTCGGATTCAGTTTATCGGAATAGAAACGGCTACTCGTTCACATTCGCTTTCCCACGATCTAAATTCGTTTTCTTCGGTTATTGATCTAAACATATTCAAAATTAGCCCTTTTATCCACTATTTCATTCAATTCAATCCATACACACATATTTTGGGCTATTTACGATTTAGCCCTCACATTTGTACATTTTATCAATTTAGTCCATTTTTTCTCAAAACATCAAATTCACAAAATCATCACTCAACTAAGCTTAGCCGAATATTTAAACATATCATACAAGCCCATATTTTCCATCAAATTAGCAATTTAGTCCCTCAATTTGCTAATTTCACAATTTAGCCCTATTTAGCTAAATTCATCAAAACTTCAAGAACAAAACATGTTTATCTAGCTCAAATCTTTCATTTAACACCCAAAACCATCAAAAAGCTTGACATATCATCAATAGCATCTCACACAAACATCATCAATTCAAAAAATTAAAACATGGGTTTTGTAGCTCTCAAAGCAACGATTGCAAAAACGTAAAAATTTTCGAAACCCGATCAAAAACGAACCTTGAATTTTTCTTGATAGTAGCCGAATATCAAGAGAACATTTTCTCCTTTTCTTTCCTTGTTATAAACGGTGGTAGATGGATGAATGAAAATCCACTAACCATGTTTCTTTTTATTATAATATATCTATATTTATATATAAAAAATAACTTTAACTTATAAAAATAACAAATAAAAGCATAATTTATACACATGTTGCCGTCCACCATGAATAAAAATGGGCCATTTGCCCTTTAAGGACTTCACTATAACAAAGCCACATCAATTTAGTCAAAAATTAAATAAAAGGCCACTTTTACCAATTATGCAATTCAGTCATTTTTGTCAAATTAAACACACAGACAGACAAATTAGCTTACGGAAATTTACCACATACTTATTCACATATCAACGGCACGAAATATAATATTAAAATATTATACGAACTTGGATTTGTGGTCCCAAAACTACTGTTCCAGCTAGGGTATAAACCGGACTGTTACAGACTTATACAAAGTCTTTCTTCTTCTCACCAATGCCATGCCTTGGCTTGGACTTACATGATATCTGTTCAATGCCAAGCTTGCCTTGGACTTACATGATATCTGTTCAATGCCAAGCTTGCCTTGGACTTACATGATATCTCATATGGTAGATCGAGTATCCTGGGAAAGTCATCTTCAATCGGGACTTGCTCATATTTAATCTCATTGATTTCTTTGTTTAACATAGCATTAAGCATTCCATGGAAATAATGTACATTATGCTAAGCAATTCAATGATAAAAATCTTTAAACTTAGAAACCATACAAACTTACCTCAATATACAAAATGTATGTAGATATTCAATTTAGTCCTCGACTTTGTTCTTGCCTCAGTTTCGATCCGGGCTTTGTTTTTCTTGATCTATAATCATAAATAGATCATTGAATACTCACATTGACTAAATTGACTCATTACTCATAATTTGGAAAAATTACTATTTTGCCCCTATACTTTCTCATATTTGCACTTTGGCCCCAAGGCTCGTAAAATGAATCTCACTCAACTTTCTTAAACTTCATGCTTAGCTGATTCATTTTCTCTACCATAACAATCATCAATTCTCACTATTTCTAGTATGAGTGACCAATTTTTATAACTATTACAAATTGGTCCATATTATCATTTTTCATGAAATTCACTAAGGAAAAGATGTTTATCTAACATCAAACTCTCATAAACTTCCATAAAACATCATTTAACATGCATGTCATTCATGGGTAGATTTTTGAACATGCATCTTAGCTCACTTTATAGCTAAAAATAGCTAATTCATAATAAGAGAACTTCAAAAATACAAAGAATATTAAAAACGGGGCTAAAATGAACTTACTAGCAAGCTTGAAAAAAATGAAGAACCCTAGCTATAGAGTCTCCAAATTTTCGGCACAAGGGGGAAGAAGATGAATAGATTTTTGTCATCTTTTTCCCATTTTAATCATTCAATAGATAAATGACCAAAATGCCATTCTCTTTAAAAATTTCCATTTTATCCATTCATGACCAATTTTATCCAAAAATTATATTTTGGGAAAATTGCTATTTAAGGACTTCTAATTATTATTCTGAAGCTATTTCATGCAAAAAGCTTCTAGAAACTCATATTTTGTAACTTTTGCAATTTAGTCCTTTTGGACCATTCATCCTCAATTTAACAAAATTGCTTCATGAAACTTTCACAGTAACACGCAAACATGGCATAAACTTTAAAAATTGATAAATTAACCTCAGATTCATGGCCTCGCACCACTATTCTGACTAGGCCCTAAATTGGGCTGTTACAATTCTCCCCCTTAGGGATTTTCGTCCTCGAAAATCTTACCAGCAAAAATATTCGGATACTGGTTTCTCATACTCTCTTCTGGTTCCCAGGTAGCTTCTTCTATTCCATGTCTTTGCCACAATACTTTCACTAAGGCAATACTTTTATTTATCAGTTGCTTGACTTCCCGAGCCAAAATCTTGACTGGTTCTTCACCATAAGTCATGTCGGGATGAACCTCTATCAGTAGCGTCTCAACATTGACACGTGAAACACATCATGTATCTTCTCTAATTCTGATGGCAAAGCCAAACGGTAAGCTACCGGCCCAACTCTCTCAGTAATCTCGTACAGTCCGATAAAACGTGGACTTAACTTGCCTTTCCGGCCAAATCTGAGAACTTTTCTCAATGGTGACACTTTCAAGAGAACTTTATCCCCGACTTGGTACTCTATTTCTTTTCTTTTTAAATCTGAATAGGATTTGTATCTATCTGATGCAGCTTTTAAACATTCTAGTATCGCTTTCACTTTCTCTTCAGCTTCTCTAACCAAATCAACCCCATGAATTTGATTTTATTTAAGTTTAGTCCAAAACAAAGGTGTTCTGCACTTACGCCCATATAGGGCCTCATAAGGCGCCATCTTTAAGCTAGACTGAAAACTATTATTGTAGGCAAATTCTATCAATGGGAGAAACCTTTCCCAACTTCGAAATTCTAAAATACAACATCTGAGCATATCCTCGAGTACTTGAATTAACCTCTCTGACTGACTGTTAGTTTGAGGGTGAAAAGCTGTGTTAAAACTCAATCTTGTACCCAAGGCTTCTTCAGCTTCTTCCAAAATCTAGATGTGAATCTCGAATCTTTATCCTATATAATCGATAAAGGAACTCCGTGAAGCCTTACTACTTCTGAAACATACAAGTTCGCCAACTTGTCGAGTGAGAAATCAACTCGTACAGGTATAAAATGGGTTGACTTTGTGAGTCTATCAACTACAACCCATATAGCATCCTTCTTGCTTGGTGACAACGGTAAACCCGTTACACAATCCATGGTGATACGGTCCCATTTCCACTCGGGAACCAAGATGGGCTGAAGTAAACCCAAAGGTACTTGGTGTTCAGCCTTTACTTGCTGATAAATCATGCATCTGGAAACTAATTCTGAAATGTCTTTCTTCATTTTCGGCCACCAATACTGTTGTTTCAAATCATTATACATCTTTGTACTACCCGGATGTACAGATAAACATCCGTTATGTGCCTCGTGCAATATTCTTTGAATAAGCTCTTCTTTTCTTGGTACACAAACTCTATCTCTAAACATCAAATATCCATCAAAATTAATCCGAAAATCAGATTCAGCATCTGACTCGCACTGAGCTCTCTTGATTTGTAATTCGCTATCTTCTTTCTAAGCCTCAAAGATTCTCTTGAAGAAACATTGGTCTAGCTCTCAATTCAGCTAGAATAGAACCATCGTCGGGTAAAGTTATCTGAGAATTCAGTGCTCTTAAAGTAAACAGAGACTTCCTGCTCAAAGCATCGGCGACCACATTCGCCTTTCCTGGATGGTAGTCAATGACCAATTCATAGTCTTTTATCAACTCTAACCATCTCCGTTGCCTTAAGTTCAACTCTTTTTGCGTCATCAAGTACTTCAAACTTTTGTGATCAGTAAAAATTTGACATCTTTCACCATATAAATGGTGTCCTCAAATCTTCAAAGCGAAGACTATGGCAGCTAATTCTAGATCATGCGTCGGATAATTTTTCGCATGAGGCTTCAACTGTCTAGAGGCATAAGCAATGACTTTGCCTTATTGCATGAGTACACAGCCCAATCCATTTAAGGATGCATCACTGTAAATTATAAATTCTTTCCCTGACTCAGGTTGTACTAAAACTGGAGCTTCTGTCAATATTGCTTTCAACTTCTCGAAACTTTGTTGGCATCGTTCTGTCCACTCAAACTTCACATTTTTCTGTAACAATTTAGTCATTGAGGTTGCAATCATGGAAAACCCCTTGACAAATCGTCTATAATAGTCGGCTAGGCCTAGAAAACTTCTAATCTCAGAGATGTTCTTAGGTGGCTTCCAGTCCATTATGGTCGAGATCTTACTTGGATCTACTCGGACTCCATCCCTCGAGACAATATGTCCAAGAAATCCTACTTCCTTGAGCCAAAATTCGCTTTTACTGAACTTGGCATACAACTAATTTTCTCGAAGAGTCTGTAAAACTATCCGTAGATGTTCAGCATGCTCATTCTCGTATCGGGAATAAATCAGTATGTCATCAATAAAAACAACTACAAACTTGTCGAGATATGATCTAAAGATGTAGTTCATTAAATCCATGAATATCGCAGGTGTATTGGTCAACCCAAAGGGCATGACTAAAAATTCATAATGCCTATACCTCGTTCGAAAGGCGGTCTTGGATACATCTGAATCTTTCACTCTCAGCTGGTAGTACCGTGATGTTAAGTCTATTTTGGATAACACAGTGGCTCCTTTCAATTGATCGAACAAATCATCGATCCTAGGCAATGGGTACTTGTTCTTTACTGTCACTTTATTAAGTTGACGATAATCTATGCACAATCTCATGGTGCCATCTTTCTTTTTCACAAATAAAACCGGAGCACCCCATGGTGAACAACTTGATCTTGCAAAGCCTTTATCAGTCAGTTCTTGCAACTATAACTTCAACTCTTTCAACTCTGTTGGAGCCATTCCGTAAGGAGTAATGGATATTGGTACAGTACCGAGAGCTAGCTCAATGCTGAACTCAACCTCTCTAACTGGTGGTAGTCCTGGTAATTCCTCGGGAAAAACATCCACGTACTTACATACAATCGGTATTGACTCAATCTTTAGATCTGTTTCTTTATCATTCATCACAAAGGCCAAATATGCCTCACACCCTTTTCTTATATATCTCTGTGCCATCATATGAGAGATAATTACCGGCGATCTACCTTGTTCATCTGATTCTACATGAAGAGTATCCCCATTCTCACATCTCATCTCAATGTATTTCTTCCCACAATTAACTATCACATCATGGGTAGTCAACCAGTCCATACCAAGAATGAGGTTGAACTCATCAAATGGTAGCAACATAAGATTTGCTTTAAAGCAATGACCTCTAATCATTAATGGACAATCTTTACATACTTTATCAACTAACACACTCTTGCCTAAAGGATTAGACACCTTAATCATAAATTCTGTAGAATCTATAGGCATACTCAAACCGGATACTAATTTCATGCAAATGTAAGAGTGTGTAGATCTGGGATCTATTAAAGCAATAACTTTAATATCAAAAAGAGAAAAGGTACCCGTAATAACATCATGAGAAGATGCCTCTTCACGAGTGCGAATGGCATAAGTCCTTGCAGGCGCTTTACCCTCGAGTCTCACGGCCTGCTCTCTGGGGTTACCTCTTCCACTTGCCCCACTTTCCGGGTTCCTCTGCGGTCTCCCTCTGACCATACTCCCAGATCTCGGGTTCTAAACTCTTTCTTCTTTCATCATCTCTGGACAATCTTTTATATAGTGGTCTTAGGAACCACATCTAAAGCATGCATTTTCATGTGCTCGGCATTCTCCAAGATGACGTTTGCCACATTGTAGGCATTCGGGTCTGTCAGATCTAAAATTTCCAACACTTGCAACTGAAGTCGTCTGTGCTTTATTTCCTGAATATTGCTTACTATTGTCTTTCCTTAAAAACCCAGTGGAAGTAGCCGATCGGGTAGAGAAATCTCTTGACTTCTTGGATGAGGATTGGAATGACTTATTCCACTGTCTCTTTCTAGAGTCACGAGACTCCATTTCAGACTTTCTCTTCTCCTTTACAAGTTCCTCGGCTTTACAAGCCCTCTCTACTAGCACAACGAATTTCTTTAGTTCTAGGACAGCAACAAACAATTTGATGTCCTCATTTAACCCGTCTTCAAATCTTTTACTCATGATGGCCTCAGTGGGCACGCATTCTCTAGCGTACTTGCTGAGTTGTACAAACTCACGCTCATAGTCGGTTACAGACATCTTGCCTTGCTTTAACTCTAGAAATTTTTTTCTTTTCTGATCCACAAATCTTTGACTGATATACTTTTTCTTGAACTCTTCTTGGAAGAATTCCCATGTAACCTTTTCCCTCGGTACTACCGACACAAGGGTGTTTCACCATTGGTAAGCAGAGTCTCTTAAAAGAGAGACTACACACTTCATGCATTCTTTATGGGTACATGCCAACTCGTTAAATACCCTGATGGTATTTTCTATCCAGAACTCAGCTTTTTCCGGATCATCATCTTTTCTAGCCCGAAATTCTTCTGCCCCATGTTTCCTGATCCTATCAATTGGAGGTTTATCTCCTCTTACCACCTCTACTACTTGAGGAGCTACTGGAGCAGGTTGTAGAACAGGCGGGGGTGGAGGGGGTTGTGCATTCGGGTTCCCACGAATGAACCCCGTATACCAGATATTCATCATATGGAGGAAGGCTTCTCTAGCCTCTTCTCCTCCTTCTTGACTTACCGTAGTGGGTCTATTCTCATTCTCATACGGCACCGTCCCTTCTGCGGGAGCTGGTGCGTTACTTTCTACATCATCCGCCATAGCTCTGTCGGGATCCATTTACTATACGTATAAACATAATTTAAGTCGTCAGGAGTCGTCACATTATCATTATAAAGACATTCTTACGTATGGCATGTATAGCTAGACTTGTGCTCGTGCTAGGTTAGTCCTAGAACCGAATAAACCGTAGCTCTGATACCACTAAATGTAACACCCCATACCCGAGTTCGATGCTAGGACTGGATACGAGATATTACCATGCTTGAACTCACTTAAACATATACTTACAGGCTGTAAAATTTTGTTTCGACTTAAAAACTTCTCTTTCTTAGTCTAATCATACACTTCAAGAGCCTACGAGGCCTTAAGCACTTATCCAAAAACTTTCAGAACTTAATCCAAAACTCTTCTTTGAAGTAGGGTTCACACGCTCGTGTACCGTTAGACACGCTCATCTCTACAAACCATGAGGAGTTACTGACTATATTCACACGGCCTTGACACGCCCGTGAGCTTAGACTGTGTGTTAATCCTTAGACCGTGTGTTAATCCTTAGACCGTGTGCTAATCCTTGGTATACTGACTTGATCACACGGTCTGGGGCACACGCCCATGTCCAAACCGTGTGTCCTACATGGCTCATACAAACGGCCGTGGGGTTTGACCGTGGCCAATCCTGACTTAAAATAATAAGATGCAGGGTATGCACGGCCTAGACACACGTCCGTGTGTCTAACCGTGTTGGCACTTAGAGGCTATTTACCAAGCCATTTACCACCTTAAAATCAAGATCAACTCAAGCTCAAATCAATACATTTTTCATAAACAATACTACATACTTCATTGACCTCAATAAACATACATACATAGTTAATTTGGCCAATCACCTAGCCATATACAAAAAAATAATAACTTGATTGCTTATACATTGGCCCTTCTTAAAATATGTTCTCAAAATGAATGCTTCCTATACATGCCATACTTAGTAAAATAACTTGGCTATACCAAAATAAAGATTGATAGTGTGCTACGAGCTCTGACTCCAACGATCCACAGGTTAGCTTGGCGGGACTACATAGAAAGAAAGAATTAAAAACGTAAGCATTTAGCTTAGTAAGTTTGCATGTAAAACACATATCAATTTGTTTGCTTAATATAAACCATTTGACATAACAATGGTATCATAATTGCATCTATAGAGCTTACTTACTCTTACTGATTCTTACATGTCTCATAATACTTACTATTCTCATACTTGTAAGGTAAACAAGGTACCTGTATCACTTGATCACATTGATCAGCATACTTTAATATAATAATCATGATCTCTAATTCTTCATTCATAACATAAATAATACTCAATTTCAACTTGATGATAGCTTTGCTTTCTTAGCTTTCTTGTCATCTCATTTTAACTTTACTCGTTTGGCTGATGAATTTTTGCGAATAACCGAGGATACTAAATCTTTTCCCATGAACTTGATGCCAAAGCCATATCTTAGGTACGGCCTTACATGGAATATCTCATCTTGGTTTCGAGGCCATGTCTTGACATGGACTTATACAAAGTCTTTCTTGTTTTCACCAATGCCATGACTTGGCTTGAACTTACATGATTTCTGTTCAATGCCAAGCTTGCCTTGGACTTACATGATATCTGTTTAATGCCAAGCTTGCCTTGGACTTACATGATATCTCATGTGGTAGATCGAGTATCCTGGGAAATTCATCTTCAATTGGGACTTGCTCATATTTAATCTCATTGATTTCTTTGTTTAACATAGCATTAAGCATTCCATGGAAATAATGTACATTATGCTAAGCAATTCAATGATAAAAATCATAAAACTTAGAAATCATATAAACTTACCTCAATATACAAAATGTATGTAGATATTCAATTTAGTCCTCGACTTTGTTCTTGCCTCGGTTTCAATCCAGGCTTTATTTTTCTTGATCTATAATCATAAATAGATCATTTAATACTCACATTGACTAAATTGACTCATTACTCATAATTTGGCAAAATTACTATTTTGCCCCTATACTTTCTCATATTTGCACTTTGGCCCCAAGGCTCGTAAAATGAATCTCACTCAACTTTATTAAACTTTATGCTTAGCTGATTCATTTTCTCTACTATAACAATCATCAATTCTCACTATTTCTAGTATGTGTGACCAATTTTTATAACTATTACAAATTAGTCCATACTATCATTTTTCATGAAATTCACTAAGGAAAAGATGCTTATCTAACATCAAACTCTCATAAACTTCCATAAAACATCATTTAACATGCATGTCATTCATGGGTAGATTTTTGAACATGCATCTTAGCTCACTTTATAGCTAAAAATAGCTAATTCATAATACGAGAACTTCAAAAATACGAAGAATATTAAAAACGGGGCTAAAATGAACTTACTAGTAAGCTTGAAAAAAATGAAAAACCCTAGCTATGGAGTCTCCAAATTTTTGGCACAAGGGGGAAGAAGATGAATAGGTTTTTGTCATCTTTTTCCTATTTTAATCATTCAATAGATAAATGACCAAAATGCCATTCTCTTTAAAAATTTCCATTTTACCCATTCATGACCAATTTTGTCCAAAAATTATATTTTTGGAAAATTGCTATTTAAGGACTTCTAATTATTATTCTAAAGCTATTTCATGCATAAAGCTTCTAGAAACTCATATTTTGCAACTTTTGCAATTTAGTCCTTTTGGACCATTCATTCTCAATTTAACAAAATTGCTTCTTGAAACTTTCACAATAACATGTAAACATGGCATAAACTTTAAAAACTCATAAATTCACCTCGGATTCATGGACTCGCACCACTATTTCGACTAGGCCCTAAATTGGGCTGTTGCAGTGTCGACCACGGGCTAGACATACGGGCGTGTGCTTAGGCCGTGTGTCCCTTATGAGGTTACTGACGTCATAAATAGAATACCCAAGTTTTTACACATGGGTGAGGACACAGGCTAAAGACACGAGCTGTGCCCGGTCGTGTGAAAACCCTTGTAGGTTCGAAAGGAAAAATAAATCCCCAAGGGCTAGGGACATGGGCGTGTGTGACCACACGGCCTGCCCCCACGGGCGTGTCCCATTTCATACAGGCGTACGACCCTGTTAATGCAAAATTTTTCTAAATATACAAAAGTTCCCGGTTTGATTCCGAGACCCTCTGTTTGCATGTTTAAGGCCTCGTAGGCCTACAATAAGGATATTATGAATGTGAATGAGAAGTTTTAAGTTGTAATGAAATTTTATAGTCCAAAGTTATACGTTCAAGCAAGATAAGTTCGATAATGCCTCGTACCCGGTTTCGGCGTTGAATACAGGTAAGGGGTGTAACAGCCCGAATTTGACCCTAATCGAAACGGTGGTTTTGGGACCTCAAATCCGAGTTTGAATAATATTTTAATATTATTTTCTATGTTGTTGATATGTGAATAAGCATGTGTTAAATTTTCGTAAGCTAATTTGTCTGTCTGTGTTCAATTTTGACAAAAGGACTAAATTGCATAATTTGTAAAAGTAGCTTTTTATTTAATTAATGGCTAAATTAGTGTGGCTTTTAAGTGTTAAGGACTTATGTGGCAATTTAGCCACTATTTTGGTTAGTGGACGGCATGAGTAAGAAAATATGTATATATGTGTGTGTTTTTATATATATATATATATATATATTAAATCTTATAAGTTAAAGTTTTATTATATTTATTTTATAAGTTATATTTATATTAATAAAAGAAACATGGTTAGTGGATGAATGAAAGACTATTATACCCATATTACATGTTTGTTTTATTTGTTTAATGAAAGGTTAAAAATGTAAATGAATTATTATGTTTGTATATTAGATAAAACATAGAAAAAAATGGCCATTTTAGTTCATCCTTTGACTGAAATAAGAAAAATAGAAAACAACGGATGAGTTTTGCATATTCGGCCATTTGGGAGCCAAATTAAAGGTTAGTTCTTATTCGGTTTTGATAATTTCTACGTTTTTGAGATCGTTGCTTAGAAATGTTCAAGACCCATGCCTTAATTTTTCAATTTGATGAATATTTTGAGTTGAGCCATTGTTGATAGTTGGTTTTTTATGTTATTTAAGGATGGAATATAAAATATATGTGATAGATTTACATGTTTTGAATTGGAAGTTTTGGTGAATTTGAGTATTTTGGGCTAAATTGAGAAAATAAATTTTTGAGGGGTTAAAATGCAAAATAAATGAAATGTAGGGACTTATATGATCATATGGAAGATTCAGCCTAGCTATGTTGTTGTGAGATTTTGCATATTTTGTGTTTTGTGCAAATAGGACTAAATTGTAAAAGTGTAAAATATTAGGGGCAAAATGGTAATTTGCCCATTTAGGTGTTTTTGGATTAAATTGAAATGAAATGTGCTTGAATGAGCTTAATTTGAATATGTTTAGATAAAGAACAAAGAAAAACGGATTTGGATCGGGGAAAAACAAAAATAGTTGAATAGCCGGTCTTTGTCGTACGTCGATAGCCGAGGTAAGTCTTTAAGCAATTTAATATCGTTAATATCGATTATAACCTTGAGTACATGTTGAAATTGAATTTATAGATTAAAAATTTGGCCAAAGTTGAATGTGATATAGTGGTTAAACAATGAAATGTAGTTAAACTTAATTGTGTTCATTATGTGAAAGTGATATTGAACTATATGTGATATATGTGATATTGGTAATATGTGAAAGTGATATTGAATTATGTGTGATATATGTGATATTGGTAGTATGTGATGTGAATGAGATGGCTCAATAATATGAATATTCGGGCTTCGAGCCTAGCAGGCCTTATGCCGGTGAAGTTTATCAGGCTTATTGCCTAGCAGGCCTTGTGCCGGTGAAGTTTATCAGGCTTATTGCCTAGCAGGCTAAATGCCGGTGATTCAATTTCAGACCTCAGTCTAGCAGGCTTAGTGCCGGTGAGTAATTCAGGCTTATGCTTAGCAGGTTTTAAACCGGTGAGGAATTTCAAGTTGCAAAACATAAATTTTTTCTAGCTATGAAATCATCGAGGAATTAGGTTAATATTACGAGTTATATATGTATGTTCGGCCATACAGGTACGTGCCTACGAGTTATTAAATTGATCTTCTATATTTGATCAGTAAGATAAGTATATATGTGTTAAGTTGTCGAACGAGAATGATATAAATTGATCATGTATATTCGGCCTTATACTTATGTTTATGTGACCATATTGGGATTTCTTTGATACCATGTATACAAACGTATGAAATGTCAAATGGATATATATATATATATATATATATATATATATATATATGTGTGAATATATTTTCTTTTATGTGAAATTACTAAGTGTAAAGTACATACTTATTTGTATATTCATATATATGTAATCCTATTAAATTATGTGTATCAAAAATATGAGTAGTTGGAGATGAGTTATTAATTTATATTTGAACGACATGATGAGATAATAAATTGAAGTTTAAAGGTACAATAGTGATGATGGTTGAGCTAAATGATGTATTAGTATTTGGCATTAATAGACCAAATGAGTATTAAGCTTTAGATTTTTATGATATTATGTATGTTATTGAAATGATTGAATGATTACTTGATTTAATACATTTGCTTAAGACTTACTAAGCTAGTAAGCTTACTCTATGTATTCATTGTTTTGTTTTATAGATTTTTATCAAGCTACGAGCTCAGGGGATCATCAGCGAAGTCATCTACACTATCAATCTATTTTGGTACTTTTGAGTTTGGATTTTGAACTAAAGGCATGTATAGGCTAGACTATGTTTTGAATTAATAAATTTTGTCCTTGTATATGTATATAGCCATGCGAATATGGCTAAATATGATGCTTAAATCTAAGTATAATCAGTCATGGCATACAAATGAGATGTGTTTGTCATGTTTTGTTATGGTTTGTGTTTAATTATGTTTGATGGTGATTGAAACTCATTTTAGAAAAATGTTAAATGGCATATGCGAATGGTAAATGTGAAGTGTTTGTTTTATATAAAATATTTGGCATGAAGTAGTTGTTTGTGGCTTAAGGTTATTATATTAAGTAAGTTTGATATAGGTGATTGTGGATTTCATAATCGGTTATGAAGTGAAATTTGAATGATGGTTGTGTACTACTTTTAATTTAATACTTATACTATGAACATGATTAATTGGGCAGAATAGGTATTTGGATGTTTGATAATGTGATTTAGTAGAAATGATAAAAATATGCATAAGTTGAAATGATCTTTATAAGTTATATTAAACGTCTGTATATGAAATAAATTAGTTAATTTGATTGTATGAAATTGTATATATATATATATGGTTTTAGGATAGATGACGAAATCTTATGTTATGTATTTAGATTGACATATTCGCATGTGGTTCAACTATGTGTATATACATCTAGTTTAAGTTTAGGTGTTTCGGGCAAGAAAGAACATATATTATGTTCTAGTTGGATGTGAGTATGTTATTATAAATGTTCTGATTTTAGAATTGTTGAAAAATGCAAATGTACGAATTTGGCTTAGATGGATTAGGATAAGTTGTTAATGTTAAAGTTTGCTATGGAAGTACAAACTCGTAATGCATTTGTCCATGTCTTTAATAACAGTAAATAAATGATATGGCCTGTGCTATGCATGGTAATACCCTGTAACCTTAATCCGGCAACGGATACGGGTTAAGGGTGTTCCAAGGGGTGTTACATTTGATGCATTTCTGAAATGGAAGAAGATGGTGGATACTCAAACTGGTCGAAAGGTCAAACGACTTCGATCAAATAATAGTACTGAGTACAAGAATGATCCATTTCTACAAGTATGTCAAGATGAGGGCATTGTACGACACTTCACTGTTCGGGATACACCACAGTAGAATGGGGTGGCAGAACGTACGAATCAGACTATACTAGAGAAAGTTCGATGTATGTTGTCCAATGCTGGATTGGGCAAGGAATTTTGGGCTGAGGTAGTTACATATACGTGCCATCTAATTAACCGGTTGCCATTAGCTGCAATAAATGGAAAAGCTCCTATGGAGATGTGAATTGGTAAACCTACTACTGATTATGATTATTTACATGTTTTTTGTTCCACTTCATATTGTCATATAAAAGAATCTAAGTTAGATCCAACAGCAAAGAAAGCATTATTCGTAGGTATAACTGGTGGAGTAAAAGGATATCATCTCTGGTGTCCTGATACAAGGAAGATTGTTTTTAGTAGAGATGTGACTTTTGATGAATCAACCATGATGAAGAACAAGGATTCACAAAAGGATGACAAAACCAGTAGTACTTTGCAGCAGGTGGAGCTTGAAAAGGTTAATGATGATCCAACTAATATTGAAGGAACAAATGATGAAGAAGTTTCAACCCAAAAACTTCTACAGCAACAAGATTCAATTGCATATAGGAGGCCAAGAAGAGAGATTCATATGCCTGCTCGCTTTGATGATATGGTGGCCTATGCATTTCCAATTGCAGATGATGGTGTTCCTTCTACTTACACAGAATCAAGAAGTAACCCTGATGGTGTAAAGTGGAAGCAAGCTATGAATGAAGAAATACAGTCTCTTCATAAAAATAGGACTTGGGAATTGGTGACACTGCCCAAAGGGAAGAAGGCAATTGGATGCAAATATGTATATGCAAAGAAGGAAAGATTTCCTAGTAAAAATGAAATTCGATACAATGCTAGATTTGTAGCAAAGGGTTACACTCAGAAAGAAGGAATAAACTACAATGAAGTGTTTTCTCCAGTTATGAAGCATTCGTCTATTCAGATTTTGCTAGCCTTGGTTGCGCAGTATGATCTTGAACTAGTTCAACTCGATGAAGATAGCATTTTTACACGATGATTTGGAAGAGGAAATCTATATGACTCAGCTAGATGGATTCAAGGTTGCTGGTAAAGAAAATTGGGTTTGCAAATTGACAAAGTCACTTTATGGATTGAAACAATCTATGAGGTAGTGGTATAAGCGATTTGATCAGTTCATGAAAGGGAAAAGGTACACAACAAGTAAATTTGATCATTGCATGTATTTTCAAAAGCTACAAGAAGGAAATTTCAAATACTTGCTCTTATATGTTGATGATATGTTGATAGCATCTAAGAGTAAAGTTGAAATTGAGAGATTGAAGACTCAACTCAACCTTGAGTTTGAGATGAAAGATCTAGCTGAAGATAAGAATATTCTTGGCATGGAAATATAGAGAGATAGAGCTCATGGCAGAGTTAGCTTGTCTCAGAAGCAATATTTGAAGAAGGTACTATAGAGTTTGGCATGAATGAGCAGACAAAACTTGTAAGTACCCCGTTGGCTTCTCATTTCAAGCTTTCTACACAACTATCTCCTTCAACGAATACAGAACAAGAATACATGTTACAAGTTTTGTATTTTAATGCAGTAGGTAGCTTGATGTATGCAATGGTGTGTACAATACTCGATATTTCACAGGCAGTTAGTATAGTGAGCAGGTATATGCATAATCCTGGAAAAGGACATTGGAAAGTTGTGAAATAGATTCTACGTTATATTCAGAAGACCATGGATGTTAGATTACTGTTCAAGCAGGATACTACACTTGGCAAAGGTGTTATTGGGTACGTTGATTCTGACTATACCGGTGATTTGTACAAACAAAGATCAACTACCGGTTATGTGTTTACACTTGCTAGAGGACCAATAAGTTGGAAGTGTACACTACAGTCCATAGTTGCGTTGTCAACCACAGAAGCTGAATACATGGCTGTAATAGAGGCTGTAAAGGAAGCTATTTAGTTACAAGGTATGGTTAAAACCTTGGGATTGGTTCAGGAGCATGTTAATGTGTATTGTGATAGTCAAAGTGCTATTCATTTAGCAAAGAATCAAGTCTATCATGCACATACAAAGCATATCGACGTACGATTTCATTTTGTGCGGGAAATTATTGATGAGGGGAAAATTCATCTCCAGAAGATTAAGACTGCAGATAATCCCGTAGATATGATGACCAAGGTGGTAACAACAACCAAGTTCGAACATTGTTTGAACTTGATCAATATCCTGCAAGTTTAACAGTTGAAGAAGGCACTATCAAGTATTGTTGACAAAGGCAGAAAGAATTGTGTCAAGATTATCCTAATCAAATCTTCAAGGTGGAGATTATTAGCAATCATCCATACTTTGGAAAGTCAACAGATATGGGTATCAAAATGTTGGCACTAGGCTGAGATTTAAGGCACCAAAAGTGGGATTGAGATTTGGCATGAGATAATTGCAATTTTTTGGTCCCTAATTGTATAGTGACTTTGCAAGTTGATCCCTGAACCTCAACTATAAATAGGCCTAACCATTTCTCATATTCATCAACCTACATTTTCCATTCTCTACTTAAGGCATTGTTCTCTCTCTTTGTAAATCTTCACTTGTATTTTGGAGTGAAATATATTTGGTAGTGCCCCAAGACATAGGCAAAATTTGCTGAACCTCGTTAAAATTCTAGTGTTCTTTATTGTATTATTTTGCATATTTTGTGAGTGTGATTGTAGTGATTTATTGTGCTATTAAATTACGATAGAGGGATATTCTGGATAGGAAAGACTTGGTACTTAAGCGATCCTTGTGATCCACCTCTCTTTCCTGGAAATTGAACTTAGTGTGATTTTTTAGTACAATAATTTTACTCTTTTACACTCTTCCGCACAACAAAGAGATAGTATTGTTGGATTCCTGGCCAAGTCCCTTTGGGGTGAGGTGAGGATTGCTTTGGCGGAAAAAGGGATGAAATACGAGTACAAGGAAGAATATTTGAGTAACAAGAGTGATTTTCTTTTGAAGATGAATCCTATTCATAGAAAAATCCTATTCATAAGAAAATCCCTATTCTTATCCATAATAGTAAACTTGTTTGTGAGTCCCTCATTCAGGTTTAGTACATTGATGAGATTTGGCCGCATAAATCTCCCTTGCGCCCTACTGATCCTTACCAAAGAGCCATTGCTAAGTTCTGGGGTGATTTTGTTGACAAGAAGGTTCTCTCCTGTTCCTTCTCATTTTTATGGGTTCTTTTTTTTTTTTTTTTTTTTTTTTTTTTGCCTTACTACCTTTGAACTTTTGAGCTTGAGCATTGCTTGCATAGGTTGATTTGGTTGGGTTCGAATTTCTCTTGTGTTTTACTTGCTTTCCTTTTTGGGTAATTTTGGTAACACTGTTTTGATATTTTATATTCGAATCCAAGTAGCCTAGGAGACCAAGCTTTGAACTCTAGTAGGTGTCTCTTAAGAGACTAAACTAAATGGTTTTCCCAGGTTGCTAATCTAGGTTTAGCTTCAATATCTTTTACGAATTAATTTTTTTTTAAATCTTATTTCATAATTTATTATTATATTATTGAAATTATTTAAATTTTTATCTTGTATGGATAAATTAATGGTCAATGAAATGAAGATATATGATCTAGGAAGGAAAGTATGGGCCACAAAGGGAGAAGAACAAGAAGCAGCAAAGAAAGTGTTCATTGAGTGCCTGAAATTGTTGGAATGAGAGCTTGAAACAAGGCTTATTTTATTGGGGGAGAATCTTGGTTACGTTGATGTTGTGTTGGTTCCATTTTACAGCTGGTGCTTATGAAAAGTGTGGGAATTTTAGCATTGAAACAGAGTGCCTCAAGTAAATTGCATGGGCTAAAAGGTGCATGGAGAAAGACAGTGTTTCCAAGTCCCTGCCTGATCAAGACAAAATCTATGGCTTTGTTTTGCATTTGAAGAAAGTGTTCGGAATTGAGTAAAATATTGTGCTTACAACACATTTCAAGATTGTTCTAATAACTATGTTTCTTACATAAATGGGCACTTCGTTGTGCCTTGGATGGTGATTTGATTTTTGTTTTGTTTTAAGGAGTGAAATTAATTATAATTTTTATATTTTTTTTGTGTATTATTGTTGTTGTTTTGTGTTGTTTTTGTTCTCTAATGTCATTATCAACTTGGTTGTCCAATTTTGGATTACAAAAAAGTTGTGGCTAATATTGCACTCAATGGACTCTTTTTTTTTTTTTTTTTTGTTAGGAAAGTGTAACACTCAAAATTCACAGGGTTAGAAAGTTAATTAATCAGTTAAAAATGACTTAGATTTGATGATTACGTAGCTAGAGTAATTCCTAAAAGGTCTTATGTTTTTAAGCCCCGCTATTTACATTTCTCTTCTATTTTATTTCAACAACGAAAGAACCAAGGCCACCAAGAATATATATTAAATGTAGTAGAAAATAACCAAGTATGGGCAGCAACCCAATGGTTAAGTATCACTTCATTCTCCTTAATTTCCTAAGTTTCATCCACATCACTCTCCCTTATTTTTTCTCATTTTCAACAATATGGGTAATTTACCAAAATAGCTCTCTAAAATTTGTTTAACCTAGTCATTTAATCCCCTTCCTAATCATAACAGAATTTTGGTTTTCCTTTTCAACATAAACAAGAATTGTTTCCCCTATTCTTCTACATCTTCCCCTTGATATTGTTGGATTGTGTAACTTCAGAAATTTGAAGTTGATAAATTATTGTTTTTATTGCTTAAATTTGATATAGAAAAAATTATGTTTCATGGTAATTTAAAAAAATATGAAAATGAAATAAATAAATAAAATTTCTAAGACAAATTAAAAATTGATAGTTCCTCGTAATTTTTTATATTTATTCATATTTGTGGAATAAATAAAAAATGTTTTTTTTTAAATATTAAGAAATTTCTATAGGAATTTGTAACAAAAAAATTGTAACTCTTAAATTATTATTTTTAATGCTAAAATTTGGCAGTGAAAAATTATATTTCATGATAATTTTTAAAAGAATGTGAAAAATAAATAAATGAAAATAATTTCCAAAGCCAAACCAAAAATTGGTTTCCTCACCATTTTTGACATCCCTCGTATTTTTTTTATTTCCTCATAATTTTGGTATTTCTTCTCTTTTTTTTTTTTTAAATTTCCTCATCATTTTTGGTATCTCTCATATTTTTTGGTATTCTCTCGGATTAATATTTTGAGAGATCGCCGTGTGACACCATCTAATTGGCTAATAGTGTCATGTCACAAACTAATGGTATTAGTGCAGAGGTATCAACCTGATTGACGAAATATAAGTTCAGTGACCAACTAGGTCAAAATTTTTCTAAGGATCAATTAAGTACAAATAAACAAATTTAGGGGTCAAATTATATATTATCTCAAATTTTGAAAAACAATTATTGAAAAAGTGATGTAAGCAATGACATATGACATATAATATCTATTGAATGAGTAAAGAATACTCCATTTTTGGTACATTCCGAATGATATATCCTTTTTTCTGATTTCAGTAAGGGAATATCCATTAAAATATGCATTGAAACTTAAATTTAAAAACTGTTACGCATGTAAGATAGTATAAAATGTAAATGAATGTTTTTTTTTTTTTTTGGGTATGTTTAAAGGTTCTCACTTCGTTACCATAGGGTGACGAGTTTTTTTTTTAATGAGCATTACATATTATTACATATTAATTTATCTAATAATAGATAAATAGGTAAGGTCTTCATGTAACATATTCAGAGTAATTTTAGGGGGTTTAGTCTAAAGGTGAAAGCACATGTTTATTTCTTTTACGACCTTTGCTAATACATCAACTAACTAATTGCATTTACAATACTCATGAATTAAATTGGCATTCCATTCACGCCTCAACAAATCTCAAACCGCATTTACGACGTGCAATTTCGATTGATTAATTATCAGGTTCCTCTCAATATGGTGCAGCGCTTCCAAACAATCTTATTCTAACAACACATCTTGACATCCTAGCTTCCAAGCCTGTTCAAGATCATGAAGTATGCCCCAGAGTTCTACCTCATATGTGCTACACATCCTTATGCTCCTTGTAAATCCCAAACACCACAAACCATATGCGTCTTGGATCACACCACAAGACATACCTATTACATATTCTAAATTTTGACCACCATCCACGTTAATTTTCCATTTTCCCATTGGTGGTGGAGACCATGAATGCCGCGTCCATCTTCTCCAACTCTTTGTGCACCCTTGTCCCTGATTCAGTTGACTAATATATACAATCTCCTCTTTATATCTCATACGATAATAAACGAATCCTTCAGTATTCACACAATTAACTTTAAAAATATAGTCACTTTATTGTCAATATCTCCTCATTTTTAAAAGACCAATTACATATTATGATCTACGCTTTTTCTTTTTTAATTTTAGTATTATCTATATCCATTACAAAATACATATACAATTTTAAATTTTAAATATTTTAAAAAAATCTTAATGCCCAATAATTATTCCATATATTACTGGTGATATGAGTACGTTTGGATTTTTGGATTCCTTGAGTAGTTTATTATAATTCGGTTTGATTTAGTTCGGTTTTTAATTTTTTATATTAAATTTTGGTTTTGAATATTTAAACTTATTTTGATAAAATAAATTATTTTATAATTTTTAAATATTATTTGATAAAATTTGTAAGATTTTTTCATAAATATTTCTAAAAATTAATTTTTAATAACTTTTAAATTATTTTACTATTTTAAATATAAAATATTTTTATATCATAAAAATAACTTAATTATATATTAAATAAAAAAATTAATTCAATTCTTTTAAAAAATGAAATTTATCGAAGTTGATACAATTTTTTTGACAAATTGATGTAAGCAATGGCATACAGTTTTAGAAGTGGCCCCACTCTGAAACGCATAAAGTTCACAAAAAACACTATAAAAAAAACAAAATTGATAAACTTTTATAAAAACACACAGAAAAAATTGCATTTATTAAAATATATCATCTCGAAATTATGTTTCATATATACTACTTTTATTAAGAAATGAATTATGGTTAAACTACTTGTAGAAAGAATGCATGGGAACTGCATTTATTGTTATATCTTTTTACCATGCATAAACATGATTTTATATACTACATACAACGTAAAAAGAAAGAGAGTACTAACTAACTAACAGAATTAAAGGTCTAACGACTACTAACTAACTAACAGTCACTATATTACTAACAGCCCCCCTCAAGCTGGAGAGTGTATGGAAAGCAAACCTAGCTTGGACAACAAAAGCCGAAAAGGAACAGCAGCAAGAGGCTTGGTAAAAATATCAGCGAGTT
Source organism: Gossypium australe (assembly GCA_005393395.2). Taxonomy (NCBI): domain Eukaryota; kingdom Viridiplantae; phylum Streptophyta; class Magnoliopsida; order Malvales; family Malvaceae; genus Gossypium; species Gossypium australe. The sequence continues at coordinate 17,257,405 of CM016618.1, forward strand.
GATCATTGGAAGAACAAGGGAGTAGTTTGATGACACCAGAGTGGACTTTTTCAGGAACAAGATGACAGTCAATTTCGATGTGCTTAGTACGTTCATGAAATGTGGGGTTAGCAGCAAGCTGGAGAGCAGAAGTGTTATCACAAAATAAGGCAGTGGGAGCAGAAAGAGGTATATGCAAATCACGTAAAAGAAACCGAAGCCACTGGACTTCACAAGCAGTAGAAGCAAGTGCGTAATATTCTGCCTTTGAGGAAGAACGAGACACAGTGGTTTGCTTCTTGGCCTTGCAGCTGATGAGAGAGTCACTATAAAACATACAATAACCTGTCACAGAGCATCGGATCAAAGGGCAGCCAGCGGAGTCAGCATCACTAAAGGCTTTTAAAACAGACGACGAAGAAGCAGAAAAGAAGAGACCAGAGTCGGGGCAGCCTTTCAAGTAACGAAGAACATGATGAGCAGCTTGTAGATGAGTGACTGAAGGCTGGTCCAAGAATTGACTTAGTTGTTGAACGGCGAAGGCAATATCCGGGCGAGTAGAAACCAAATACAAAAGTCTACCAATTAATTTCTGGAAGAGAGTATTATCAGGAAGTAAATCTGCAGAATAATCGCGAAGAAGTTTGGCAGTCATTGGAGTTTTAAAAAACTTGCAATCTGAAAAGCCAAAATCAGACATTATGTCGAGAGCATATTTTCGCTGACAAAGATGAATTCCAGCTGAGCTACAAGCAACCTCAAGACCAAGAAAATATTTTAAAACTCCCAAGTCTTTGATGCGAAATGTAAAATCCAGAAAAGCTTTAACCCTTGCTATTTCATCCAAGTTGTCACCAGCCAGGATAACATCATCAACATAAACGAGCAAGGCAGTGAAAGAAACAATATCCTTCTTAACGAACAATGAGAAGTCAGAACTAGATTGAACATAACCAAGGGAAAGAAGAGTATATGTAAGCTTAGAGAACCACTGTCGACTTGCTTGTTTGAGACCATATAATGATTTCTGTAACTTACAAACTTTAGTTGGCAGTGATGAAGTAAAACCAGGAGGTAGAATCATGCAAGCTTCTTCATTTAAATCACCATGCAGAAAGGCATTGTTAATGTCAAGTTGGTGCAAATGCCAATTCTTAAAGGCAGCCACAGCAAGCAACAAACGAACAGTGGTGATCTTGGCCACAGGTGAGATAGTATCAAAATAATCAACACCCTTAGTTTGTGTAAACCCCTTTGCAACTAAACGAGCCTTGTAACGTTCAATGGAACTATTAGCTCTATGTTTAATCTGATAGACCCATTTACAACCGATTGCAGTCTTTCCTAGAGGTAAATCCATGATGATCCAGGTGTTATTTTGCTCAAGAGCTGAAATTTCAGCCTGCATTGCTTCTCTCCAATGAGAATGTTTGCTGGCTTGTAAATATGTTGTGGGAACAGAAGAAGCATTAATGGCAAAAGTGAAATGTAAATAGGTTGGGGAAATGTTGGAGTAAGGTGTGGAATATTGAAGATGATTGGTAACAGCCTTGTTGAAAGAACAATGATATTGGTCCAAATAGGAAGGTGGTTTTCGAGTACGAGATGGCCTGGAGGATGGAATAGAAGCAGTACGTGGAACTACGGGTTGAGAAGGTGGTGGGACTTAGTGTTGAGAAGGTAAATCATAAGTAGTGGATGTATCAAAACTTAGCTTGGGGATGGGGGAAGGAGACTGGTGATGAGAAAAAGGGAAAATGGACTCATGAAAGATGACATTCCTGGAAACAAAAATGTCATGGGTCAACAAATCAAAAAGAATATAACCTTTAACATTAGGTTGGAACCCAATGAAGATGCATGCTCGAGCTCGAGGGTCAAACTTATGACGATGAGCAGTAAGAGTTGTAGCATAACTAAGGCAACCAAATACACGCAAAGACTAAAAATCAGGCTTGGCTTGGTAAAGCTTGTCAAAAGGAGTAAGATTGTTCAAGAGAGGTGTTGGGGTTCGATTAATAAGAAATACAGCATGAAGAACAGCATGGCCCCAAAAATGCCTAAGTAAGTTAGAATGAAACAAAAGTGCGCGTGAGATGTTAAGAATATGTTGATGTTTTCGTTCAACAAGACCATTCTGTTGTGGGGTTTCAACACAAGAAGTTTGATGAATTATTCCCTTAGAAGCATAGAAGGTTGGAATGTCAAATTCACGGCCATTATCAGTTTGAAAGACTTTAATTTTGGAGGAAAATTGAGTTTTAACAAGTGTATAAAAGTTTTGAATATGAGTACGAGCTTCAGATTTTGTTTTCAAAAGAATAATCCAAGTAAAACGACTGAAGTCATCAATAATGGTTAGAAAATAACGATGACCAGTGATAGAAACAACATCAGTTGGACCCCAAATATCAACATGAACAAGGTCAAAACTATTATTTGAAATAGAAGTACTTACAGAAAAAGAAAGTTTTTTTTTTTTTGTTTAGCCAAAGGACAAGCTTTACAATCTGAAGTATTTGCTATGGACAAAGAAGGAATATAAGAAGAAAGTAACTTTAGTTTTGAATCGAAAAGATGACCAAGGCAATGGTGCCAAAGATGAGATGAAGTGGTGGTAGTAGCCAAAGCAGTTGGAACAGTAATGGAGAAAGTTTGAGCTGGTGCATCCAAAATGTAAAGACCATGAAAAACTTTAGCCGTACCAATCATCTTCAAATAGGGAAGGGCCTGCAGGGAACAATAAGTTTTATAACAGGTGAATAAACAAGCTAAGGTGGCAGTAAGCTTGGTGATAGATAAAATGTTGAAAGCAAAATGAGGAACATAAAGAACATTTGTAAAATAAAAGCTGTCACTAAAAATAATAGTACCAGAAAATCGAGCACAAACCTTGGTGCCATTAGGTAGAGTGATATGCACAGGTTGAATTGGAATAAAAGAAGCAAACAAAGATAAATAATGGGTAATATGATTAGTGGCACCAGTGTCGATAATCCAATAGTGGGATTGAAAAGAAAATGAATTACCTGCAGATGGAGAAGGTGTTTGGTGTAAGGAAGAGGCAGTATTGGTAACATGAGGTGGGGAGGTAGAGTGTGAAGATGGTAGCAATGCGAGCAACTGTTGTAACTGTTCTTGAGTCAAATTGACACAAGGACCAGGTGACAAGGGAGCAACAGATTGTGAAGGATTCAAAGATTGTGCAGCACCATCATCAATAACATTGTGCGCACGAGAAGTCTGACCACGAGACTTATAACCAGGAGGATAACCATGCTTCTCATAGCATGTTTCAACTGTATGCCTGGATTTGCCACAAAAGGTGCATTGGCGTGAATCAACAGAGGATTTTGCCTGAGAATCTTGGAAGAAGGGTGTTGGCGCACTATATTACTAACAAATACTTGAGAAAATCCAGTATTAAGATGACGTTCTTGTTGAATGACCATAGAAAAGACTTTATTAATCGTAGGCAATGGATCAATAAGCATGATCTGAGACCGAACACCAGCAAACCGATTGTGAAGGCTCTTAAGAACACGTATGACATAATCATTGTCATGATACTTCTGAAGAGTAGAAAAAACACCACATGAATAAGGTGTGGGACAAGAACAAGTAGGAAGGGGTTGAAAATTCAACAACTCATCCCATAGTATCTTTAACTCAATAAAGTAATCACTAACCGAGCGATCATCTTGCTTGAAGGAAGAAATCTCTTCTTGAAAATCAGAAATGCGAAAAATATCTCCTTGAGAAAAATGTTCACAGAGATCGCGCCAAATATCATAAGCAAAATCAAGCCAAAGAATGCTATTCATGATCGAAGGCGAGATAGAGTGATGCAACCAAGAAATCACCATAGTGTTGCATCTCTCCCAAGCTGGATAAAGAGGATCCGTTTCGATCGGAACTGTGATCGTACCATCGACAAATTGAAGCTTGTTCTTGGATAAGAGTGCCAGCTTCATTGCTCGAGACCAAGAATGATAATTCGAGCTAGATAAGGCAGAAGAAACCAAAACTAAGGCTGGATTTTCATTTGGGTGAAGGTAATAAGGACTAGAAGGGAGTGCAGGATCATGGAAAGCCATAGGGAAGAAAGAAACTGATGGAAATCAAAAGAAACGAAGTGATTGGGAAGTAAGAAAATGCGAGGAAAACAATTGTTATACATCTGATACCATGTAGAAAGAATGCATGGGAGCTGCATTTATTGTTATATCTTTTTACCATGCATAAACATGATTTTATATACTACATACAACGTAAAAAGAAAGAGAGTACGAACTAACTAACAGAATTAAAGGTCTAACGACTACTAACTAACTAACCGTCACTATATTATTAGCACTACTCACCGTGTGTATGTACTATGAATTGCACAATAAATTAATTCTTCTTTCATAAAAAAAATAGTAATTTAATTTTTAAACTTAATTTGAGGTAAAAAAATTAAATAATATCAATCGTATGTTTCAATGATATAAAAATAAAATCAAATTTTAAAAGAATAATTTCTCAAATTTTATCTCACTTTATTTTGAATTTTCTTATATTCAACATTATTCTCATTTATAGTTTTATCCTTTCACTAAATTATTGCAAAAATTATATTTATAATAAATGTTCCTCTCAAGTAATTTAATATCATTTTTTATAAAATAACAAGGACCACATGGAAATATTGTGTAAATTTTTGTGTAGTTAAAAATGCTTCAGACTTTTTGAGATATATATCTTTTATTTTTAAGAATAATTTATTTGAAGTGAGGAAAGTCACAGGAGACGACCTCACTAACATTAAACTCCCTTCGGTTTCTGACATTAGAACCTAAGAAAAAAGAGTTCAAATCATTTTGAATTTGTTTTGAGATTCAAAAAAATGGGTGATGAAGATGTAGTATTGTTGGATTTCTGGCCAAGTCCTTTTGGGATGAGAGTGAGGATTGCTCTGGCGGAGAAAGAGATAAAATACGAGTACAAGGAAGAAGATCTGAGGAACAAGAGTGATTTGCTTCTGAAGATGAACCCTATTCATAAGAAAATCCCTGTTCTAATCTATAATGGAAAACCTGTTTGTGAGTCCCTCATTCAGGTTCAATACATTGATGAGATTTGGCCGCATAAATCTCCCCTACTCCCTACCGATCCTTACCAAAGAGCCATCGCTAGGTTTTGGGGTGATTTTGTTGACAAGAAGGTTCTCTCTTATCCTTTTCATTTTTATGAGTTTTTGTTTTGCCTTACTGCCTTTGAACTTTTGAGCTTAAGCACTGCTTGCATAGGCTGATTTGGTTCGGTTCGAATTTTCTTGTGTTTTACTTGCTTTCCTTTTTGGGTAATTTTGATGATAAGAAGGTATGTTGTTTTGATATTTTATATTCGAACCCAAGTAGTCTTGGAGACCAAGCTTTTGAACTCTAGTAGGTGTCTCTTAAGAGACTAAACTAAATGGTTTACCTAGGCTACTAATCTAGGTTTAGCTTCAATATCTTTTTCGAATTGATTTTTTAAAAAAATTCTTATTATTGCATAATTTAGTATTATATGATTGAAATCATTTAAATTTATCTTGTATGGATAAATTAGTGGTCAATGAAATGCAGATATATGATCTAGGAAGGAAAGTATGGACCACAAAGGGAGAAGAACAAGAAGCCGCAAAGAAAGAGTTCATTGAGTGCCTGAAATTGTTGGAAGGAGAGCTTGGAAACAAGGCTTATTTTGGTGGGGAGAATCTTGGTTACGTTGATGCTGTGTTGGTTCCATTTTACAGTTGGTTTTATGCCTATGAAAAGTGCGGGAATTTTAGCATTGAAAGAGAGTGCCCCAAGTTAATTGCATGGGCTAAAAGGTGCATGGAGAAAGACAGTGTTTCCAAGTCCCTGCCTGATCAAGACAAAATCTATGACTTTGTTTTGCATTTGAAGAAAGTGTTCGGAATTGAGTAAAATATTGTGCTTACAACACATTTCAAGACTCTGCTAATAACTATGTTTCTTAAATAAATGGGCACTTCGTTGTGCCTTGAATGGTGATTTGAATTTTGTTTTGTTTTAAGGAGTGGAATTAATTATAATTTTTATGTTTTTTTTGGGGTTTTTTTTTCTCTAATGTCATTGTCAGCTTGGTTGTCCAATTTTGGATTACCAAAAAGTTGTGGCTAATACTGCACTCAATGGAGATTCTTTTTCTTTTTCTTTTTTTTTTTTTGTTAAGAAAGTGTAGCACCCAAAATTCATAGGATTAGAAATTTAATTATTCATTTAAAAATGACTTAGACTTGAAGATGATGTAGTTAGAGTAATTTCTAAAAGATTTTATGTTCAACCCCCACCTTTTTTATTATTTTTTTATTTTATTTCAGCAACCAAAGAACCAAGGTCACCTGGAATATATATTATTTTTCCTTAGTTTCCTAAGTTTTATCTACGTCACTTTCTCAAAAATTGAATTGAGTTAGATTATATTACAGGGTAATGGGTTAAAAATAGTCTAAGAATATCTTGTAATTAGACCTTATATGAGAGAGGCTCAAAACTCCTCACATGAATGGAGTTGCAACCTCAGTAGAATTACAAGGGTGGCACGTTCACTCCTCTCCTACTCTAAGTAGAATATTGTTTTCTATTTAAAATAAACCTCTATAACTCTAAAATGGTTCCACCTTCTCTTCCTATAAATAGATGGCATCGGTAGAGTTATTTACACATATTTTAAGATATTGTTATTCTAACAAAAAATAAAGAGAAATTATTTTCAAATTTTAAATATATTTTTATAGAAAAAAATTTACCAATTTCTATTAAAAAGAGAGTTTCCGTTTTCACCTAAAAAGACATGAATTATGGTTAAACTACTCACCAAGTCTAAGTACTATGAATTGCAAAATAAATTAATTCTTCTTTTATAAAAAATAGTAATTTAATTTTTAAACTTAATTTGAGGTAAAAAAATTTAATAATATCAATAGTATGTTACAATGATATAAAAATAAATTCAAATTTTAAAGGAATAATTTCTCAAATTTTATCTCACTTTATTTTGAGTTTTCTTATATTCAACATTATTGTCATTTATAGTTTTATCCATTCACTAAATTATTGAAAAAATTATATTTATAATAGGTGTCCCACTCAAGTAATTTAATATTATTTTTCATATAATAACGGGGACCACACGAAATTATTCTATAAATTTTTAGGGTTGTGGGTGTTCTTTGTTTTTTTGGTGGTGATACAATTGGTTTTTTTATTCTCTCGTCTTTCTTTTTTGCGAATTGGTTTGGAGAGGTTGGATTTATGGAGAAAATTTGGCAGGCTTGTCGTTGGATGATGAGGAAGACAAAATATTGCAGGTAGAGAGAGCTCCTGATTTTGTGCTTGTGAGGTTGGAATTTTGTCTAGTAGGCTATTTTTTACGGCAAGTATTATACATTTTTCAGCGATGAAAAGTATGATGACTAATCTTTGGCATATGTTAAAGGGATTCAGATATCGGATATTGGGGAAAAACGATTTTTCGTTTAGGTTTTTTCACAAAATAGATATGGATAGAGTGGTTAAGGGTTCTCTGCGAACTTTTAATAATCACCTCTTAATGATGCACTACTTAACGAAGGGTGAAGACTCGTTAAAAGAACTACTGATTTGTAACACCCTTAACCCATAACCATCGCCAGTCTAGGGTTAAAGGCATTACCTGTAATATCCCTTACCCGTATTCTACGCCGGAATCGGGTACGAGGCGTTACCGTACATAATTCACATGGTCACATAACTTTGAGCTATCAATGCTCATTCCAATTTAAAACTTTTCCTTTTACAAGTCTAACACTCTTATAATGGGCCTATGAGGCCCCAAACATGCTTCTGGAAGGTTTCAGGAATTATTGAAAACTTTCACGCACTTAGAAAAGTTTTTCCTAAATAGGGGTCACACGCCCGTGTGGGCAAGCCGTGTGGTCACACACGCCCATGTCCCTCACCCGTGGTCAACACTGACTTATTTCACATAGCCGAACACACGCTCGTGTCCTTGGGCCGTGTCCCTCACACAGCCTCGACACACCTGTGTCTCAGCCCGTGTGCCAAAACCTTGGCATTCTGTTTATGACGTCATCATCTCACTATGGTCACACGGCCAAGGCACACGCCCGTGTCCTTAGGCCGTGTGTCGAATTAAATTCCAATTTCAAGGTGCAGACTTCACACGGCTTGGGCACACGGCCTCCCACACGGCTGAGACACACGATCGTGTCTCTGCCCTTGTGTTTACTACAAAGCTTACTGACTTGTAAAATTTTCATGCAGGGGACACATGACCTGGTCACACACCCATGGGGCTAACCGTGTGTTACAAACGGCCTAGACACACACCCATGTGCCTACCCGTGTGGACAATAGCAAGGCTATTTACCAAGCTCTTTTCATCCCTCTAACTCACACAACATGAATCCATTCAACATATCACTAAACAACTCAGATTTTGCAATATGCACCTCCATGAA